>BCLH01000059.1:124414-170386 GCA_001602315.1 Zoysia pacifica
TATATTAATACACATATAAACCAAAAATGTATTTTAGATGAGAGGTAAAATGGTCATTTTATACATTACTTAACACCGTTAGTACTCCAAACTAATGGAAGGGCCAAGAAAGGAATCAAAAATCAAATTCTGTCCTTAGAATAAGTTTAAAACGAAAAGGGTCAAGAAAGGAAGCGGTCATTATTTTAGGGTCAAATAAGGAATTTTCTCTAAAAAAATTGATTGCTTCTTGAATGGTGTGTTGTCTGTTGATGTGGTCTTCTGTGCTTTTTTCTTCAAATTGCTAGGGTATATATGGTTGTAACTCTTTTTGTATCGACTGACGCCACATATCTGATATTTTTTTATAAATTAATACTCTTTGTGATACAACACAAAGTGATTTGGACATGTATTTTTTCACACCTAGCGATAATAGACATATAAGTTTCTTGGCTGTATAAGTGGTGGTTGGTATCTTGTTTGGCTTTGGAAGTATTTTTGCTAGTAGACTCAAACGCTCTGTGAAGCTAATATCAGACCATCCATTATTGGCTTTCAACTTTAGAAGTTCTAGCACAGCACGCAACATCGTGAACTCTTTATCACATCCCTTTGACTCCTCATACAAAAGATTATTCGATGCCTTCCGTAAAACTTTAACCCCATAGATGTTAGCACTTATGGTTCAACATGATGCAGCATCTCCTAAAAATCAAATGAAATATCCTCTTCTTCATCATCATCATCATAATCGTCATTATCGAGATCCATACTAGAATGATCAGTGCTACCTCCAACTGCCACAAGATCTGGACAATCCACTTGAGACATCTTTTTCCCCATGTGCTATCCATATGGTGTAGTTCTTCACAAAACCTCTCTTGATCAAAGTGTGACTAGATCACTAAAGTATTTGATCAGGCAATGTCATTGGTGCAATTAATACATGGACAAAATATCTTATTTCTCTTCTCTCTTTTAGCATGATTCTTGGTGGCTTCGACAAGTAAAGAAATATTTTGAACTCAAGAGAAGGTCTTGGTGCATTATACATCCATGCTCGATCCTTTCTTTATTTCAACCTACGCATAATTTTATAGATTTAAATAAATAGAATACTAATTACATATTAGCTACACATAATAAAATGCTAACTAATAATTGACAAAATTAAATTTTGCGACTTCTACACCATGAATGGAAACTTAGTAGGTCAAGAATCATCAAAATATTCTAAATTTTAGTCAATATAAATCTTCTAAAATAGAAAAATCTTGAGGAACCCCAGATAATGAAAATTCTAGGATTTAGGGCACAAGTCACACTTAATCTTGAATCAAATTGGAGGAGGAGCAAAAGATTCCAACAATTTTAGCTAATATAAATCTCTAAAAATGGAAAAATGGTGAGAGACCCTAGGTAATGAATAATCTAAGAATTAAGACACAATCACACTTTATTTTGAAATAAATAGAAGGAGAAGCAATAGTTACCCTAAAGAACAAGATTCCAAAAAATATTCGCGAAGAAAACCTTTCCCCTGCTGATTCATTTTTGTCTCGCCACCGCGCACGCGCTCTGTTCCAGCCACGTATTTATACTTATCAGTGTTAGTGCAGGCGGGCAACATAAAAAAATCATTTGTCTAAACAGGAAAACAGTTCTCTTAGTCAACCGCCTGAACTAATCTCCTTAGTGCAGGCGGTTTTTTAAGAGAACCGCGTGCAGAAATAGGCTTCATGCAGTCGGTTCTCTTAAGCAACCGGCTGCACTAATGTAGACTTTTGTGCATGTGGTTACTTAAGAGAATGACCTGCGCTGTCTCTTCTGTGCAGGTGGTTCTTGTTGTGGGACCCCTCTTCCTTTTAGTGCAGGCGGTTGACAACTGTGAACCGTCTGCACTGTCAGAAGGGGGCGTCCGGATAAAACCATTTTGTAGTAAGTATATAATGCCATATTTGACCATAGTTTAAATGTGTAAATTTATAAGATATTCAAATATTTTTATTAATAAAGCAAATTATAACGAACTATCTTATATTTTTCATGTTTTTAATAAAATAAATAGTCACATTAAAAATCAATGGCGACAACAGTTTAGAAACAGAGAAGGTATCAGACTTTGTCCGACTTACAAAACTCCGAAGCAAGCTTCATATAGAAGAATCCTTGCCCTTCCCACAAAAATATCATTGACGGCATACTACAAACCACCCCGACCACAAACACGGGGAGCTACAGCTACGACGCATAGCTGTTAACAAAAATATCATTGACGGTATGCCTAGATGCTGTTTTCCGTACACCTCACCCACGCTATAACAAAATAATTAATTTCTAGAGTAGCAGGCAAATAAATGGAGTGTAATACCAAAGACTAAAAACCAATAGCCACTCCGCCTACAGAAAGCTTATTCTCATGATCGATTAACTATGTTTTCTTCTCATCTTTGACTAATTATCTTTGATGTTGTTTAAACTAATTAAATTTATACAGATCACTGGTCAGACAGTAAGTTTGTTAGGATCGATGATCCTTCAACAGCTGCGTAGGTTGTAGAGATGAGAGAAGGGGGGGGGGGGGGACGTGGCCTGAGCTAGCAGCGGTGGCGAACTGGCAGAGGCGTCATGCCTCTCTGGTGGCGTGAAGCCAGGGATGACGCCTCTCTGGTGGCGTGAAGTCAGGGGAGAGTGAGAACTTCCTTAATCTCCGACTTGATTTTATTCATACTAGACTTTTATAGCCTCAAACCCTAACAAACTTTGGAACTAATTCAAACTAGTAAATCGGATAATCTAGGAATTCAAATTCAAACAAGAGATCTTAAAAAGAAGGAGAGGCTTTGGTGGCAGCCAGCCGCGCACCCTTAGCCGCGACGACGCTATTACACCTACCCCCATAACATCTCTCTTCCCCTCGGCAAGCAGCTCCTCCTTGAGCTAAAGTTCAGGTAGGGGTGTCATCAGTCTGGAGTAGTGAGAAGTGATCAGGGCGGATGACCGCTGGCACGAATGGTGTGTTTGGTAGTAGCTGAAGCCATGGGTCCCCCATCCTCCTCGAAGTCAGCCACCTCCAGATAGAACAGGCGCTGGCACTTGTGCCCACGGACATAGGACTCGTCACAATTGTAGCAAAGCCCTTGGCGGCGACGCTCGGCCAGCTCGGTGGATGACAAGTGACGAAGAGTGTGAGGAGGTGCCGGTACTGCAGGGTTTGGCTGTGGTGTAGGTAAAGTCGGTAGAACTCTATGGACACTTGCTGGCTTCTTCGGTGATGTTGGACGGTCCGTAGATGGCCGCTGGGGCGCTCTGGCGCCACGCTGAATGTCCATCGACAGGATGGCCGCAGCGCAATGCTCATACGCCCGGGCAAGGTGCATCGTCTACTGGAGCTCCTGTGGCTCCCGAAGCTTGAGGTCGACATGAATGTGCTCAGAAAGACCACCCACAAACAGCTCCGCTTTTTGTATTGGTGAGAGGTTGCAGGCATGGCACTACACGGCATTAAAGCGGTCGGCTTACTCCTAAACAGTCGTCTGGAAGGGAAGTTGTGCAAGCTCGGACAAGCGAGAACCCCTAATCTCCGACTTGATTTTATTCATAGCCTAGTGTAGGCTTTTATAGCCTCAAGCCCTAACAAACCTTAGAACTAATTCAAACTAGTAGATCCGATAATCCAGGAATTCAAATATCCTAAAAAGAAAGAGAGGCTCTGGTGGCAGCCAGCTGTGCGCTCTTAGCCGCGGCGGTGCTGGTACATCTGGCCCACATAAACAAAGTCGCTAGTTAGAATCAACCCCAAAAAGACTAGAAGGAAGACCAAGCAAGCATGGTGGCAATAGTGGGTGAACGCATGAACTTGGACTGATTACGCAGGCACACCATTTGAACTGGGGCACACTCAACGACCTTGCATTACAATCCGCAATCTCACTTGGTAGATCTGCTATGATATGCAACCCCTTCCTAGTAACAAGTGATGTAAAAGTACTAAATGTGACATATCCTTGGATATTGATTCTATTACATGCTGGATGACTGATAGCGGTTCTCTTGTACTATAACTGAATGCTCAATTGCAATTGCGCACAGCAACTTAAAATAACATACTTTGCGTCGACGCCAAGACCGCAGGCCCTTGGCTGCGTAGCTCCTAGGAAGGATTGGTAATGGGACGAGGTTTTGCTCCTCTACGTCCTATGATGAAGGGGATTAGATTTGGAAGAATAAGAAAGACTGGATAAGGTAGCTGTTAGCTTTATGACCTTTGAAGTCCCTTAAAAGGAATGAATAGATTTTGGTGATTGAATGAATACCATAAGTAACAGTTGGGATCATAGGTTCCACCCCACTAATTCTACAACAGCAAGGCGGGCTTTCTCGATTGATGACGAGGACGATCCCAAGAAGAAAAGTTTTTGGGCGTCAGAATATAAAGGCTAAAGATGAGCAAGAGAGTCCATAAGACCGCTGATACTATTAAGAGGTAGGGTCATTTGTCTCCTTTCAAACAGGTGTCAAAAGGTGTGAATGCTCCTTAGATACCTCATGAAGCACTAAACATGGTAGAAAAAGCGAAGTCAAAGACTGAAGCTCAAGTCTAGCTAAAGAAACAGTCACAGGATAGTTCGGTGAGGTCATCGGACAGTCCAGTGAGTCCTGGAGGAGCCAGTACAGAGACAGGTACTCTCTGGAGTCGAGGTGGAGCAGTCACCGGACAGTCCGGTAGTGCTGTGATCAGACAGTCCGGTGAGCTAGAAGCTTTAGTCCAGAGAAGATATCTTTAGAAGTACAAAAGTGAAAGTTGTATGCACCGAACAGTCTTGTGTCATATGAAATAGATTTTAGATAGAGTATTTTTCTGGTCAAATGGAGGAAAGGGTAACCGGACAGTTCGAAGGTCGACAGTCCGGTGATTACATAAAGTAGTCAACTTTATAACATCATATTCTAACGGTTGTTTTTGGGCTTGGAGCCTACTTAAACTGTGGAGAGGGACATTCTCAAGTGTGCCTAAGGTCTGAACTGCTGGAGGAAACTTATGAGAGGTCAAAGGACACCTCGAGAGAGTACAAAACAAGATTCGAGATCTTTGGTGCTAGTAGGAGAGTGATAGGTAGTATTAATACACTTTTAGAGTTTGTGGGGCTTGAGAAGAGTGATCTTTACCTATTACTCTTAGTTTGGGCAGCGTAGACCGATTAGGGGTCAGTGTTTAAGCTTTCGAAGAGATTGTGGAAGACGACACCAAATTTTTATGCGGTTTCGGGTCGCCCGCTCGAAAGTGACATCAAGAGGGGTGCCCGAGCCTTGAAAGCTTGCTCTATCGCTTGGGTATTGTGTGCGACAGTCAAGCCGCTGGTGACTTCACTCCGAGAGTGAAACGTACCTTTGTGAGAATCATTTCGAGAACGATGAGAGGACCTGAGACTCCGATGGTAGTGGTTAAAGGAGAATTAGAGAGAAGATGCCTACCTTTCAAGACCTCGAGAAAAATCACTTAACACTTTTTATCTCTCTATGTTTACTTACCACATTTACTTTCCTTTTGAGTAGAGTGATAGGTTGTTTTTTAATTTCTTTTGGTGGCTATCGTGCTAGTGCTCGTTTGTTGTTTTTATTATTTTACTAGCATTGTTAGGGATCTTGGCCTATTAGAATTGTATAAGTTTACTTCCGTTGTGATTCAATCTCAAAGTTTAAGTTCGTAGCAAAATTAGTCTGTCCACTGATTCAATCTCCCCCTTCTCGGTGTCCTTGATCTTTACAGTAATTCATATTGCTTGTCTTTTCTTAATGCTGAGTACTTTTTTTTATAGGCTCTCAGCCAATTAGATCTCCTAAACTTACCTAATTGGAACACTAGATTTAACTAAATCTTCTAAACTTACCTAACTGAAATACTAGATTTTAGACAAGAATAGCTGCCCTCCTATCCTGTTTCTACGTCCTGACCTTTAAGCCGGCAGCTGTAATGCTTAGCCCACATGACAATATCGATACATAAGTATACGCTCAACTGTTAATCTAAAATCAATTGCGTATAACTTGCTGACCTGAACAAACTTTCGCGAATGGCAATTAACACCGTAAAAAACTATCGGTTGGAATTGATAAATTACCCTTTACAAAAATATGCACAAAGTATCCGGTAGCTAATTCATCTTGAACCTAACGAAGGCTAGGCTGGTGGGTTGAATCCAAGGTCCAAATCGCCGGCCAAGCGACCTGGTTCCACATGTCTTACCTGACCATACTGCCGAATATGGCGAAGGAGCCTGGCCAGGAAAGCATTTTTACGAATAGGAGAACTGTCACACACCACTGTAACATGTGACCTTGCCCTTGTAATGGCCACATTGATGCGCCTTTTGTCACCAAGAAACCCTACTGCTCCTATGGGATTTGATCGGACCTGAAAGGAATAAGGCGAAAGAAACATTCTAGTATATTTCAAGAAGAAATTATCCATTATCTTCTTTTTATAGGTTAAGCTTAATCATGCGTTACGTTGTAAACCTCACGAAAGCAGGAAAACACCAGAACCAGATCTCACCATTGATATAACTACTGCATCTGCTTCCCAACCCTGTAAGCTATCTATGGTTGAAACCTCCACTCCAGAAGCCACTGGATACTTTTCTAGCGTCTCCCGTAACAATTGTAATTGTGCGATATATGGGGACTGAACAGCAATCGAATTTGGAGAGACCCCTGCACAAATTAATTTCATCTATTATTAATCTGAACATTCTGAGCACCAAATCAGGTTCCAGATTGCCTGGTTTGCATATCTTGTAAAGAGAATCAAGAGAAGAGCCCCTTGCCCCACCCCCATCCAGGATTACGTGTTGCCTCATCTGAAGCTCATGAGCTGCTTCAGATAAATTGCACACTCTTTTGGATGATGTAGAACAAAAAATAAAAAGCAGCACTAATCGAGCGTACAAATAATTAGGAGCAGTATAATATTAAGAAAAGAGGCACATACCACACTGCACAAGATTGAGAACATGCTGTGCAACAATATCTGTCTCGCCATTATTATAGAACGATCCAGTACCACCTTGGTCTAAGTTCTCCTCGCAGTCAACATTTA
Source organism: Zoysia pacifica (assembly GCA_001602315.1). NCBI lineage: Eukaryota > Viridiplantae > Streptophyta > Magnoliopsida > Poales > Poaceae > Zoysia > Zoysia pacifica. The sequence continues at coordinate 131,496 of BCLH01000059.1, forward strand.
GACTTCCATACGGCATTCGAGTATCAAGTAAAAGCATGGCACACTTTGTCATCCACGTGGCCTGAAAGAAGCAATAAAGAATTAAACACTACTTAGAACATAAGTTTAACAACAAATGAACACATGAGAAGGCAAAAATGAAATAGTAAATTGTAAATTATACAGATTTCCATCAAGACTCGCAATAATAACTAGGAGGGCTTCATAAACTTTGGTATCACACGTATGGCATGAACATAAGTTGCAGAGGCATGGTTCAGTTTTTTCTCTTTATCATGCAAGATATAAATCATACAATTTTCATTCACAAGGAATGAAATCTGTGTGTTATAGGAGATAAATAAAAATCCATTACTGCATTTTTGAAGAGACAAACAACCGGTGTCACGCCTCAATGAAATATGTATGGAGCAAGTAGCATTCAGAATGCTAGTGGCAAATAGGAGTATGAACATCTTTTATTTGTTAAATAAGACATATTCTACTTCTGCCTGGATGCAGTTTAATCATGTTTTCCATAAATAATGTTTAAATTTACAATGGTTTGTTGAAATAAAATCATGTAACATATAGATTGCTTGATTTGCACAGTTTGATGCAATACTTAATTTTGAAACAGTTTTTGTGTGTAAGGATAAACTTATGTAGCATCAAATCAAAGGCACATTTTTTTCATATGAAACTGATACTGAATAACGAAAGAACAAGGCAGTGCTATCTCCTGTCCAGATGGCAGGTAGTTGCATGTACCATATTGGGGTACAACATAAGCATGAAACAGTTATGTATTGCCGTGACAGGACAAAGAATATTAGTTACAGGTTTTTATCGTCAACTGGAAATGTGAAGCTACATGTAAGTAAATTCCTTATTATCAACATAAATTGGGCTTTAGTACCTTGATAAATGGATGATCAGCAAGAAGGCGGCAAGCGACTACTGGGGAGGATTTGAGAGACCCGCCATGCATCTCGTTTGATGCCCAACTAGCTATTGAATCATGCATTCTATATTGCACTTTTAACTTTGTAACGAGTTGTTCATCACGTAATGATGAAGCCCTTTCCAACAAAGACATTCCTAACCCACCTTCCATAGCCTCTCTTGACAAGACAATAGGTGCAAGCTGATGGTGATCACCAGCAAGAATGCAACGCTTTCCTTGTAGGGATCCAGCAAGAAGGCTCAATTGCTTGTCCTGCTTCATCAATAATTACCGGGTCAAAGCAAGCAGCCAATTCTCCTGATTAGAGGGTCGGCAGCCCCAATATTAGTTGATAGGATCACCTCAGCGCCTAACAGAATCTCCTTGATCATTTCCTTCTCCTTCTTGTAGTCCTTTCCAAGTTTTTTCAGTAATTGACGAATTACTGAAGCCAAAGAGCATCATGTATACAGTGCTTTAAATCCTTTCTCAAGTCAGATTTTTTCCTTTCAAACTCTTCAGTGAACTTCTGAAGTCTCCTTGTAACAATGTTTCCCAAGGACCTTGAAATAACAGATGGAGATATCCTAGATGGGTTTCCCAATCGTACAAAATTCGGTCCAAAACTTGATAGCTTCTCCAGTATGTTATCAACAGCTGCATTGCTTGGAGCTGTAACTAAAACACGCTCTCCATGACGGACAACACATTGAATAAGGTAGTCAAGCAAACCAGTCTTCCCTGTTCCTGGAGGCCCTTGGATAACTAGGACAGGCCTCTTTTTGTTCAAGGCAAGTGCAAGAGCTTTTGACTGGAAGCTATCGAAGTTGTAGTTCTAGCCTAATAAACTTTCACCATTTATTTTTGATTCACCCCAATCAATAACATTATTTTTCTCCAGGCCCATCAAATCTTCCTTGTCTCCGAAGAGAGTGGCTACTACCCCAATGAATGCATTTCTTTTCTGTAATCCTCCATTCTGAAGAAGCATCATTGCTTCAAGATTGCGCTGCAATTCACATTGATTGATGAATGAACTGTATCTCAAGATTGTTGCTCGAGATGAATGAAATTTGCATCGCATTATGACTACAAAATTTATCAATTTCTTCTAATGTTGATGCTACAGAACGGTAATGTCCTTTAGATCATTGAACAAAAAATGGATGCACCATACAGTCCTACCATAGTCATGTATGATAAGGTAATATTCCATGCGAAGTACAATACCACAAAGCTACAGTTTTTATAGATCAGATTAGGGCTAACTTGAGCATAATAAGTTCCATTCTGTACAGCTGCATGGTACTCCATATAAAAAGGGGTTGATATAATCATACAGCAACATACAGATACCTCTACGTACTGCAACATTAGCATAGGAATCCTTTTAAGATACTGAAACTGGCAATAAGCTAATCTAACAAAAACTCTATAGTTTAAGTGGTACAACACATGTAAAGGTACAGTTGTGATCTTTACTTTTAGAAATGCAAATGGCGGCACTGAAGTAGGAACATTATATACTGTATCAGTCGTAAAACTATGTTCTCACCAGATTACTATTTTAATGAGGTTAAAACATGAAAGATCCGAAAGCTTTCATCGTGATACCATACTTGAAATATTGGATGCAGCACACTCGTAGCAGATAACATTATTCCTACCATCAAGACATCATGCAATTTGTAGAAAGGTCCATGCCAATTATTCTCAACATTATGCAAGAAGCCAAATATTGTTTGTTGAGAACTCAAGTATAAAACGTGTAAACATGCATGTGATCAACAAAGGAAATGTGGAAGCTAGCGTGTCTTAATTTGCATTACCTCATATGTAACTGCATCTGCCAATGAGACGAGATGTTGGCTAGTTAACCCTGCATATAGGAAGATATGAAGCAAGTAAAAATTTCCCCCTACTACATATAACTCTATGCATGACCAGAACCACACAGAGTTGCTATTTATTCCATCCTAAAATCCAAGCGCACATATCAAGCAACTTACTATCTATGTTTTTTATCCAAGTTGATAGGAACTTGTGGCTGCAATGCCAAGTTCAACTTTGAAAAAGGCAGCGACATAGCCCTCTTAGATGTACACGAAGGACCCTGCATAATTGGTGACACCCTTGCTTCTAACCTTTTCAGAACAATAACCCCCTTAACCTTGGTGAGAAAATAAGAAAAGCAGAAATCTCCACACAGTCGTTATCATGTGCTTCATCACATACAAAGCTTGTAAAACATAAACTGTGTCATTAAACCATGCTGCAAAGGAGATAATCATGGGAAAATTATCATTCCACACTACATATTAGTAATACCACAGTACAGCTATGATGTGCTCACAAAACTGTCAAAAAGAAAACATACCAGTTGAACTGCTGATAACTTTCAAATTACAAATGGTGTCGCACTGCTCCTGCGCCTGACCATGAGTTACCAAGTACTCGACTGGCCGGACTGGGTTCCTCGACTTGACGTCCATCATTGAAGTAGCATCCAACTCTTCTTGGGTGAATTCCAGTTCAGCATCTCGTTCTATATGTAGAAGGTCTGTCATCTTTTTGACAAAGTTATCTATTTTAGTTTGCATCAGCCTTGTCTTGTCAATGCTTATATAAAGGGTATTATGCATAACAGGTGTTTTAGTTTTGCGGGTCGCTGCCCTATGCTCAGCAGATTTCGCCAGTTCTTTCATAAGCATCCAGGATTCGGTGGAGCGCCAATCAGAAATATAACCCTCCTTCTGATGCTGCAACAGAATATCTCGGAGTTCTCTCTGAAAGTTGTCGAAGAGAGTGGGATAGTGTGTGGAGGCCTTGAAACAGTGTGCCTCCTGAGTCTTGGGCATGGGAGCCGCAAAAAGGTATGGTTGTGCCTGAATCACAAAATCGATGTGGCCATCTGAAGTCTCTCCATATAAATTTTGTATCTCTGTGGAACCAAATTTAGAAGCCATTAAATGCATGCCCTTCTTTAGCCACTGAATCACATGCTGGCCCAATTCCTTCCGCCCACACTCTGGTAGGCGTTCACCTTATTAATCGACGCTTCCTCCTCTGATTGCGCACACGTCCCTTCTTCTTTAGCAGTATCCTTCTTGTTCCGCCGTCTTCCCCTCCTCCTTTCTGTCTTGCTATTACTATTGTTATTGGTACCATAAGAGGAAGAAGAAATGCCATCAGCTGGAGATGGCACTTGTTAGCGAGGGCCTGCAGCTGGAGATGGTACCATTCTGAGAGGAAGGAATATATGCAGTACTTGTACAGCTGGGGAAATCCGCTAATGAGAGAAGCTTCAATTCTGTCCTCTGGTGCCGCACACGGGCATAGGCAGAAAAAAAGAACCTAAAAGACAGAAGATGATAAAACACGCTCAGGTAAAAACAATGGAACTAACTGCCTCGAAGAACGAAGGACCAAGAGCAAAATATAACATGTACAGCTACAACTACATGGGCATGCAAAGGAGTCAAGATTCCTCATCGATGTATTGTAAGGTTGAAGGCCATCCTAGTTAGTGACACACTACCTTGTTGTGTCGTAGTGAAATACACTGCGATTAGTACCTTCAACCCTTTTATATATACCAACGGCCAATAGATTCCATTTCCGCGTCTCTTCAATCTGATGTTCAGGACACCGTCTTTGGACACATTTTCTGCTGATTTTCCATATATGCATACTCCATATCACCCCAATGGTTTCTGAAGCCCTTTTGAGTACAATTGCCATCCACAGGTTTCTCTTCAACTTATCCTCTACCAGTCAGTTGAATACACCTGCACCACATATTACAATCCTACACATCCCTTCATAAATCTGATTATCATATAACAATTATTATTACTATTATTCCATTTCACAAAGTCGTAGCTTGTGACTCTTAATCAAAGCAAGTAAAAACTTCTCTTCGGAGTTCTCCTTGCGAGTCAAGCTTTTCAGAACATCTCACCAATTGGCAGGAGAAGCATGTCAAGCCTCCTCATATGCACACAAAAGCTTGCCAAGCCATCCCTTGACAAGAACCAATTTAGGGCTCCTATTTTAGCCAGCATATTGCCAGTGGAAGTATCGACTAAGTCCGGAGATTGTTCATTGATATTTGTATGAATTTTAGTGGCTATCATAGCGGATTGGCTTGTGAAGTTGTGGAGACGAGAGAGCCGCGTTGCTTCAGGCCACACATGCCACTTCGACCCGTTGGACGCGCTGGATATAAGAACTACATACGTGTTCTGCTGCAAATCCGATCCACGGCACCTTGTTCGTGTGCGTCTGACGACCAGGGAGAGTAAGACTGAATCTTCTTCCTGCTCCGATCTTCTGTTTCTAGTCGTCCCATTCGTTCCTCGTCCATCCGTAAGCAGGAGACATGCATTGATCATTTCCTATATTGGCTACCTTGGAATGCCGAAAGAAAGCCATCCTTTTCTTTACACACAAGCCTAGCATGGGAAACAAAGGTGATGCATATCTCCTGAGTGCACCACAACCACATGTCAGCTTATCCCATACTGATGTTGACCTGTCTACTTGACAAAACGTTGCAAATTAATACTAATAGTTCAGTATCACATCATCAGGTACCCAAGAGTACCGAACAAGCAAGCTAAGGCCATTGCGCACAATTATGCATGGATTCATGTTCTTGCAATTTGTGTTCCTCATCTCGATTTGATCGCTATAAGTTGGAGATGATGTTTCTGATTGTGGTATTGATAGAGCGGCATTCCGGAGGACGGTCAACGGGTCGCCCTCCTTCTGTGGCTACAACGGTACCGCCTGCTGCAACGCGACGGACGACGCTGCAATCTGCAGGGAGTTCGCCGCCATGAACATCTCCGGCACATCGTGCGGAAACATCGGCAAGGATATCCTTTGCGCGGTAGGTTTGGTTCGATGGATGTCCGTTAGTTTTGGGTTAACGTTGTGGCACGGAAGCTGCGTGTTTTCTTGCCGTGCACAGAGATGACACCTGTCACTACAAAACCCGTGCAGCTCCACCGGCGCTTTGAGCAACCTCGCCACCAGACCCGCGGTGATGGACTACTGCGCCGAGGTGTGTCGGGCACATGAAAAGGACGTGCGCATCCCAGGTTCGCGTTTCCAGCAGGCGAAGGACGGCGCACCGTCGCGGCGGCTCAGCGACAAGTGGCAGTCGCCGCGGCTCAGTGATCAGCAGGCGAAGAACGTATTGAATTGACTTGCATTTTGTTCGCGGATACATTGAACAGAGGTCCGACGCTGTCATTGAACCTTAGAAAGGTCATACATTGATCTCGTCATAAGGTCCAACTATCACGGCGGCAATATGTTCTATTGAACAGAGCAACGTTCGTTGTTGTTATAATAGTAGGAACAGAACGTTTGATGCAGGTCCCTGCTCTTGTTTAGATAAGGGCCATAGGGATATTTTTAACACAACCATTTATTATAGAAAAAACACATAATACATTCTAAGATAGCTTTAGCTTATTCTAAAAAGCTTCTCAACTGCATAAATCAAAGCTAAAATAAATTTTTGATAATCTAAAGCTCTACCAATGGGCCATCATATTGTCAGTGAAATAAATAAATTAGAGGCTATGTAACTATCCATTAAAAAACCAATTGCATCCCTGCATAAAAGTGGAAATTTGCATCCCTATCATGCAGCAAGGTCTCATGCTGTCTCCTGCAGCTAGGGTTGAAAACGGGCCGAAGAAAATAAACTACAAATAGTGAGAGCTGAATCAGATTAGGATCGAGCTCAACTTCTATTCATTTTTGAACTAAACTTTAATAAAGGCCGATTGAATTTGTGAAAGATCAGCCCACAACCCAATACGAAAAATGGTTAATGGTGCTGAGCCAGCCCATTTGTATCTTAGAATTAATGCAACAAGACAAGATCCATGTATATTGTGAATCAGATGTGAAATCTATATATCCCACCTGAATATATTTATTTTAAAAAATTAAAAAATGTAAAAAATTTCTATTCTATTAACAAAAATGACATTTCCTACATTTGAATTGCATTAAGATTCTGCTCTCTTAAAATATGAAAAGGAATATAAAAATGTCAGAAATATAAATATGTTTCAATTATTGAATTAAAATATATATAGAAAGCTGCTATTTTTCACTCAGGGCGAAGAATAGCTTATTCTTCACCCCAACCCAAAGTCGGCCCAGCGCGAGCCCCCAACCACGCCCCCGACCATGCCCCGATGCGCCCACGCCCCTGCACTCCTCCACCGCCCTTGCTCCGGTGGCGCTCCCGCCGCCTCCGCCGCCGCCCAGCACCGCTGCCAGCTCGTCGGCGTGACGCCTCCGCCACCACCCTCCTCCACCGCCGCGCTAAATTCTCGGCGTGAGACGCCCCCACCTCGACATCGCCCACCGCCGGCGACCACCACTATGGCCTTGCCGCCCCCGGCGCCTTGCTGCCCCACCCGCACCGCGCCCCCCACCACTAGCAACAATAATAACAATGACATCAATGCCAATGGATTTACCGGACCATTTGCATAGATCATGGCTATGCAGACATAGTTGACGCGGAACATGATGCAAGCTCTCACTCTGATGCAACAGAATCAAGGCGCAGCCTCGCAAAATCAGACCCAATATAAGCTGGGCGAGTTTCTGAGGACTAGGTCACCTACTTTCTCTCAAGCTAAGGATTCCTTGGAGGCTGACAATTGGCTTACAATCAATTGAGAGGAAGCTTGTCATAGCACAGTGCAATGTACGCGAGAAAGTTCTCTACGCAACACATCAGTTGGTTGGAGCCACTGCAGACTAGGACCATCTAACTGAAGAAGAAGGAGTTCCAGAACTTGAAGCAGGGTGGTATGAATGAATACCTTAACAAGTTCACTCAACTCTCAAAGTATGCTGCAGAGGATGTAAACACCGATGAGAAGAAGCAAAAGCTGTCTCTTGATGGGCTGAACCACGATCTAAAATACCATCTAATGAGTAATGACTATGTTAATTTCCAAAAGCTAGCAGACAAAGCACTTGTCCTTGAAAACAAACGGGCAGAGATTGAGCGTGAAGACAAGAGGAAGATGTCATTCAATGGACAGTCTTCCAACACCAATGTTTGTCCTTGCAGGAGCCACCTTAGGGACCGATGTATCATCTTTCATATGCTGGGAAGCCATCAATGCAAGCACCGTGCCCTAACTTTCAGATGCAGAAGCCAAGTTTTTGGATAGCACGTCCCAACCCGCCACAGATGCCTCGTGTTGGGAATCAGCCAGTACCTCGTCCTACAGCACCAGCTCAGCAGAACACCAACAAGCTAGTCAGTGGAGCTAATGCATTCAGTGGAGCTCGAGAAGCGAGCTTCAAATATGGTATGCCAAGAAACTATGCTAACAACTGTTCTAACAAAGCCCAATCAGAGAGGCAATGAAGGCCAGTCCAACTACATCTATGGCAAAGTCAACCATGTGACCAGTGAAAAAGCTCAGCAAGCTCCAGAAGTTCTGATGAGTACGTTCCTTGCAAACTCTAACCCAGCTACTATTTTATTTGATTCTGGAGCATCGCATTCATTCATAGCATTAAGTTTTGTTGCAAAGACTAAAATCCCTATGGTTTGACGAGGACATCCCTTCGTTGGATAGACACAATGCTTCTCCACCTACTATAGCACATTCATAACAATTGAATTCAGAGGAGAGCTCGTTCCCAAACATATATCTTCCTTCCTATGATAATCGATTGCTAGAGAAGGTTCAATCCAACTCCGGGTGGAGTTGCCCTCGGGTTCTAGGAGTATTCCGTACTAAAATGGACGTCCATATCACATACGGGATCTATTTTGGACGTTCTAGATATAGATGGAAAGCTAAGAAGATAACATTTCTAACAGCACCAGTCTCATCTCCTAATTCAATTGGAGTCAGCGGGAATAGTTAAAACAAGATGACATACTAAAACTGCCCTGGTGCTGCGATACTATCTTTTGACCATTGGGCCATGTATCTTTCTTAGGCCCGTTAGTATTAAGGTTTTCTCCTAAGGATGCCCTAGGGTCTGTATAATCAGTAGCCACTATCATTAGGTTTATGACTTTGCTTAGTTTCATACGTTATCAAACAGTTTCGCCATTTGACGGTTTGTTGGGTTTCAACTTCGTGAGTTTAATTCAGATTTTGTAATTGAGTTGCGTTCTTCCTTGGTCTTGCTTGTGTTATTCGATTCGCAGACTGGAATTAGCCTTCTTGGCGATGTCAATCGTGTGTGTACAGTTGATAACAAGAGGAGAAGTGGTGATGCGATTGTGAGGTTTAAACTGTGTTTATTTGAGGTCGGATCGATTGTGTGTCGTATCTCCACCAAATCGAGGGTTACCACAACCTGACGGAAGATCGAGAACCACATACACATCAAGTGGTAATTAGAGCTTCAGGTATACCTTCCGGTTCACGTTTATCCTTGTCAAATTTGCTTTCATCCTATCGACCACAGAAAAGCCGCAACAAAAAAATAGTATATCGTTAGGTATTCCCCTGTCCAAACAGTGTTTAACCTTTGCATAAATTCATTTCAAAGTCTGTAGTGTTGAATTTGTGTCCTTAGTTTGTGTTTTGGTTGCTGGATTTCAAAATCCTTTTACATCCAGTTGTTTCTGTCATTGCTCTTCGCTTGCAATCGTCTAATCTGTTATTGTGTCACATTTATTATTTGTTTCTTTTGCATCGAAGTTTTATCCACCCACCACCTATGTGTACGTGGTTCCCGATCTTCCGTCAGGTCATGGTTACTCTCGATATGGTAGAGATGTGACACACAATCGATTCAGCCTCAAATCAACACGATTTGAATCCCGCAATCGCAACACCACTTCTCCTCTAGTTATCAACCGTGCACACACGATTTACCTCGCCAAAAAGGCTAATCTCAGCCTATGAATCAAAGAACACAAGCAAGAACAAGGAAGAACTCAACTCAATTGCGAAATCTAAATTAAATCACAACCATCAAACAGCAAAACTATTTGGAAACAGATGAAAACTAATCAAAACCTAACCATAAGGATGGCTGCTACTGATTATATAGAGTTTAGAATGACCTTAGGGGCAAACCCTAATACTAATGGGCCTCGAAAAGATACACGGCCCAAAGGCCAAAAGATAGTGTCGCAGCACCAAGTCAGTTTCTGGACATTAGTTTGTTTTAATGATTCCTACTGACTCTGGTCGAATTTAGAGATGAGACTAGTGCCATTTGAATGCTTATCTTAGCTTTTCTTTCATATCTAGAACATCCAAAATAGAGCTCGTATGCGACCGGAGCATTATTGTTAGTGCAGGCTGATCCTGGAGTTCGACTCGGACTCGAACCCGAGCTAGATTGAATATCCTCTAAGATTTTAATGTGCCTTGCTGAACCTTAGCATATCCAAGTCCTTATTCATGCTTCCTTTGACCCTCTTCAATGTTTCTAATCAAGATAAAGTCATTAGGTAACAATCTATTCTCAAATGAAGAAAGATATGTGTTTAAGAACGAGCTCAACTCTAATCGCAACTGTTGTGCACGAGTTCCACTAATATTAATTTGAGGAGTGTTGTGTGTATCTAAAAGAGTGATGTCCTCATCACCACCTCTCTATAATTATTCGCTGCTCAATCATGCACAAAATCGCCACTAGATTGCATCTCGATTGCGTTTCACAGCTTTCAAAAACTTATCTAAGGCACCCTTCAGTAAAACGGGCATAACTTTTACATACGAACTCAAAATCAGGCGCATTATTTTTTCAAATTCTCAGAGCAAAAATACGCATTTGGGCTTCTCCACTTCGCTCGGTTCAACAAAATTTTCAAAGCCAAAATCCCCCTGGAAGAGGACCTTTGTGAATTTATAAGTTTTAATATTCAATTTCACACCTCTTCGTGATTTTTCGTAGAACACATCCTTTATTAGATCGGTCTTAAATTTCTTGGTATTCCTATTTTTGTGCCTCTAGTGAAGAGAAAAATAGTGAAAATTTAAAAGAAAAATAAAAAAGTGACATCACTGATTAGGATTCCTATACCCATGCTGATCGCTGATTTTTGGAGCCGTGTCTGTTGCTGATCCTTCGCATCTAGATTTTTCATAAGATTCGAGCAGCAACTAGAATTACATCTTGGAACACTAATTTAGCATTACTCTCTGTTATACAATTGTGTTCTACTAATCATTATTTCAGCCCTCGAAGCTCCACGTATCCATCTCGGATCAGCACTATATTTGACCCTGCAATTGTGGAATTACGACTCAGTCTCTTCTGCCACCAACTGTACCATCTTTCGCATTGCATTGGCAAGAATCGTGTATGAACTTGCTAAGTTGTTTCCTTTTGCAGATCTGCCACCACAGATCCCACACCACCGTAGTGTAGGGATAATATTCTGCTTTGTCTCTTTGTTGTTTCTAACCATGGTAGGAAAGAGTAAGTCTGAAAGTGATAAGGCTGAAGCTTCTGAAGCTGCCAACTCCCCGAACGACTTCGCTGAATGTGTCAGTCAAAATCAACTTGTTGATGCTCTTGCTAAGTTTGATCAGAGGATGATCAAGCAATTCAATGCAATGGAGATGTTCTTCTGAACAATGAACCAGAAATTCCAGCGTCTCTCAACTCATATGACAACCCATGAGAGGCGTTGACCACCACAGAGAGAGGAAGAGGAGGTTAATGATGAGAACTATTCTGAGAATGATATTGACAATGATAGAGAACAACAGAACAAATTCTGTTATCATCAATGCCGTAACTGTCAAGGTATGGGAGGTAATGAAAATAGTGCTCCTTATGAACCTTTCTCTAAGATTAAGTTTACCATCCCACCCTTCTCTGGTAATTATGATGATGAAGCGTATCTTAATTGGGAAATGATTGTAGAAAAAAATTCACCGCTCCCTTAGTCTCTAAAAACTATAGAGTTAAACAAGGTACTAGTGAGTTTCGAGATTTTGCTTGTCTCTGGTAGACTGATCTTTGCAAAGCGCATTTGCAACCTAATAATTGGGATAGATTGAAAGATGCTATGCATAACTGTTTTGTTTCTACTTTCTATCAAAGAGATTTACGTAAAAAATTGCAACGCTTCGAACAACATGATAAATCTGTTCAAGATTATTTTGCTGAGTTGCAAATGGGTATGATGCGTTGTGGGATAGAGATTGATGATACTATCTGCCATTTTTATGGTGGGTTGCGTCGTGAAATTCAAGACATTATTGATTATAAAGATTATAATACTGTCGAGTAGTAGTTTCATATTGCTGTGCTAGTTGAAAAAGAATTGCAAGGACGACAATTCCAGAACAGCGACACATACACTCCATGGTCGACGTTTCCTTCTTCTTAGACCACATGTATGCCACCACTGTTGAACACTGCGGCAGCACTAAAACCAATCCCTTCGGCACCATCTTTGGATTCGAGTAAGGTTTCTTTGCAAGTACCCACCAAGACTACGTCCTCCACCACTTCTGCATGATTCTCCACCAACGTCAAGTGCTATCGATGTCATGTCATGGGACATATGCAGCAAAATTGCCAAAGTCAACGGATATACATTGCTACTGAAGATGGAGGATAGATAACTACTTCGGATATTGAAGACAAAGAATTCGATGTTAAAATTCTGGACGATGATGATGGCCAAGTATTTGGTGCTTTTGATACTTCAGCCTATAGGATCATCACTGTCCATCGAGCGCTCTCCGCACAGGTACACCCTGATAAGATTCAATGCCATAATCTATTTCAGATTCATTTTGTGAGCAAGAACCGGCGTGCACGTGTGATCATTGATGGCGGGAGCTGCAACAACTTAGTGAGTACTAATTTGATCACTAAACTTGACTTGCTCATACGGCCACATCCACATCCGTACCATATCGAATGGTTAAACGACTCCGGTAAGGCAAAGGTAACAAAAACTTGTCGAGTCCTATTCTCCATTGGCACCTATGTTGATTCTATGGATTGTGATGTTTTACCTATTTAAGCTTGTTCATTGTTATTGGGTCACCCATGGGAACATGATAATGATTCTATCCGCTATGGTAAAAGTAATAAATATATCTTTGTGCATAAAGAAAAAAAAATACTTTACTACCTTTGACCCTTACTGAAATTGTACAAGCTGATACAGATAGACTTGCTAATGAGAAGAAAGAACATCCTCCTACACCTAAAAATTAGCAAACAATAAATTTGAAAAGTCCTGTAATGCTTACAACAAAATCTAATCTTGCTGAAATTTATGATGAAAATACTTTATATTATGCTTTGACGTGCAACAATGTGTTGTTTTCACTTAAGGATCTTGTTTCTTCTTTGCCTACTCCTATTGCTATCTTTTTGCAGTAGTATCATGATAATTTTTCACCTGAGATACCTCCCGAACTGCTGCCCATTTGAGAGACTGCGCACCAGTTTGACTTGATTACTGGAGCGAACAAGAGTTGGCCCACGCCCACAACGGCTTCACAATGGGGCCACACACGAGAGAAGTAATTTGTCGCTTTGAAGGATAAGCTTACACATGCATCGTTGTTTCAACTTCTGGATTTTGATTTGAAGCCATACATTGGAGAAGAAGATGAATTTGAGTTGAGGACAACTCTGCTTCAAGAGGAGGAGGATGATGAGAACATCCCTTCATTGGATACAACAACGCTCCTCCACCTACTATAGGACGTACCAAAGCTAAGAAGATAGCCTTTCCAACGGTACTAGTCTCATCTCCAAATTCGATCGAAGTCAGCGGAAATTATTAAAACAAGATGACATCCTTAAACTGCCTTGGTGCTACGACACTATCTTTTGGCCATTGTGCCGTGTATCTTTTCTAGGCCCATTAGTATTAGGGTTTGCTCCTAAGGACGCTCTTAACTTTATATAATCAGTAGCCGTTGTCATTAGGTTTATATTTTTGCTTAGTTTCATCTGTTATCAAATAGTTTCACCGTTTGACGGTTTGTTGGATTCCAACATCGTGAGTTTAATTTAGGTTTCACAATTGAGTTACATTTTTCCTTTTCTTGCTTGTGTTCTTTGATTCACAGGCTGAGATTAGCCTTCTTTGCGAGGTCAATCGTGTGTGCACGGTTGATAACTATAGGAGAAGTGGTGTTGTGATCGTGTTGATTTGAGACCGGATCGATTGTGTGTCGCATCTCTACTAAATCAAGAGTTACCACAACCTAATGGAAGATCGAGAACCACATACACATCATGGTTGTCATGAAACATGCTATGCTAGTTAGTTCTCTCGGAGGGGATTTGAGAACTAGGCACTTATGCCTAGCAGTAGGTCTGAAAATAAGGGGGTAGAATTCTTGTCCAATCTCGTTGTTCTAGAATCAAGAGGGATAGATATAATCCTTGGAATAGACTGGTTAAAGAAGTATGATGAAATAATACAATGTGCAAGAAGGGCAGTCCAATTGGCTAATACAACTGGGATGAAAGTTGAGTTTGTGTCAGCCAGTACAACAGTACCATCATGTGCACTCAACAATATGGAGGGCAAAAGCATTGAGGAAATCCGAGTTGTCCATGACTACCAAGATGTGTTTTTGGAAGACTTGCCAGGTATGCCACTTGACTATGACATTGAATTTCTCATTGATCTAGTACGTGGAACAGCTATCTAAGACATATAGAATGCCTGTTAATGAACTAGTAGAGCTTAAGAAGCAAATCACAGAGCTTCAAAAAAAGAGTTTCATTCGTCTTAGCTCATCACCGTGGGGAGCACCTATACTCTTCGTGGAGAAGAAAGATGGGACTCAGAGGATGTGTGTGGATTATAGATCCTTGAACGATGTTATCATCTTTACCAAGAATTGAGGATCTGTTTGATCAGATGAAGTAATCTCTAAGATTGATCTGAGGTCAAGCTATCATCAACTAAAGATTAGAGAATCAGACTGCTTTTTGGACCAGATATGGATTATATGAGTACACAGTCATATCATTTGGATTGACCAACGCCCTTGCTTACTTCATGCATATGATGAATAAGGTGTTTATGGAGTACTTGAACAAGTTCGTAGTTGTGTTCATTGACGACATCCTTGTATTCTCCAAGAATGAAGCAGAACATGAGCAACATCTAAAGTTGGTTCTTGAGAAGCTTAGAGAGAACAAGTTGTATGCAAAGTTCAGCAAATGCGAGTTTTGGTTGGACCAAGTCTCTTCCTTGGGCATATCATATCCGCGGGAGGAGTAGCAGTTGATCCAAACAAGGTCCAAGAGGTAGTGAATTGGATGCCACCGTAGAATGTGTCAAAGATTCGCAGTTTCTTTGGGTTGACAGGATACTATCATCAGTTCATAAAGGATTTCTCCAAGATAGCCAAACCAATGACACGATTGCTAGAGTAAAGAAAGGAGTTCAATTGGTCGAGTGAGTGCCAAGCCAGTTTTGAGGAACTTAAGAAGAGGTTGACCTCAGCATCATTGTTGATTCTGCCAGACAGTACCAAGAAATTTGACATCTACTGTGATGCATCTCGCTAAGGTCTGAGATGTGTACTGATGCAAGAAGGTCAAGTTGTGTGTTAAGCTTCGTGCTAGTTGTGGAAACATGAGTTGAACTATCCTACTCATGATTTGGAATTAGCAGCAGTGGTTCATGCTTTGAAGATATGGAGGCACTATCTCATTGGGCATCGATGTGAAATATATATAGATCATAAGAGTCTAAAGTATATATTCACACAGACAGATATGAACTAGAGACGACGTCAATGGTTAGAGTTGATCAAGGATTATAATATTGAAATCAACTATCATCCTCGAAAGGCCAATGTAGTTACAGATGCGTTGAGTAAGAAGCAACATTGTAATATGGCAGTAGCCAGGGAGATGCCACAAAAAATGAGTAAGGAATTTGAGAAGCTCAATCCTGAAATAGTTAATGCTACAGAAATAGTTACCATGGAGGTTGAATCAACCTTAGAGGAGGAAATTCATAAAGGTCAACTAGAGGATAAAAAGATCAACGAGATCAAGTAGCTCATCCAAGATAATAAGACAAGTGATTTCACTCTGGATCAAAGGTACTTTATGGTTGGTGTAGGGCAGTGTGCGGTGTTACCGTCACTGTTCTTTGGATTGGTATCTTCGCAAATCTAAGGACCGTTTCGTGGAGTGACCACCTAAGTGCAACCATACAACCACGAGCCAAGTGTGGGTGTGGCCTGGCGTAGTAAGTGGTGGAGACCAGTTCTGTGCGTGCTAGCTGGTGGAGTAGGGAAATTGGGTTACGCCTAGATCTGCCTGGAGAGAGTTGTGTGGGGAGAAGGGTTACTTCCGGGAACCATCTGGCACAAGAGGGAGCCTTTCTCAGGTTACGGTTAGTGCCTGATTAGGTGAAACCTCAGTGGGCACGTACAAGGTAGAGGAAGCCATGAAAAAGCCTTGAAGTGATCTCCTGGCCCTCACATCGAAGGAAGTGTGCGACTGCACAACTGGCACAGACGTAATGGAGATTCTTTAGTCCACCTAAAAATAGGGGATGAAATCACTTCTCGCGGGGAATGTGTACAACCTCTGCAGAGTTAAAACTGTCGTGACAGTCGTGCTCACGGTCATGAGCATTGCATGGAACCTCACATGATTTGTGGGATTTTGGTATGGTTTGGTTCGTGATCACAGTGGAAGACTGTGATTGGTTCTTAGGTTGGTGCTATAGCTGGGTAGGCTGTAGGCATATTGGTTTATAGATGTTTGATGTCTATCACTTAGTAAATAGGTGCTTAATAGAAAGTGTTCTCTCTTGTGTGCTTTTATGCAAAACAACCCTATGTTGCCTTTGCCTTGTTTGTTGTCGCATGTCATCTTTTCTCACACTTGCTAAGTACATCTCGTACTTAACCTTGCCTTTATATATGCTGCTCAGTAGAAGGAGAATTCTGAGAGAACATTGAAGACTCTAGAGCTAAAGTCTAGGTGAACACCTCTTCGATCAACTGCCTGTGGAAGCTCAAGATGTTTTAGTTATTTTCCTCTGCTTTGGTTTGTAATAATTTCTAAGACTCTTAGTCATTCTTGTAATAGGTTAATTTCAGTGTATTCAAGACATTGTTCGGTTTACTATTAGTGAAGTCGTTTTATGTGTGAAACTTGATTTTTGGCACATATAAAGAGTCACTCGGTTTTAGTTTTAAAACCGGGTGTGACAAAAGATTCCTATTTTTGATGGAACTTTCTATGAGCATTAGAAGTACCGGATGCTTACATACCTTGAGTCAATGGGACTGCAAATCTTGAGGATTGTGGAGAAGGGTTTCACATTTGAGGATGAGGAAAATCCTACACAAAAGGATGAAGTCAACATGCACCGTAATGTTCAAGTAGCCTCTGTCATCATTTCGGTGCGAAGTCCTCAAGAATACACCAAAGTGGTGGGGATAAAGAATGCCCATCAAATTTGGAAGAAGCTTGAGATCATTCATG
Source organism: Zoysia pacifica (assembly GCA_001602315.1). Classification (NCBI taxonomy): domain Eukaryota; kingdom Viridiplantae; phylum Streptophyta; class Magnoliopsida; order Poales; family Poaceae; genus Zoysia; species Zoysia pacifica. Next base: position 148,897 of record BCLH01000059.1, read on the forward strand.
AAGAGACGGCATCGTCAAGGAAGCAAGAGAAGACCTCCTAAGAGGATAATGCAACTTGTTCATTAGAAAGAAGAATCAAGGGCCACAAGAAGTACATGATCGTCTCATGTAGATCGTTAACAAGAGAAGAGCACCTGGAGTGAAGCTTGAAGACATTGAACTGAACAAAAGGTTACTCCAAGCCCTTCAATCTTGGAACTCTTATTTGTGTACTCTTATTAGGAAGAAGGACAACTTCAAGAGTTTCACCATGGATGAAGTACTTGGAATACTTCTTACACAACAAGATTAAGATGAAGAAGCAAGAGAAGTCAACTTACTATAGCAATTCATGCTCTCGTAAACAAAAGACCGAAATGAGGATGTGTTGAAGCTTAAAGGGAGAAATAAAAATCGGTTTAAGTAAAAAATCTTAAGAATTGAAATTTTCGAATTCAAACCTTCCCAAAAAGAGAAAGTTCAGAACTTTTGAAAACCAAAGCTATAAATTAGGGGAACCAAATTTTGGAATAAAATTTCCCTAGGGTTGGCCAAATTCTTCAAGCTAGACTCCAATTAAAAACTCCGAATCCTTAGCGAGTACCTATTTTCCAAATCTGATAGTTTCGAATCCAGTCCGAAATTCAACATGATCCTAAAAGAAAAGTTTTTATTCTCAATATTTTCTACCTCCTTGCAAAATTTCAAGATTTTCAGAACTGCAGAGGTAGTCTTTTCAAACCTTGGAAACTGGTTAACTGATCTGCCTTCAGCGGATTTCTGTCTTCTTAAGAGTAAGCTGTTTTCAAGATTCTATAACTTGCAGTATTTTTTGGATGTGCCTGTGCATGTCGGTAGGATGGTAGAATACTTTGTCAAGAACATCTCTGTCGAGTTTCGTTCACATCAGAGCTCAGGAGATATTTCTTTAAGACCCCAGAAGTCTCCTTATTGCTTAAACTATTTCAAAATTCAATATCTTCCGGTTTCTATTGAATCCGCCTGTGCATGTTGGTTAGGGTGGAGATCGCATGATAAACAACTATTCTCCACAAGTTTCAAAATGTTCAGAGCACCGAAAGTGTTCCTTTTGTAACCCCTAATATGGTAAACCATCTGAACTATCTGACCTTTTCCCAAGCCTTCTTATCAATTAACAATTTTCAAAATTTCATATCTCTCATGTTACTTTGAAAAACCATGTGCATGTAGTTTATGTTGTTGAACATATGTTACAGGTTCATCCTGCCATGTTTTAATTCCTTCCAAGTTTATTTGCTCATTCCGTTTCTGTCCCCAAAATGATCACTGTGTTAAGCTTGGTTGGACACGACCTGCGGGACCCACACATCAGCCTCTCATTTCTCCCTTTTAATCTGATCCCCAACCCAGCAGACAGCACGCAGCACCCTCTCGTTCTCTCGTTCCAGAGGCAGTCGTCATTGACATGGTGCTGTCGAGCTCGGCATCCCATCTCGTCGGTGCTCCCGAGCCGCCCAGACATGCTGATCGAAGCCCCTTTCCACCCTCTTGCAAACCCCTAAGGTCCCATTGCATTTGCCCTTCGGATTGTCTCGAATTTTAAATATTTCCCCGAAGGATGATCCACAAGGCTTGCGGATCCCATGTGGCCACGTGGTGATCCAGTGTGCCAACCCTGTGGCCCCTGTTGAGGCTTTCTCCAGATGGCTGGAAGATTGTTTCGGAAATCTATTTAATAATTGCGCAGAAATTCATAGAAACTTGCAAAAATCATAGAAATTGATTTCTAGCTCAAAATTTTACAAATAATATATCGTTGGAATCCTTGTAACATGTAGAATATTTTAAAACCATAAAATGTGCATTTTCTGCATTAGAATTATTTATATTAATTAAATAATGTGCAATGTGCATAAGGGCATATCTCCATTTTCATGCATTCATAAAATATGAAAAATCTATATTTACAATCTACTGATTAATTAGTGTTATCCTAGAATTATTTAGAATTTATAGACTTGTTGATTAATTATAAGTAATTTATTATTTGTAGATGCTATTTAATTCAATATAAAGCAACTAGTTGTCAATAAATTATAAGATTTGGTCAGAAATTGGTTTAGCACCTACTTGATTTAATTATCCAGTAAGGTGTTGAATTATGTCTTTAAGAACTGCATAAACAAAATTTAGGAATAGTTTCCTCATTTTAATTAATTAAAATCATGTAGTATATAACCATAATTAGCACCTTGACAAAATTTGGGTCCATAAACTCATTAGCATACCGACCATGATCATATTTTTTGCGTGGGCATGGCATAGCATGAGTTAATTTTAAATGCATGTATTTGCTTATTTGCATATCATCTCATGCAAATAGGAAACGACATTGAAGGCGAGCCAACTAGAGTTGTTGCTAAGGATCTGACTGTTGCTGCTGATCATTCTCTTGCTTGTGCTAACTCTCAGCAAATCCAAGGCAAGCCCCAGTGTATTAACCTTATTTTAATTGTTTTACATTTTATCACTGTGTATGGTTAATGTATTTTGCATTAGGTTTTTAGGAGTTAACTGAAAACCTAGATTGCATATTAGGAATCCTTTCCTTGGGTTAAGTATTTTTGGTACAGGTAACTCGATGTAGAGCAAGGCTGAGTCTAATTTAACGGTAGGAGTGAATGAGAAACTTCACTCGCGAGCTTTAGGTTGTTAATATAGACATTAGAAGATGGCATGAAAGGATAAGGTTGGTTTAGCTTATCACATAAATGATGAATGTGAGACCGAACAAGGAAGTGTAGGCTGGCAACAGGAGAGGAGTGTTGTGTGCGGTAGCCCTGTCTGTGTCGGTTAAGGACCGATCATCTGTGGCCTCGTTGAGCAAGTTTGAATAGTACAAGTTACATATTGAGCAAGTTTGAATAGTATCGGTTACATACTGGATATATGGAACCCAGTAAACTGATGTAGCTCAATACCGTAGTGGTTGAACGAACCCTACCTCTCCTTGGTTTTTAGTTGAGAGAGACTTGGAGCTGGCCACGGATAGACTCTGGGAGCTATTGCATGGGGACCATGTTCTCAACGTAGGCATATTGGATCGGTCCTATGGGTTGCATGAAAGGTCACCACGTGCGGCTTCTAGAAAACACGTACGTGTCGTGTAATTCAGGTTTCTCTAGCTGGTTGTAAATCGTTTATAATCGCTGCCCCTCACAGAAACGAGTACCACTTGTTCACTGCGTCACATCGTAGTAAGGATGTGAATGATGAAGTGAATGTGATTTGTTTTATTATATTTATCTGAAATTTCTTGGCAACCATGTTTAATGTAGTTATAGTGCAAGCTAAATTTACCTTTTCCCTACACTAAATTTACAGTTAAAACTTGAAGATAAGGATCCAATATATTAGTGCTATATTTTTGCAAAAGAACCTACCCCTGAGTCAGCCTACTCATGTTTAGGAGTCAGCTGTAGTTAGCCTTCTGACGGCTAAGTCTTACTGAGTAATTAGTATTCATGGTTTGTTGTTTCCATATTTTTGTGCGGGCAGGTTGGTGTGACTGCTGTGGCAAGGTAGTGTGGAAAGGTGAACCCCCTGCGGATTGGTCTATTGACTGGGTTCCCTCTTCACCTACCTCATGCCGCGAGGATTGAAGCATGTTTTAGGGCGAGACATGTCTCAAGTTTAGGAAACAGTCTTTGTGTATCGTCTTTGTGTATCGCTTCCGTTCTGTTTGAACTCTATTTTTAAATATCTATCTTAAGAACAACAGGAACTTTATTGTAAGACTTTAAACCGGTTTCCTATAATGTATTTTATCACTCATGTTGTACTATTTGGATATTTGCTCAATGTCACCTGATATGATCCTGCAGGCGAGCCGTCTGTGATTTTTAGGCGGTTCTGTCACAGCGTGGTACCAATCAGGGTTAGCATAACAAAAAATGAGTTATTTTTGAAAATTACTATGAGGTACGAGTTAGTAAGACCACATAGGGACTATATTAGTGTAATTGACAGGTGGCAATGCTAACTTTTGCATTCATGCATTTTACTTTCAGTTGTTTACTATTCTTGCAACGACATGGCTTTCGAGGTAAGAAGGTAAGGTAGTCACTCAAATGCGGTGAAATTCGAGCGCTCATTCATACGAGGTTCAGGGGTATGGAGTGCCCCAAACAACGATTAGTACGGGAAGTAAATATGTTCTTCGGAACATATGAAACATTTGCTGTCTAATGGGGAGTGCGGCCATTCGCCACCTAATGGTAAGTGTGGACCTCTTGTCGTGTCATGCGAATCACGGTTGCCTCCCTCAAGACCTAGCCTACTTGAGGATGCTCCGTATGGAATGATATGGGACGTAAAGTTTTCTTTTTGTATGTGTATTGCCTGCCTGTGATGTGGTTTTCTCCAGGTATGCTAACCTCAAAAAATTAGTACCTGTAGAAAATGACTAACTTGTGTCTTTGGAGAACGTGTTTGCCACCGAGGTCATGTATGGTCGCTATATTAGACCAACTTTTTCTTATTGCGAGAGCGATATGACAAATTATATCATTCATGCATTGCAAACATGTATATTATGCGTCCTTGAACATCTAATAAATTTTAAAATTCAAATGTTAATACCAATCTGAACATCTTGCACAAATTTCCTACAAATTTGTAGTACAATTTCCTCCAGTTCAGGTTGTAAAATGAAGCTTACTCCTGATTTCAGTACCCCGTTGTTGGCTTCAAAATTTCATAACTCCTGCTATGCTTATCGTATGAGATATGTGTTGGAAAGCTATGAAAGTCCTCCACGACTTTGTTATTCAACTCTACTTCGGATTCATCATATATCAGTACTAGATTTCAGTTTTTGTGATGGCTGTCTGTCCAAAACAGAATCGGTATCGTTCTATTTTAATGACCCCTTTTTATGTTCGCCCCACATTTGACTTCTGTCGAACCTTCTGCTAATGCATGTGCACCTTCATTGGCAGAATGGTGTGCACTCGAAGCAGTAATGAGCTCAATGAGGGGCAATCTTCTCAGCAGGGAACAGCAACACCACAAAAGTACTCTTGGAGATTGAGCGCAACTGCCAGGAGCAGACTGACGTTCTCCAGGCCATTGCTCAGTACTTGGCTCCCCTTGGTGGTGGTGACGCTCCCCGTAATAATGAATTCACGGATTTCCTATGCACTCAGCTGCATATCTTTCACTCGATCAAATGATCCTCTTGATGCTGACCACTGGCTGTACACCATTGACGAGAAGTGTAAGCTTCATGACCTTTGAAGTCCTCTAAAAGGTATGAATTGATTTTGTGATTGAATGAACAACCATAGGTAACGATTGTGTTGCAGGTACCACACCGCTAATTCTACATCAACATGGTGGACTTCCTCGGTGGATGACAAGGACGAACCCTAGAAGAGGTGTTGCCGGGCTTCGGAGGACCAAGGCTAAGGACTAGCCAAAGAGTCTATAGGAACGTCGGTACTATAAAGGGGTAAGATCATTTGTCTTCTGTCATACAAGTGTTAGAAGGTGTGAATGCTCCTTAGATCCTCAGAAAGCACTAGAGATGGCAGAGAAAGCGAAGTTAAAGACCGAAGCTCAAGACCAGCTGAAGATTCAGTCATCGAACAGTCTGGTGAGGTCACCGGACAGTCTGGTGAGCACTGGAGGAGCTAGTCCAGAAAGAGGTGCTCTCTGGAGTCATCGAGGAGAGTTACTGGATAGTCCGTCTGTGCAGTGATCGGACAGTCCGTGAGCCAGAAGCTGAAGTCTAGAGAAGATGTCTCTGTGAGTCCAGAAGTGAAAGTCATCGGACAGTCCTATGAAGATATGCACTGGACAGTCCGATGTCCTATGGAGTAGACTCCAGAGAGAGTGTTTCCCTGGATGAGGAGGAAGAAGAGTCACCGGACAGTCTGGTGGTTCAGTCATCGGATAGTCCGATGATTGCATACAACAGTCAGCTTTATGACTTCACGTCTCAACGACTGTTTTTGGGCTTGGAGCCTATTTAAACCGTGGAGGGAGACGTTTTCCTATGTGCCCTTGATTAGAATTGTTGGAGCCAAGTTGTGAAAGGCCAAGGAACACCACCAAGAGAGCACATTGCAAGATTGGAGATCTTTGGTGCTAGTAGGAGAGTGATAGGGAGTATTCATCTACTTCTAGAGCTTGTAGGGCTTGAGAGGAGTGAGTTTTGCCTATTACACTTGGTGTGGGCAGCCTAGACCGGCTAGGAGTCAGTGCTAAAGCTTCCGAGGAGATTGTGAAAGACGATGCCAAGTTTGTACGCGATTTCGGGTCCCCCACTAGAAAGGGACGCCAAGAGAGGGCGCTCGAGCCTTGGTGGCTTTCTCTAGCGCTTGGGTATTGTGTGCGACAGCTGGGCTGCCGGTGTCTTTACTCCGAGAGTGAAGAGTACCTTTGTGAGCATCGTTTCGAGAACGACGTGTGGACCGGGACTCCGACGGGAGTGGTCCGACGAGGATTAGGGGAAGGCGCTTACCTTGATACCATTTTCATTAAGTACAATGCTAAGGCCAAGAATGCTATGTTTGGATGCATTTCTAAAAATATCTTTTTTAGAATCAATGCATCATCCACCGCGCATAAAATTTGGGTCTAATTGCAAAACATCCATGAGGGCTCCTCCGAGGCCAAAGAAGAGTGTTATTATGTTCTCAAGAACAAATATGATTCCATCACCATGCAACCTCATGAAAAAGCTAATGATGTATACTCTCGTTTGCATGTAGTGGTGGAGGAGATCAACGCCTTGAGTGTCAAGGACAAAATTGATGATGTTAAAATCATGAGGAAGCTCTTGAGGATGTTGCCTTCGAGCTACAACTCCATCGTCACGTGTCTCTTCCAAGCCAACTTGGCTACTCTCACCATTGATGTCATGCTAGGCAAGCTTACGGCCTATGAGGGGTACATGTTGGGCAGCTCCACCGACTCTCAATTGCCCAAGAATCTTGCCCTACAAGTTGATCAAGAATTACCCAATGACAAGAACAAGAAGAAGAAGAAGGTGGCGGAAGATGAGGATGAGGAGAGTGATAATGAGGATTTTGCACTCTTGATGAAGAAGCTATTTCGCAATGGAAGACCCTCAGCTTTCAAGAAGAACTTCGAATGCTTCAATTGTGGCAAAAAAGGCCAATTTGCTAAGGAAGCCTCTAGTGAGAGTGATGATGAAGAATGCAAGCCAAAGAGAAAATTCAAGAAGTTCTTTGTCAAGAAAGAGAGCAAGAGCAAGGAGAAGATGAAGTCCTGCACAAAGCTTATATTGTTGGTGAGTGGCTAAACAATGATGATTCGAACTTTTCATCTTCAAGCGAAGAAGAGCTCACGGGTATTGTCATGACTAGCTCCACCAATGAGCTACCACTACCTCCGCTATGCTTGATGGCCCATAGTTGTGAAGGCTTCATTGATGAGGAAGATGAACTTGAGGAGGACGAGGAGAGCTATGATGATGAAGATGATGGACCAAGCTATATTGATCTTGTCCTCTTCCTCGAGAAGGCCAACAAGACCATCATCAAGAAGTCCAAAAAGATCGATGTGGTGACCAAGGAGCATGAAGTGACGGGGGAGCTCAATGCACTTAAGCATTCTCATGGTGTTCTACGTGAGTCCTATGAGGATCTCAAAGCGAGGCACATAGAGCTAAGTAAGAAGCATAATGCATTGGTGCACACCCATGAAGCTCTTGATCTTGACTCTCTCCTTAACTCTCATAAGCATTTGAATGAAGCTTCTACTTCTTGTGATCTAACCCTCTCTAAGGAGAGTACTACTCTTGAGCCATCTATTTTGAAAGAATACACGAAGCTTAAGGAGGAGAGAGAGGTCGTGATGGATGCATTTGAGAGACTCACTAGAGGAAGGCAAATTCAAAAAGAGATCCTAAGCAAAAACCTCATCAACAACCACAACCACAAGGGCTTAGGTTCATATCCTTCCTCTATCAACATCATTGGCAACCAAGATGAGATCCCCGAATGGATAGTCCCGCTCATGGCGGATGACTATTATTGCGAGAAGTGTTGCCTTGATGGTCACCGCTCCAAGGATTGTCTCAAGGTGAGCGAGCCTAAGATTATGCCTAACGCTAACCTTTTCTATGAAGATGTGCACTACAAGCTTTTTAGGGATAAAGATGGAAAAGTGAAGGCCAAGCCGCTCGGACCGCCAAATGACAAGCGGACAATCAAAAAGATATGGGTCCTCAAGGTGATCGTGGACCGTGAGAGGAAGCTAAAACTCTCTTGGGTTCCCATGAAGAAGTGAAGGGGCCTAGGTGGTGGACCGTGAAGTGAATTGAAGATTCTTGAAGTCCACCACATGTTGATCGAGCTACAACGCCTATCTACTCTTCAAGGAGATTATTTTTGTACATAGTAGAGTAGGTTTCTTTTCTTGCAATTCATGGTAGATAGGGCTCCTCCGTGGACTAGATGTTTGCACTATCATGCATCATGTGTAAAAAGATAAAAGAAAAGAACAAAAAAATTAGATCGGTGCCTAACCACCTTGAGATATCTATATGCACGGGGGAAGAGCTTGAGAATGTGGTTTGGCTATCTCAAGGCAAAGAGGCGGGCATATGGTGAATAAGCTTGAGATGGGTTAAACTTGGCATCGAATAGGTTTCTTTTGCATTAGAATAGCTTGTTTGCATGCATTGCATATAGGAACCGTGAAAGAGGCGTGTTACTTTATGAAGAAAGTGACTACATTATCCATATGAATTCACATACTCCACAAAGACTAACCAAAGCAACATTCTGCGCTTTATGCCCATTGAACCCTGTGCTTAACGGTCTCTAACATCCATTTACGTGGATCGTGATCTAAGGGTTCATACATTCCTTTTTGGAGTCTCATTCTCGCTTTGGTGTTTATCGTTCGATCTTAATTGCATTTGCAAAAATGTTAAACTCTTAGTGAGTTATCTATTTGCAAAAGAGTGTTTGAGAATGCCCTTTCTAGACAAGTGTGGTGTTTATTTGGGTCTTTGGTGAGGGCACTTAAAGTCAAGAAAGAAATTCTTTGATTCTGCAATTCCTTGAGGTCACCGGACATTCCGGCGCCTTCACCAGACATTACGGTGACTATATCTTTGGATCAGTCACTTCTGCAGAATTGGACAGACATCGGACAGTTCGACGGTATCATCGGACAGTCCGATGACTGAAAGAGGAAGCTAGTGCCTCTCTGAAATTGGAATTCTCTAGAAACCAGACAATCTGGACTTTTATAGTCACCGGACAATCTATTAGGACCAGACAGTCTGGTGATCTTCCTTGACAGCGAAATCTCAGCCATCCATTTTCTTTGAAATCAAATCTGGTCGTTGATTTATTTTTACTTATCCGCATGTGTTTCTTCGTGTTTTTCAGCAAAACACCCGTGCGCCCTTCTCGTTGCTGTCGCCATCGACCGCTCGCCTCGAGTTCGCCGTGTGCCTCCCTGCCTCTAGTTGCTGCACTCCACCTCGTGCTCAGCAGGCTCGCTGCCGTGCCCTCATTTCTCGCTGCACTGCCCTCGCGCGCGCGTCCTGCTCGCCCAGCCCTAGCGCTGCCGCCGCTCTTGCTCCGCCGCCTCACGCTGCGCCACCACAGGCTATCGCCGCTCGCTGCTGTGGTGCCATCACCGATGTGTTCAACCTAGTCATCACCTCCCATTCTCGCACAAAACCCTCGTGGGGTTTTAGATTTCGAGGTGATCGGACGTGTTCTGACGTGATTTTTAGCGGTCTTTGGCACTTCTCCTGTGGGCTATTGAGTTCAATCTCTTTCTTTTCATCGAAAATGCCCCGCATGCCTTGCTTGTTGATTAATTGCAAAAATTGGAATAAATTGCTTAAAGGTTTCACTTTTATCGTTGATTGACGTGATTAATTGAAAAGTCCCGTACTTAGTGCCATATTGAGGTCTTTGCTTGCATAATTTTAGTATGGCATTGAGTCTCCTATCGCTAGTATCACAATTTGGATACATTGCTTTATTATAAATTATGGCATTAGTCTGTTGATATCACTGTTGTGCTAATTTGCTTTATTTGATCGGTGATATGTCCTTGATTCCACCGCTAGGACTTCTTTTAGAGTCGCTCACCTTTTGTGCTTAGAACCTATATTTTATTCCTATGTGGTGCAGTGACAGTTGGACAGTGGATCAGGACAGTGTCAGCGGAAGTCTAGAACTCTGTGTCGGTTCAGTGGTTTTCACTTGGACAGGTTAAGAGCCAAGCTCTTAATCCTATCTTGTAGTGTCAGCTAGTCAGAGTTTCTTACAGTTGATCTCTTAGTGACAGTTGATAGTATGGGCAAACGGAGACCGAGTTCAGAGGAGAAGGGGAAGGGTAAGGCCTTGGAGCCTGAGAAGAAGAAGAAGAAGCAGAGGACAGGCGACTCTGAGTGGGACACAGCACTAGCTGCAGCAGATGTTGATGTTCCTCCACAGAGGAGAGCAGGTACTTTGAGGATAGGAGCTGCTGAGTCCCAGAGGGAGTTGAGAAGGTCGACTCGTCGAAGAGTGGCGACCGCTCCTCTAGTTGCAGAGGCGCAGCCGCGGAGAGCTCCTGGAAGTAGGTAGTCGAGAACCGTGGAGGGAGAGTCAGTCCAGAAGAGCTCACAGCAGAGGACATAGATGTGTCTACATCAAAGAACTAGAGTGTGCAAGGTTTGCACATCTAGAGCCGAGAGAGCTCGCGGGCCATGGGCAAGATCGCTGAGGTGGAAGTTGATTTGCTGAAGTTGAAGGGCTCGGCCATTAAGGCCAAGAGGAGAGTGGACTTCACTGCCTGGGTCCCCGCTGGGAGAAATATGGATGCTGGATAGTTTTGGACAGTGCTCCAGCGAAGGATCTTTGAGGCCTATAGGAGGCAACTTGTCACTAAGGGCAAGAGCTCAGTGTTTGCGGCACATCGCCACTGTTCTTTAGAGGCACTGAGCAGAGGAGCCGGGGTTGAGATGGAGGGTCACATCTCATATCTTTCAGATCTGTCTGATTTGGTCACCTAGCCCTTGAGGTACAGTGAGGAGGTAGTACTTGAGTTCTATGCCTCTTTGTGGATCTTCTCGGATCGCTCGTATCTTTGGTTCATGTATATAGGGGAGCCATACTATTTTGAGAGGTGCAATGTCTTGATAGCCCTTGAGTTCATATCTTCAGAGACATGGATCCACACTTTGGCCCATCCTGATTTCTCACCACCGTTCAAACCTTTAGGAGGGATGGAGCCGATTGATGAGAGACTTATTGCTTTCCCGCCACCTCATGGGGAGCATTACTCGAGGCACTCTCTGAGCTTGACACATGAGACTCGTGTTCTTCAAGGTTTTCTTGGGAGGTCGATAGCACCTTGTGCTGGCTGTAGGGAGAGAGTGATTATACTACATCAGTGGCTGCTATGTTTTCTGCTGAGGCATGAGGAATTTGATTTGATAGATCTTTTGCTTGCTCAGATGGAGGATGTGATTTATGAGGGGATTGGAACACGCCACTTACCATTCGCCCCCTACATTTGCCTGATGCTGAGGAGAGGTCGAGTGATGACTGAGGAGGAATATGCAGCATTGCAAGAGATCACCATTCCTTTAAGTCCTGCTGAGCCATCCGACTCTAGTGTTCTTCGGGTTTCTGCTTCTCAAAGAAGCCCTGGAGGTGAGGACACCACAGCCCCGAAGGATGTCAACACAGAGGCTTCGAAAAGAGCACAGCTGGGTGCTGGGAGCACAGAGGCTCCAGGTCATGTCGAGACGCCTACCTCTCGTGCCACACTAGACCCTACTCTTACTACCAGATTCGATGCTATTCAGGCAGAGTGGCAGGAGCAGAGGAAGTTCAGAGAGGAGTAGATTGAGCTTATGCGTCGAGAGGGAGAGCCAATTTCGAGGAGAGAATCTGACTCGAGTGCCTCCACGTTGAGAAGCGGCTGCGGATTGAGAGAAAGCTCGCAGAGGAGAGGAGACGTCAGGACAGACAATTTCATGAGAGGTCACAGCGCACTCAGTTGGAGACGGCAGCGGCTATTTCTTATATGTCTGCCGGATTTGGAGCTATAGCGTCATATCTCTACGGGACTGGTATGCCACCTCTTCCAACATTTTCGACGACCACGCTGTCAGGTCCCCTGCCTTCACAGCTCCAGCCTTCTGCACCTCAGCCTCAGTATTCTTCAGTGTCAGCCTTCACATCTGAGTTGCAGAGCCAGCAGCAGCAGCAGTCCACGTTCACCACATTGCTTCAGCCCCACTTTCACCTTTTGTACCTTTTGGGGCAGTTAGCACAGTTTCGACTACTGGAGGGTCAGTTTTCCGGTCACATCTTCTCAGTTCTCTCCACTTTTCTCGTACTCCATGTTGGTTCTTTTTGCTTCTGCTGAGCCGAGAGTGTCAGTTCCGGCATTTGAGTCAGGGACAGCAGTTGGTAGTTCTCTGTTTGCTCTGAGAGTTCTATCCTTTGAGGCTACTACTTTTGAGTCAGCGTTGACAGAGCCATCGCTAGAGGCTTCACAGTCAGAGCCTGCAGCCACCACAGCTTAGGCCCTTGTCAGTGCAGCTTAGGCCCAGAGCGTCAGATCCAGATATCCTGGTCAAGGCCGAATATTCTCCAAAGGAGGCAACTTAGGCCCTTGTCAGTGCAGATTAGCCAGCTTTAGTTGAGGGCAAGGAGCCATCCCCGACGTCTTCGTTTGGCTTGAGTGCTTCTGACGATGTTGAGCAGCCAGGAGGAGACCAGTCAGCAGCAGCAGCTCAGCCAGTAGAGGAGTAGCCTCTGATCATCACTGCACCCACTTTCTCAGCCGCGCAGGATTAGATCTTCTATAGGAGTTGGGTGAGAGACTTGAGGTTTACCGTTCTGAGTGCTAGCTGTCTAAGGGGAGGCCGTGGATGGGTAGATAGGGCTTCTAGATTTTATTTGGCGGATTTCATCGGCTCTTTGTGACATTTTGATTCTATTCAACTCTTTTGGCTCATTGAGATGCACTTGGTTTTTCTATGTGTATGGCTCCTAGTGCTTTATCTATTTTGAGGGTTCCTTCGTGCATTTGCGCTCCCGTCTCATTCTCTATCGTGCACATTTCTTTGTCGAACCAGCGTTCTCCCTCTCTATATGCTTCCTCGATGTCATCTTTTTGGGTGATTAGATGACAAAGGGGGAGAGAGCTACCAAACAGAGAGAGAATCAAAGGAGAGTGACGCTTCCTACCCACGACAAAGAAGGGGTACTCTTGCAAAATTTTCCTAAGGAGTCATCAAGGTAAGAGGATAAGTGTTCTTTGGAGATGTATTTTATTCTCCAACTTCTTTCATCTCATTTGGATTGTTTGGAAGTACTATGGTTGTCATCAATCACAAAAAAGACGGAGATTGTAAGCTTCATGACCTTTGATGTCTCCTAAAAGGTATGAATTGGTTTTGGTGATTGAATGAACAACTATAGGTAACAGTTGTGTTTCAGGTACCACCCCGCTAATTCTACATCAACATGATGGGCTTCCTCGGTAGATGACAAGGACGAACCCTAGAAGAGGAGTTGCCGAGTTTCGGAGGACCAAGCTAAAGACTAGCCAGAGAGTCCATAGGAACGTCGGTACTATAAATAGGGGTAAAGTCATTTGTCTCCTGTTATACAAGTGTTAGAGGGTGTGAATGCTCCTTAGATCCTCAGAAAGTCCTAAAGATGGCAGAGTAAGCGATGTCGAAGACCAAAGCTTAAGACAAACTAAAGATTCAGTCATCGAACAGTCCGGTGAGGTCACCAGAGAGCCCGATGAGCCTTGAAGTAGCCAGTCCAAAGAGAAAGGTGCTCTCTGGAGTCATCGAGGAGAGTCATCGGACAGTCCGTCGATGCAGTGACCAGACAGTCCGGTGAGCCAAAAGCTGAAGTCCAGAGAAGATGTCTTTGTGAGTCCAGAAGTGAAAGTCACCAAACAGTCTAGTGTCCTATGGAGTGGACTCCAGAGAGGGTGTTTCCCTGGCCGAGGAGGAAGAAGAGTCACCGGAAAATCCGGTGGTTCAGTCACCGGACAACCCGATTGCATAAAGCAGTCAGCTTTATGACATCACATCTCATTGATTGTTTCTGGGCTTGAAGCCTATTTAATCCGTGGAGGGGACGTTTTCCTGTGTGCCCTCGATCAGAATTGCTGGAGCCAAGTTGTTAGACGCCAAGGGGCATCAGAAAGATTAGAGATCTTTGGTGCTACTAGGAGAGTGATAGGGAGTATTTGTCCGCTTCTAGATCTTGTAGGGCTTGAGAGGAGTGATCTTTGCCTATTACTCTTGGTGTGGGCAGCGTAAACCGGCTAAGAGTCGATGCTCGAGCTTTTGAGGAGTGATCTTTGCCTATTACCCCAGTCGAAAGGGACACCAAGAAAGAGCGCTTGAGCCTTGGTGGCTTGCTCTAGCGCTTGGTTATTGTGTGCGACAGCCGGTCTTCACTCCGAGAGTGAAGCGTACCCTTATGAGCATCTTTTCGGGAACGACGGGAGGGACCGAAACTCCGACAGGAGTGGTCCAATGAGGATTAGGAGAAGGCGCCTACCTTACAAGACCTCAGAAAAAAATCACTAAACACTCTCTATCTCACTCTCTTTATTTACTGCATTTACTTATCGTTGAGTAGTGTGATAAGTTGTTATTTGATTCCTCTTGGTGGCTATCGCGCTAGTGCTTGCTTATTGTTTATTTCATATCACTAGCATTGTTAGGAGTCTTGGCCTACTAGACTTGTTTAGGTTTGCTTGTGTTGTGTTCAAGTCTTGTAGTTTAAGTTCGTAGAGAAATTAGTGCTATAAGTCCACCGATTCAACCTCCCTTCTCGGTGTCCTTGATCCTTACAAGAAGCTTGATCTTTTGAGGTGTGGACATCATGATAAAGTTATTTTTGCAGCTCACCAACTCCAAAATGAAGCTGGTGCTTGGTGGAGAACCTTCCGTGCCATGCAGCCTGCTAATCACTGCTTCACTTGGGACAAGTTACGTTCTTCTATTTGCGCCTTCCACATCCCCGAGGGTGTGATGAAAATCAAGAGGTTGGAGTTCCTCAATCTGAAGCGAGGCAGCAAGTCTGTTATGAAGTACTTGCATTAGTTCAACTATCTTGCTCAGTATGCTCTTGATGATGTCAATTAAAGACAGAAAAAAGAGAGGCTGTTTTTACAACGGTCTTTCAGAAGATATGCAAGATAAGCTCTCGGCCACTGAGTTTCGTGACTTCAACCATCTTGGGGATAGAGCAATCTTTGCCGTAGACAAGATGCTCAAGCTGAAGACCAAGAAGCGCTCAGCTCCAAGACCATCTGGTGGTGCACCACAGAAGTACCGAATGGTATACACTTCTACTGGCTAGCAGTACCGCTCCACTCCAGTTCAACGTCCTCCTTACCGTCCACCACCACCATATCAGCAAGCAGTCTCTTATGGCTCCAATCAGCAGCGTGCGCAGGGCTTTCGACCTCCATAGCCTTTAGCGCCTGCTTTACAGCCGTGCTTCAACTGTGGTCTTACGGGCCACTTTGCTAGAGATTGTCGCCAGTCGAGGCAACCGCAGAACCGCAATGTTAATGCTCGTCCTCAGGCTGCAAACAAGGCACCTCATCAGAGGAACATTGCACCCAAGACTGGTCGAGTCAACTATACTGCACTGGGTGAGATTCCAGAAGGTGAAGAAGTGCTTGCGGGTATGTTTTCTATACATGAACACCCCGTAGTGGTACTTTTTGATTCCTGTCGACTCACAGTTTTATAAGTAAGGCATGTGTGGAATCCTTCTTGCAAAGAAGCTTTCCTAACTCTCAAGAAACACTTGACTAAAGAAGCTTTTCTTACTCTCAAGAAACACTTGACTACAACGCCCATGCTAGCTCAACCTGACATCATGAAGCCTTTTGATGTGTATTGTGATGCTTCTGGTACGGGTCTAGGATGTGTGTTGATGCAAAAAGGTCGTGTAATTGCTTATGTTTCACGATAGCTTCGACGTCATGAGAAAAATTATCCTACTCATGACTTAGAATTAGCATCCGTGGTTCTAGCCTTGAAGATATGGAGACACTATCTTTTTGAGAATCTTTTGTGTCTGTGCACAGACCACAAGAGTTTGAAATATATCTTCACTCAGCAAGATTTGAATATGAGGCAAAGAATATGGCTTGAACTTATCTAGGATTATAAGTTAGATATCCATTATCATCCCGTCAAAGAAAATGTAGTTGCCGACGCCTTGAGTCGCAAATCTTATTGCCACCGTTGTCGAATTTCTGCAACACTATACTCTAGTGAAAGTGAACCAAGCATGAGAGCTCAACTGCATAGAGCCTTATATAATATTGCTCTCGTTCCGACTATTCGAGAAGAGATTATTGAGGCTCAGAGGAAAGATGCGGGCATGCTGAAAATTAAAGAGAGACTCAAGAGTGGTGAACCAATGCCGTTTAAAGAGGATGATGAGGGTACCTTGTGGTTCCATACCTAAAGATCATGGGCTACACAAAAAAATCATGGATGAGGCTCACTTATCCAAATACTCCATCCATCTCGAGAGTAACAAGATGTACCATGATCTAAGAAAGAAGTTTTGTTGGACAAGAATGAAGCGAGAAATTGCCAAATATGTGTTGGAATGTGACAAATGCCTGAAAGTGAAAGCGGACCACTTACGCTCAGCAGATCCTTTACAACCTTTGAGTATTCCCGATTGGAAGTGGGAAGACATAAGCATGGACTTCATTGTGGGGCTACCGTTTACCTTTTGGCAGCATGATTCTATTTGGATCATCATGGACCTCTTGACAAAATCAGCCCACTTTGTTCCAATGAACGCTTGCAACAGGATTAAAAAGTATGCCGAGTTGTATATCTCTTGCATTCTTTGCTTGCATGGAGTACCCAAGACCATTGTGTTGGAAAGAGAAAGCGCTTTTGTCTCTCATTTCAAAGAGCAACTGCATACTTGTTTGGGTACCAAGTTAATTCGAAGCTCCGCTTATCATCTACAGACCGATGGTCAAACCGAGCGTGTCAATCAAATATTGGAAGATATGCTTCGGTCATGTGTTCTCACAAGTGGCAAAAATTGGGATGAGTACTTGCTATTTGCAGAATTCTCCTACAATAATAGCTATCAAGAGAGCATCAAGATGTCACCTTTTGAAGCCCTGTATAGTCATTGATGTCGAACCCCAATGAATTGGTCTGAGAGTGGTGAAAGAGTGAACTTTGGACCTGATTTAGTAGCTCAAGCCGAAGAGAATGTTCAAATAATACAAGCGAACTTAAAGGCTGCTAAATCTCGTCAGAAGAGTTATGCCGATAAAAGACGCCGCCCCTTGGAATTTGAAGTAGGTGATCATGCATACCTACGGATATCTCCTACCAAGGGTGTGCAACGCTCTGGGATAAGAGGAAAGTTAGCTCCAAGATATATTGGTCCTTTCCAAATTATGAAGAAATGTGGCACCGTCGCTTCCCGATTGGAATTGCCATTTTAACTATCTGGAGTTCATAATATCTTTCATGTCTCACAACTCAAGAAGTGCTTGAAGCTACCTCGTGATGTTGTGATTCCTGAGATTGAACAGTTATAAGAAAATCTCACTTATCCTGAATATCCTATCAGCATCGTATATCAAAAGGATTGAGTCACTCGAAACAAGAGCCAAAAATTTTATAAGGTCTAGTGGAGTAATCACTCTAGAGATGAAGCTACTTGGGAAACTGAAGAATATCTCCATACCAATTTTCCCGAGTTTCTCCAATTTCTGTAAGCTTCCTTTCTTCCACCACTCCCTCTTGTTCTAAATCTCGGGACGAGACTTCTTTCAGGGGGAGGGCTGTAACAATTAATGCTCTTGTTAACAAACGACCGAAATGAGGATGTGTTGAAGCTTAAAGGGAGAAATAAAAATCGGTTTAAGTAAAAATCTTAAGAATTCAAAATTTTGAATTCATACCTTCCCAAAAAGAGAATGTTCAGAACTCTTAAAACCAAAGCTATGAATTAGGGGAACCAAATTTTGGAATAAAATTTCCCTAGGGTTGGCCAAATTCTTCAAGCTAAAGACTCCAATCCAAAACTCCGAACCTTAGTGAGTACCTATTTTCCAAATCCTGTATTTTTGAATCCAGTCAGAAATTCAACATGATCCTAAAACAAAAGTTTTTATTACCAAAAGTTTCTACCTCCTTGCCAAATTTCAAGATTTTCAGAATTGCGAAGCTAGTCTTTTAACACCTTGAAAACTTGTTAACTGATCTACCTTCAGCGGATTTCTTGCAAGTCTGCTTAAAGTTAGCTGTTTTCAAGACTCTATAACTCACAATATTTTTGGGATGTGCCTGTGCATGTCGGTAGTATAGGAAAAGACTTTGTCAAGAACATCTCTACCAAGTTTCATTCACATCAAAGCTCAGGAGATATTTTTTTTAAGACCCTAGAAGTCGGTTAACTGATTTGCTTTCAGCAGATTTTTCCAAGTCTTATTGGTTAAACCGTTTCAAAATTCAATATCTTCCGGTTTTTTTTTAATCCGCCTGTGCATGTTGGTTGGGGTCGAGATCTCTGGATTAACAACTATTATCTACAAGTTTGAAAATGTTCAGAGCACCGAAAGTGTTCCTTTTGGAACCTCTAAGATGGTAAACCATCTGTACCATCTGACCTTTCAGCAGATTTTTCCTAAGCCTCCTTATCAATTAACAATTTTCGAAATTCTATATCTCCCACATTCATTTGAAAAACCATGTTGTCGTTTATATTGTAGAACATATGTTACAGGTTCATCTTACCAAGTTTTAATTCGATCCAAGTTTATTTGCCCATTCTGTTTCTATCCCCAAAATGATCAAGTGTTAAGCGCGGTTGGACACCTCTGCCTGCGGGACCCACACGTCAGCCTCTCATTTCTCCCTTTTTATCTGATCTCGAACTCAGCGGACAGCACGCAGCACCCTCTCGTTCTCTCCTTCCAGAGGCAGTCGCCATTGCCATGGTGCTGTCGAGCTCGGCGCCCATCTCGTTGGTGCGTCCCGAGCCACCCAGCCATGCTGATCGAAGCCCCTTTCCACACTCTTGCAAACCCCTAAGATCCCATCGCATTTCCCCATTGGATTGTCTCGAATTTTGAAGATTTCCCCAAGATCGAGTTTTCGGAGCTGCAGCCGCGTCCCGGCCTAATTGGCGAGCACCGGTGAGCTATGCCTCATTGTTCTTTGACCGTGAGACATGGTGCCTCCATCTAATGTCTTTTCCCCTTGTTGCTTCGAGATTTTTGGTCCTACATCGAAGTTAGTCGCCGGCGTTCGTGGAGGCCGTGCGACCCCGCCGGTGACCCCCTCTCTCGGGCCTTCCCCGGCATCGACAACCACAGCGCCGGCCTTCCCATCACTCCGGTGATACTCCCGGCGAAGAAGACATCGACGTTCGAGGACCCTAGCGCCCAAGCCACCACGCCGGAGTTCATTTCCCCTCCGCTCCTCGCCGCTGGCGTTTTTACAGTGAGAACCCCAGCCCTTCTACCCTTCCTCGAGCTGCTCCTTAGTGCGATGATCATTTTTGGTGCTGTTCTGGTCGCGCATGGCCACCGGCAGCACCACGCCGGCGAGCGCCGGCTGCGCCGGCCACCACGACCATGGCTGGCTGCCTGCCTGCCACCAGGCTCGCGGATCCCATGTGGCCACGTGGTGATCCAGTGTGGCAACCCTGTGGCCCCTGTTGAGGCTTTCTCCAAATGGCTGGAAGATTTAAATATTTCTGAAATCTATTTAATAATTGCGCAGAAATTCGTAGAAACTTGCAAAAATCATAGAAATTGATTTCTAGCTCAAAAATTACAAGTAATATATCGTTGGAATCCTTGTAACATGTAGAATATTTTAAAACCATCAAATGTGTATTTTTCTGCATTAGCTTTATTTATATTAATTAAATAATATGCAATGTGCATAAGGGCATATCTCCATTTTCATGCATTCATAAAATATGAAAAATCTATATTTATGCTCTACTGATTAATTAGTGTTATCCTGGAATTATTTAGAAGTTATAGGCTTGTAGATTAATTATAAGTAATTTATTATTTGTAGATGCTATTTAATTCACTACTAGTCGAATGCCCGTGCGTTGCAACGGATTAAAAAATCTATCTCTTCATCATTGTATCTACACTGTCGTGTGGCTGCCAAGTGACGGAGTGCACTGATTGCATAGTTTCTATTGCCAGATGCCAAGCACACCATCAATATCAACTTAGTCTTTAGGACATAGAGAAAAATGTTGCTATATTCCTGATCCGGCAACAGTTTCAGTACTTTTTGTATTCTCTCTCCATGGAAAAAATATTTATTGTACCCTACAATATGTTGTGTGGATCACTTAAAAAAAATTTCAGGTATAACCGGGGGTGGAAAAGGTGACTTGCAAAAATATGCAAAACCACAGCCTTACAAAGTCATATTAAAAATATTCAGATTTAGCCACCCTGATTATTTGGTGTAGCTGCCCACTTGCATTGAATACTGTTGGAGTGCACTCACTGATTATTTCATAGTTCCTTAAGTGTTGCCTGTCAGCAGGCCAAATAACCCAGTCAATTCTGGTGTCGACAACAACAGTTGGTCTTGAATGTTCTAAAAACTCTAATACTTGAGCCAGTGTTAATCTGAGGTTCGTTAAGGCATCTTCAGCCCACTACTTCATCCGTTACCTTCTGTCTTCAGATCTGACTGGAGATGAAACAATTCTGCATACTCACCTGCAAGAAGAGCTTGTTTCCGTACCATCTCAACCCTATAGAAAAGAGATCACGGACCCGCAGTTGAAGGCACCATAAGAGAAACATCTACATGCACATGAAGATTTATTCTAGTTCAAAGGGAAGGGCTTATTCCTACTAGCACAGATGCCGTGCTAACGCTACGGTCGAAGAAAAAATATTAAATTAAGAAAATAATATATTAAAATTAAAATTAGAATTGTGTCAAGCATTCACTGGAAAATTAATTGTTGGAAGCATATGGTGTCAAGCATAATATATTAAAAACATTCATTGGAAGCATATGGTGTCGATAAGCAAAAGATTGTTGACGTGAAATTAAGGCATAGGCGTGAAATGGGTAATCGTCAGAAAGCGCGATGCAATTTTTGAAATTAAGGCACAGTTTGTTAAACAGCACAAACTGTTTTTGTTTAATTTTGTTAAACTTCAAATTTTAATTTTAATATATTATTTTTTTAATTTAATATTTTTTCTTCAACCGCAGCGTTAGCACAGGCATCGGTGCTAGTATCTTAAATAATGGTTCCATTGTACTTTATCCGGTTTTAAAATATTAACATTATTGATATTTAACGTTACTACTTTCATCATTAATCTTATTTAATAAAGTATGGTAAACATTATATATTTTACTATAATTTATTTGATCATTATTTTTAAATATGAATAAAAATTTTATACATTTGAATATATATTTTTAATAAGATGAATG
>BCLH01000059.1:170837-218941 GCA_001602315.1 Zoysia pacifica
TTTTTTCAATATTATGCATAAAAATAGTAAAGAAAAAAGAACTTTTCATAAAAAAGGACTTCACTCTTATTAATAATTAATTAAGTCAACGACTAACTTCCAAAGCGGCATCTTATATTATTCACCAGGAGATTTCATTCGTTTCCATGGAAGCCCTATAAACTACACCATTCGATTTTAAAATATTGACACTATTGATTTCTAACATTAATTTTGACCATTCGACTTATTCAAAAATTTGTTCAAATGTTTAAAATTTTATTACTATTTAATTTATTGTTAGTGAAAGTGCATCTAGGATCTCTTGTAGATTTTGGGATGAATTATAACAAATAATGGAAGTTTTTTATGGTATTTTGTAAGTATGTGTGCAAGAACTAAGTTTATGAATATTTATCGACCCCCAAAAAAGAAAAGAGAATTGTTGGCTCCTTGGCTCAATGGTTATAGAGTTTATATTTTCTTAAGTCATAGGACCATCGTACTATCAAGAGGGGTTCGGCATTTTCTGTCTTGAAAATAGTTAAGTGCTCAAACTTTCTCATTTCATTGCTATCTTAATCATCTTAGTTGTTGGCTTCAGACTTGTCTGGTGTTTCGGACTTGTCTATGGACAGACTTGTCCTCCCAGTGTCAGACTCCAGAGAGGGAGCACGCAGCTCACTCCAGACTTATCCAGATGTCTAGACTTGTTCGGCATGCTCCTGATATTTTTGGAAGGTCATCCTTGATTGATCTGTATAATACTCCTTCCCCTTAAGTCTTAGGGTTACCAAAAGCTTTCACATCTTTTCAAATCACACTCTGAGACCCTCTGAGATCCACCTCTCCTCCTCCCCTAGGGTCTTGATTTAAGGAAGAGGAGATTGTGAGTCCTTTCATTTTTGATTCGATTTGAGCACTTAGATCTTTTTATTCTAGGACTTGCAGGGCCTACTACTCTTGGAGATTTGTCTCCTAGACGGCTATGTGTCGCCCAAAATCGATCAAGACCATTGTGGTGATATCCGGTAGGTTTGTATCACCCCTTTCGATTTAGTGAAAAACCAAGTTGATCTTTGTGGTCACTTGGAGAGGTTTAGGGTTTAGTGCAACCCTGTCCTTTGTGGACTCCTCAACGGAGACGTAGGCTTCTGTGTGGAGCTGAACTTCAGTCAAAAATCTTCGTGTCTCGTGTCTTCTTTTGGATTTGTGTTTGATCTATTTTTCGCTGCGATTAGCAGACTAATCCACAAGGACCGGACTTGTCCGCTCTCTATTTTACTAATCAAATTATTTTTAAGTATCGATTTTCAGGTCATTGCCTATTCACTCCCCTCTAGGCAACTTTCAATTGGTATCCAAGCGAGGACCCTCTTTTCAATAGCTTAACAGCTCGGAGAGTTAAAGATGTTGGCCGAGAAGATCGATGATTCGTCCTCAAGCAAGGAGAACTACAACCAACGTCCAGTTCGACTACAACGAGCTGAAGAACGAGAGGATTGGACAAGCCTCGGGGAAGATCCCCATCTTCGATGGAACCTTCTAAGAGTACTGAAAGTTTCAGGTGATCACCTACCTTGAGTCGATGGGGCCACAAATCTTGAAGATTGTGGAGAAGGGCTTCACCTTTGAGAATGAAGAAGAACCTACTCAAAAGGATGAAGTCAACATGCACCGCAGAGCTCAAGCTGTCTCTGTGATCATTTCGACACTAAGCCCAAATGAGTACACCAAGGTGATGGGGATAAGAAATGCTCACAAGATCTGGAAGAAGCTTGAGACCATCCATGAAGGGACGAACACCGTCAAGGAAGTAGAGAAGACCTCCTAAGAGGACAATACAACTTGTTCATTAGGAAGAAGAATGAAGGACCTCAAGAAGTACATGATCGTCTCATGGAGATCATCAACAAGAGAAGAGCTCTTGAAGTGAAGCTTAAAGACATCGAAGTCAACAAAAGGTTACTTCAAGCCCTTCAACCTTGGAACTCACATTTGTGTATTCTTATTAGGGAGAAGGAAAACTTCAAGAACTTCACCACGGACGAAGTACTTGAACGGCTTCTTGCTCAACAAGATCAAGATGAAGAAGCAAGAAGGGTTAACTCCCTAATCGGCAACACCACTTTCGAAGAAAAGGGCATAGTCCTCAATGCCAAAGGGAAGGTGTATCTTCAAAGCTCAAGCAAAGAAAAGCGATGATGAAGAGTTCATGCTGCTCATGAGGAAGTTCAAGAAGTTCATAAGAAAGGCGGCTTCCACAAGAAGAATTTTAGCAAAGGTAAAACTAGAAAATCTAAAAGAACTTGTTATGAATGTGGAGAGGAAGGTCATTTTATTGCAGAGTGTCTCAACGCCAAGAACAAGGACGAGAAGGAGAAGTGATAAGGAGCACAAGAAGGACAAGGGCAAGAAATACAACAAACAAGCCCACATAGGACAAGAATGGAACTTCGATTCCGACTCCGACTCCGATGAAGGTGGAATCGCTACATTGGCGATAGGCGTCACTCCAACCAACACCGCTCTCTTTGGAAGCTTGAGTGATGAAGAAGCTGCAACCACTTGTATCATGGCAAAAGAGTTAAAGTTATTAAAATCTAAACTTGACTCTAGCGATAGTGAAGATGATGATGATGTGCCTAACTTGCTTGAACTAATGAATATACTTGAGAAGTAAAGAAATAAAATTGAGAGGCAAGAAGATATTCTTGAGAAGCAAGAAGACTTGCTTATTCTTAGAAGAAAAAAAACCTTGATCTTAAGAATATACTTGCTCTTGAGAGGAAGAAAGTAGATGAATTAACTAAAGCCTTAGCTGAAGTTAATAATGCAAACGAAACTTTTAGATTCGCTAATGATGCACTTCAAGAGGAGTTTAACACGTTGAAAAAACTCTACTCTTCTTTTAAAGTGCAAGTTAGCAAATTTAAAGGAGAAGCATCTTCCTTGAAAGAAGCATCTTGCCCCCCTTCGATTGCTATTTGTGACAGGTGCAAAGATGTGCAGATTGAGAAGTTCATTGAGAATGAGAAGATCATTGTACAACTTCAAGAACAAAAAAAGACTCTCAGTGCATAAGCTCAATAAAGCAAGATCTCCATCGAGCAAGAAAAGGCCAAGTACGCAAGAGGAGCGTACATGAACAATAAAAGCCCACATGTCAAGGATGGCATTGGATATGAGAAGGGTAAGAGTCACAATGCAAAAGAGAATAAAGACGGCAAGGAATTTGTGAAGTTCACAAAGGGAGGAAGCTACAAGGCTAAGAATGAAGCTTCTCCAACACCTCCTCTAAAGAACACTAATACTCTTCATTGTGCTAAACTTTTTCATGATTTTGATGCTTCATATGTGCTAACCAAGAATGCTTTTAGTAGAGTTATTGCTAAATATGTTAGGCCACGCCACAAGAACACCAAGTCTTGTGTGTGGGTGCCAAAATCTCTTGTTACTAATGTAAAAGGACCCAAACAAATTTGAGTACCTAAAAACAAAGTCTAATCTGATTTGTAGGATTACTCCTCCGGTGGAAGAAGTTGGGTGATTAATAGCGGCTGCACCAATCATATGACCGGTGAGGAGAAGGTGTTCTTATCTATTGAA
This sequence comes from Zoysia pacifica, assembly GCA_001602315.1. Classification (NCBI taxonomy): domain Eukaryota; kingdom Viridiplantae; phylum Streptophyta; class Magnoliopsida; order Poales; family Poaceae; genus Zoysia; species Zoysia pacifica. The sequence continues at coordinate 174,426 of BCLH01000059.1, forward strand.
GAGGACAAGGCTCAAGATGACAGTGTTACTTCGGGGATGACAAAAAGGGAAAGGTAATCGGTCCTAGAAAATTGCTATTTCCAATAACCTATCCATTACAAATGCTCTTTTGGTTGAATCTTTGAGCTACAACTTGTTATCCGTGTCACAATTGTGTGAGATGGGTTACAATTGTTTGTTCACTAAATATGATGTGACTATCTACAAAAGAGAAAGTCGTTTCGTGGCATTCAAAGGCTACTTGAAGGAAAAACTTTATCTAGTAGACTTCTCTACTAATGAAGTTGTCCTGGATATGTGTCTTGTTGCCAAGTCAACAATGGGTTGGTTGTGGCATCGCTGCCTAGCTCATGTTGGCATGAGGAACCTTCGTAAACTCAAAAAAGGGGGGGTCACATTATTGGACTAACGTATGTTTGCTTTGAGAAAGATAAAATTTGCAGTGCATGTCAAGCCAGAAAGCAAGTAGGAGCAAGCCATCCTTCCAAAAAGATAATGACAACTACAAGACTGTTGAAAATGCTACACAAACTTATTTGCCCCGTGGCATATATTAACATTAGCGGTAACAAATACGGTCTCGTTATTGTTGATGATTTTTCTCATTTCACTTGGGTATTCTTCTTGCATGACAAAGGTGAACCAAAGAGTGTGCTCAAAACATTCTTGAGAAGAGCTCAAAATGAGTATGAAGTGGAGATCAAGAAGATAAGGAGCGACAACGGCACCGAATTCAAAAACACTCAAGTAGAAGAATATCTTGATGAAGAAGGCATCTAAGCATGAATTTTCAGCACCCTACTCTCCTCAACAAAATGGGGTTGCTGAAAAGAAGAATCAAACGCTCATCGAGATGGCAGGGACAATGCTAGATGAGTACAAGACGTCAGATCGTCTTTGGGCTAAAGCTGTCAACACCACATGCCATGCAAGCAACCGCTTGTATCTACATCGATTCTTGAAGAAAACTTTCTATAAGCTTCTCACCAGTAACAGGCCTAACATCTCATACTTTCAAGCTTTTGGAAGCAAATGTTATATGATAAATAAGAAACCAAAATCCTCCAAGTTGGCACCTAAAGTTGATGAAGGGTTCTTGCTTGGTTATGGATCAAACGCTCATGCCAACCGTGTATTCAACAAAACCAATGGTTGTGTTGAAATAGCACGTGACGTGACGTTTGATGAATCTAATAGCTCTCAAGAGGGGCAAGCTGTTAATAAAATTACAGATGATGAAGAAGCTTTGGCTGTGGTGATCAAGAGGATGACACTTGGTGAGATCAAGCCACAAAATAATCAAGAGTCATCTACATCCACAAGTCAAGAAGATCATGGCACGAAGGGAGGTGATGAAACAAGTGAAGAAGTGCAACAAGAGGCAAATAATGAAACTGATCAAAGCGACAAGCTTACCATCCATTATCAACACATTGAAGAAGATAGTGAACGAACAAGACCACAAGTGCAACATCAACGAGTACATCAAACTGTGTAACGAGATCACCCCGTCGAGCAAATTCTTGGTGACATTGATAAAGGGGTAATCACTAAATCTCGTGTTGCTAAATTTTATGAGCATTACTCGTTTGTTTCTTGTCTTGAGCCTCTTAGGGTGGATGAAGCGCTAAATGATTTGGACTGGGTAATGGCGATGCAAGAAGAGCTCAACAACTTCACAAGAAATGAAGTTTGGACTCTTGTGGAACGATCTAAGCAAAACATTGTTGGAACCAAGTAGGTCTTTCGCAACAAGCAAAATGAAGACGGTGTTGTGGTAAGAAACAAGGCAAGATTGGTGGCCAAAGGATACTCTCAAGTCAAAGGTTTGGATTTTGATGAAACTTATGCCCCTATAGCTAGACTTGAGTCGCTTCGAATATTACTTGCCTTTGCTACTCACTATGATTTCAAGCTATTCCAAATGGATGTGAAATGCGCTTTCCTTAACGGTCCAATCAAGGAAAAAGTATACGTTGAGCAACCACCAGGTTTTGAAGATCAAAAGTACCCAAACCACGTGTACAAGCTTCACAAAGTTCTCTACGGGTTGAAGCAAGCACCAAGGGCGTGGTACGAATGCTTCAGAGACTTCCTCATCGAGAAAGGCTTCAAAATAAGGAAGGCTGATTCTACTCTTTTCACAAAGAAAGTTTCTAATAATATTTTTGTGTGCCAAATATATGTCGATGACATTATATTTGGTTCTACTAACAAATCTCTTTGTGATGAGTTTAGCAAGCTTATAATCAAACGGTTTGAGATGTCTATGATGGGAGAATTAACATTCTTTTTAAGATTTCATGTGAAGCAATTAAGAGAAGGGACTTTCATTTGCCAAGCCAAGTACACTCAAAATATGATCAAAAAGTTTGACATGGCAAATGCAAAGCCAATAAAGACTCCTGTGCCTACCAATGGCCATCTTTATCTCAGCAAGAGGGACAAATCCGTCAATCAAAAGATATATCGCTCCATGATTGGATCTCTCCTTTACTTATGTGCATCTAGGTCGGATATCATGCTTAGTGTGTGTATGTATGCAAGATTTCAAGCCGATCCGAAAGAATGTCACTTAGTGGCCGTGATGAGAATTTTGAAATATTTAGTTCATACACCAAACCTAAGACTATGGTACCCCAAAGGCTCAAAATTCAATCTTATTGGGTATTTCGCTGATTATGCCGGATGCAAAGTGGACCGTAAAAGCACATCGGAGACTTGCCAATTCTTGGGAAGATATCTAGTGTCTTGGTCATCTAAGAAACAAAATTCCATTGCCCTTTCCACAGCCGAAACGGAGTATATTTCAGCCAGTAATTGTTGTGCTCAACTTCTATGGATGCGGCACACTCTAAAGGATTATGGTTACTCTTTGAACCGTATTCCACTCCTATGTGACAATGACAGCGCTATAAAGCTTGCTTACAATCTATCTGAGCACTTCAGCACCAAATACATAGACATCCAGCACCACTTCCTAAGAGACCACTCCATCAAAGGGGACATAGAAATTTCCCATGTCTCCATACAAAAGCAACTAGTCGACATTTTCACCAAACCTCTAGATGAGAGACGCTTTTGTGAACTTAGGAATGAGCTAAATATCCTTGATTCTCAGAACGTGGCTTGAAGTGTTGCACATCTGATGTGACATTGGATAGATTTTGAAAATAAAAGATTTGCAAAACATCTTGCATGATTTGTTTTTTGAAAACCTTAAGAGTTTTAGAAAATCTCATTATAGAAATTGTAATCATGGTTGATTGATTGATTATTTCTGATCACACTTTGTATAATGATGTCTGTGAAAAAATTGTCCATTGGTTCACTTCCCTCCAATATCAAAGATTTACTCCTTGATTCAAGACTGCGAGGACCGGACAAGTCCGCAGTCCCGTTGAGAGAAGCACGTTTCTTTGTGGATCCCTCAACGGAGACGTAGGCTTCTGTGTGGAGCTAAACTTCGGTCAAAAATCCCTGTCTCATGTCTCCGTTTCGCTTTTAGTTTGATCCTTTCTGCTGCCCTCACAGACTAGTCCGCAGAAGACCAGACTTGTCCACTACCGGACAAGTCCGCCCAACTGGACTAGTTCGTGTTCTATTTTTACTGATCAAATTATTTTGAGAAGCGAATTTTCAGGTCATTACCTATTCACCTCTCTTTTGGCAACTTTCACCCATATGGGCATATTACTAGAAGTTGAAGGGTATATTTCTGAAATAGCAAACTTGTAAGGGCATGTTCCAATTAATCTAAGGAGAAATGGTGCTGTGATTGCGTGGTTTAAACCATGTTGATTTGATGTCAAATCGATTGTATGTCGCATCTCCACTAAATCGAGAGTTACCACGATCTGATGAAAGATCATCACAATGTATGGCCACGCTGCTAGCAATTTTATGTATGAAGAAGAATATTTTCTCTTTTTTTTCCTTTTCATGGAAAATAAATTATACTTTTTAAATAGGTAAGTTACCAATTACTCTACTACATCAACATCCCAAAGAAAAGCTGTCACAGCTTTACAAAGTAAAGCATACCATAGAGTCAAAGTAAAAATCAGATCAACAATGAGCAGAAACAAAGGGAAGAAAAATGGCAGAAAAAACTAATCATAGTAGTTATAAAAGGCACTAACTTACCTTATGCTAGAAGCATTCCCAGCTGTAACGGTACCAACATTCTCCTTGAAACTTGGGTGAAGATTGAATTCTTGTCCTAACTTATTCATATCTTCTATTTTCTCGATAGCTTCGCACATATCGTTCGTATTGGACCGATAGTGTTCGACTCTCTTTTGCAACCAATCAAGATTAGAATCCATTAAATTATATAATATGGTTGAGCTGATTCTCCATCAGATTTACATTGGCCGGTACAAAACCATCTCTAGTCACACTAAGAAAATCATAATCCGTCTAGTCTAAACCGATCAAGGACTTAACGGCGTCATGTGGCAAAGAAGATGATTCGGCCATAGCAACACAAGCCGATGCATCCGCATGAACCACCTCTACATCATCACCAATCCATTGTATCAAGAATTGGTGTAAGTTAGAAGAAACACATCTATTGGTATGAATCCAATCACGCCCTAAGATCAAGCTATAACTACCGCGTATATTGGCAACAAAGAATGCGGTAGCTATGGTCTTGCTTCCAACAGTGAGTTCCATAGAAGCGACCCCTTTAGCCTCAATAGAGTCTCCTCCTCCCACACCGTTCAAAGTCATGTCGGTCCAGATGAGCTCGTCATCGGCCTTACCTAGCTTCTTAAACAAAGAATATGACATTAGATTAACAACAGCACCGCCATCTACAAGCATGCGAGAAATCGGTGAACCATTAATATGACCTCTCACATAGAGAGGTTTCAAATGGTTCTCCGATTCCTCAGGCTTTTCGAAGATAGCACTTTTTGGCCCAAAGTCGAATTGCACCATGACTTCTTCTTTCTCTATAGGCGAATAATCAGAAAAGGATAAGCAAATTGTGTTAATGTCCATACCTTTCCGAGGGGATGTAGGCTCGTAGTCTAAGAGGTCGTTGTCGTTGAACTCAGACATGTCGACGTCTCCCGTGGGTGAGGGCGCTGTGGAGTCCCCTCCCAAGACGGCGTCAGCCAAACCAAGTGGCTTCAGAGTAGCTTTCGCTTCCTCCGTCACTAGTGAAGTAGAAGCCCCGAGCTCCTTAACCTTTCACTATTTACCTTGAGGGACCATCAGCTTGATCTCGTTGAAGACCTCGTCCCTCCTTTTTTCCGCCTCCTTTTCTCGCATCTTTCAGAGGCGCATCCTTTGGAGCTTCCTCTTTTGAGTGTGGGTCAAGCCAGACGGACAGCACCTCGGTTGCGCGTACTTGGAGGAGCTCCTGCTACTGCTAGCTTCATGGTCATGGGAAGCCTTTTCGATCGGATCATCCAAAGTGATCAGTCTCGTGAAAACTTCCTCGATTTTGACATCAGTTGTGCCGATTCTCACGACACCTCCGGATGCATTCTCTTGATGAACAACGGTGGAGGGAGTAGGTTCATTACCTTGTTTTGGGGGCTATTCTTGTTTAGGCGCAGTGCTAGAGCTCCCTCGTGCCTTGATCGGTCGAGAATCCATCCAATCCAAAATAGGGTTGCAGAGCCTTGTGAAGACATGTCCTCTCGTCCCATTCCACCCTAGATGAAATGACAGGTATGGTATCAGCGGAACAGGCATCGGTGGCATAGGCATCGGTGGCATGTGCATCCATGGTTCTATGTATGAATGCCACACCGAGAACGGCAGACAAGGCACAAGATGGAACCACGATGGCGGCACTCCGATGCCATGAGGAGGAAAAGGAGGAGGGGGCCCATGCACATTGATAATTGGCCTCATCTCCTTCCTAGGTGGCGACCTTGGCCGCTTCATGGACCGATTATTCAAATTGGCCTTTTGATTCTTGTATTTAGCCATGAGACGTTCGAAGGCGCTTTTGGGCCCATTGTCTGATCTGTGGCTTTACCTTAGTTTACCTTACACTTACCCACCTCCGGTTTCTTTGGCTTTATTATCTTGGGCCGTGAACTTGCCTCCCGGGTCTAGAGCTTGGGATAGTGACCTTGACAAACTCTTGACCATCGAGGGACTTCTCGAGCATCACCTTCATAGAAGCCTCTTTCTCACTCGGAGAAATAGGCATCTCCTACCCGACGATCACGTTTTTCCCCTTGGTAGTATCGGCTTGATGAGGCCGAATCAACACTTTGGGATTGAGCTCTAGAGTGTTGACGGGGAAGGGGTGCTTGTCGATATGCATTTTCTTAAGACTCAATCGTCCCTCATTAAGGGCCGATTGGACCTGACGATGGAAAACATTACAATCATTAGTAGCATGAGAATAAGAGTTATACCATTTACAATATGGCCTACGCTTAATCTCATCCGCCGAAGGTAAAGTATATGCGATCTTAATGTATCCACCTTTGTGGAGCTCATCAAATATTCTATCACACTTAGCTACATCGAAGGTGTATTTTACAAGCAAACAATTTGGCCTTAGATAGCCAAACAAACTCGGCAGCCAAAATGTCGTTAGAATCATCATCGGTATCCGAATCATATTCTATGACGTGCATATTATGACGGGTCTTATAATTATGTTTTATTTCTTTACTTTGGCTTTCTTGAGACGAAGCCCTTTGTTTGAGGTGAGTGAGTGTGAGAAAATCGTACCCCTCCAACTTCCCCCTAAGATGCGACCATAAACCATTAAAAGCTAGGTTGGCTAAGTTCTTTATAGAAATTGTTAAATTAAAATATCGGTTCTTAACATCTCTAAACAGCTGAAGATAGTCAACGATGGGTTCCTCTCTTTCTTATCAAACTGATGTCAAATGTGAGAACTTTAATTCATTGTCCCCGAAGTAAAAATGATCATGGAACTTACACTCTAATGACTCCCAAGTGTAAATAGAGCCCGAAGATAATGACAAAAACAAAGAGAAAGCTAGCAATAATGAAAACAAACGTACTTTTAAAGCCCGCTTTTCCTAATTGTGCTACATATTGACTAATGTGCTCCCAAATGGTTTTGCTATCTTCACCATTGAATTTGACGAAGTCGGGAACACGGCATCCTACGGGATATGGGACCGAATCAAAATACGCGGGGTATGGTTTTTGATAAATTCGGTCCCTCTCCTTAAGGTCCACTCCTAGCGTCTCAAGAAATTGTTTATTTAAGTCTTCCTTAATGCGCGCCATACACTCCTCTATGTTGGCAATGGGTGGCCTAGTAGACGTACTCAATAGTGGAGGGTGTGCGCTTGTTTTCATGGCGCTAAATATTTCATTAGGAACAGGGCCATGAGGGATTTCCGTACCGCTTGGTGAAATGGGCGGTGTGCTATATGCAACAGTACGGTAAGTAGAAACAAAGTTAGCCAATTCACTTAATCGGTTCGTGGCCGGATTGAGGATACTAGTAATTGGCTCTACGCTAGTGAGAGACGCTACTAAAGCATTGGTTTGCACAGGTGATGGAAAACTAGTTTGTTCACTAAACGAGTTCAACGGCATGCCATACGTAGGTTGTTCTACATTATAGGTAGTAGGTGCCGATGTACTAGCTACATGTGCAACATGAGACGATGATACAATACTAACATTTTTAGCTTTAGACAAGTTTTCATGTATCATGTATTGCATATAATTTGTTAAGACCATTTTCATGTCGCCAAAGTAATATGAAAGGTCTTCAAAAGTAACGGGAGAATGCGAAGATGTCCTTACATTGGCAGCACCCATGGCCACATCGTCGTCGACAAACGAAAGAACGGGCTCCACTTGAGAGATCGCGCCTTAGCGGTCCTTGAAACACGCCAAGTACTCCTACAGCTCCCGCTCCTCGCGCGCCTTGCGTGCCTCTTCGGAGACCCTCCTGCGTTCCAAGAACGCCTTGCGCACCTCTTTGGGCAACTCCTCCAAGGATGGCATAACGATGTTCGTCGTGGAGATCTTGGAGGTTATTGTGAAAACGATGATTCGGTTTGTACAACCGGAATCACTCGTCCCCAGCGGAGTCACCAAAAAGTGTGTTGACGCTGAAATCGGGTCCGAGCCAACGCACCGCTCGCACGTCAGTGTGCGGGAACGCCGGCGCTTCTTCAACGCCGGGTTTGGCACAGCACCTAGAAAATTCTGCCTAGGGAGGGACCCCGTCGGAGGATGATCATCTTAGGGTTGATCCGGGCTTGGTCAGGCCAGCCGGATCGCCTCCAGTCATCATCAGGACGAAGGAAGAACAGCAAAACAGAGGTCGAGTGAGGGGATTAGGGTTAGAAAAGTGTAAAATGTAAAGGCAAATGGTTTGATCGATTGGGATGCCCTTCAACCGGCAATGGGCCTCTGTTTTATAGAGGTGGGATGGTATTATCCCGCACGGCCACGGATTCCTCAAGTTAGGAAATTATTTGGAATTGATCTGCTGAAAACTTATTTAAATCGACACTACCAGAGTCTCCGGTAAAGTGCCGGACACTCTGATGACCGGAGTCTCCGGTATGACGCCGGAGGATTCGTCGTGTAAATCCGGGGAACCCAAGAGGGCCTGTCGGACACTCTAGTGCTATGCCGGACACTGCGGTGTACAAGATACCGAACTCGAGAGGGCTTACCGAACAGTCCGGCAATGTGCCAGACACTCCGGTAGGCCGAGTGCCTATACTCGAGAGGGTTTACCGGACAGTCCGGCATAGTGCCGGACACTCCGGTGGGCGAGGTGCCCAAACCTGAGGGCTTACCGGAGGCTCCGGCATTGTACTGGACACTCTGGTGAGGCCATTTTTTGGATGTCAACAGCTAGCAACATTCCCAAGCCATGCCATTTATCTTTCCCAATATATTGAGCCACAGGATTGCTTAGTATTATTATTTTAATTTATGCTTAGTCTTGCTTGGTTGTATTTATTTACGATACTTCACACTTATCAATATAAAAATAGAATTCGTGTTAAATGCTTTTGAACTGTGATTCAAATGTGTGAGTTTTGCAAATAACTATATACTCACTACTTTAGCGGGGGCAGGCTAGAGTATGAGGTGCTGGGGTACCTTTGGGAAGTCCCTGTGGGCGTACCTGTGATACAACGGGAGGTTTTGGGCTTGGGCCTTCCATGAGACATGTTGGTTGTTAGAGTTGAGAGGTTGGAGAGAGTACCTGCCCCAGCAATTAAGGACAAAGTCCTTCTCGATTTCCATGTACACCACATTACCATGTATGGGCAAAGTCTTGATCCTAAAGCTTACCGAGACTGGTTGCTTACTCGTGGACTGACGATGTTGTGTTAGTGTGTGTTGAATTGCGATCCCTCACATGAGGTTGAGATACCCCACCTGATCAGTGGTAGGCTCTTCATGACTCCAGGACCCAGATGCGTAGGCGATTGAGATGTCTTTTCTAGAGGACGGCTAATGCTAGTTAAAGCTTATGGATGAGTCTTGTGTGTTTGTTGGGAACACGACGGTGGTTTTTGGTGGCACTTCTCGTGGGTCCAGGTACATACACTCTACAGAGTTATAGTCAATGCGCATTGTCACGTCCTTTGGAAAGACACCACCTGAGTTGTACTCCTTGTTGAGTAGCTTTGTTTTCTTCTCTCTACCTCTATTTTAAATGTTTTGGACTCCGGCTTTTGAGCTGTGGCCGGGTGTGAATATTACACCGACATTTAAAATGAATTCTCGTTCGGAATAATAGAGATCCCCGTAGAGTAAGATAATAAAATTTGAATTTTAAAAATAAAACTTCTTGCATCTTTAAAAATAAAATGTTTTAAACTTGCATTTAGCACTTGAGCCAGCATTACCCTTGAAACTATTCTTTCATGCATACATTGTTGTTAGGTAGTATGATTTGCTGAGAATTGGTACTCACAGCTTTTCATGCTTTTTTTTAAAAGGTCGGCCAGAAGATTGTTCTCGTTTGCTTTTCAGCTGTGGTTTGAGGTTCGCTTCTGCACTCAAGTTGCCTATGGAGGAGGATGGTTGTCTTGGTGCTTGCTCCCGCTTGTTGTTCTCTCTGCAGTTTCAGTACGTGGATTCTCGGTAGTATTGTTCCGACTTGAGATGTTTAATGAGTTTTGATGAATGAATTCGTTGAATTAATTTGTTTTATTCTTGTTTACTCATCCTGTTATGTTTTTATCATTGTTCACTTGTAATAAACATGCTTACAAACCTCCTGAGATTGGCGAAAGCACGTAAGATCGGATTTTAACGAAAGATAAGAATTCCCGGTCGTTACAGTGTTCCTGCTCCCAATGCTGCTTGACTTGCAGGAGCTTGTCCCAAATAGCGCTCAAGACATTGCCAAAGTAGACTTCCTGCACAAGAGCTGCATCCACAATATTCGCTCTTTTCAAAGCATCGAAGGAACAAACAGTATCATATTAATAGCATCCCATTAAACAAATACACCTTCAGATATGCAGTCAGAAAGGATATTGATCGTACCTTCGATTACGATAGAGCTGAGATTTGTTGCAGGAAGGGAAGACAAGGCACCAAGGAAACGACCCATAGGGGTGCGTGCAACCCCAACAACACACACATCTGTCAACAAGGAAGAAAAGATTATTCATCACAAAAAATACCGGACAAGCACCTCCCACATGTTTATTGGTACACATAAAGATGCAGTAACTGGTAAAATCATGTGTTATTATTCAAGGGCTACATAATTCCTCATACATTTGAATTTACTCTTCTTACTACGAAATCTATAAATATCATTGTAGAGCAGAGCAGTAAAGCAACAACACAGGCCAACACAAGGACAAATACGAACACATTACAACAAAAATGTTTTTTAGTCACCAAAGTACTTGGTCACTATACGTGTAAAATTATTTACTATAATTATTTTGTCACTAGAACCTTGGTCGTATTTTGGTCACTAAAACCTTGTTACTGTATGTGTATAATAACCAACAATTAGATATGTATCATATGTTGGTTACTAAAACTGTATAGCAACTAGGGAACCCTTAGTAACTAAATGCATTTATCAACCAATAAGCCTATATCTTGGTCATTAAAAATGTATATCAACAATAAAAATCAAATCTTTGTCACTATTTGTCAATTTTTAGCGACCAAAAATTTTGGTCCCTAAAACTTGGTGACTAAAAATCTATTTTCTTGCAGTGACACCGAAATCTCAGCACGGTAATTAGATACTAGACCAAAGTGAAAATGACCCAATTCTGCAGTGTACGTGTAAGCTCTCAAGACAGCAGATCGCTGGAATATCACCAGTTACCTGTGGTACGGCTGAACTACAATGTGCTCATTGCCCAACTTCTATCCAGGAAAGCTCACTGTTGACACTGAAAAGCTCCGGGTCAACGAACCACACGCACTTCCGCATGTGGAACGACGAGATCACCTGATTACGATCACAATAGCACTTGAAAAATCAATCTCAGGAGAGATCCCATTGGAGCAAGATCTTCTAAAGATTGATTCGGGCTCGACAGGCCAGCCGGATCACCTCCATTCGCTGTCAGGATGAAGGAAGAACAGAAATTAAGGTTTGGAATAGAGATAGGGTAAAAGGAATAAAAATAAAGGCATATTTGATTGAGGATTGGAGGTGGGTGTCTCCCAATCGACTTTGGGCCTCTTTATATAGAGGTGAGATGATCTTATCTTATGGAACAATAGATCCTATTAATTAGGGGATATATTAGATTGGATCTCCTATTAAAACTAACAAAAACTGACTTTCCCGGACACTTCGGTAATGGGCCGGAGTCTTCGGGACCCGGATACTCTGGTAGATAGCAGGACACTCCGATGGGGTGTAAATTCGACTCCAGAACGGGTGTGTTACCGGAGTCTCCGGACACTCCGGTGGTCTAAAATTCACGTCCAGAGAGGGGTTCACCGGAGTCTCCGGCCCTGTTGAACCCATTTTTGTTAAGGACATAATACACTCATCCGGTCTCCGATTTAGGTGATCCATGTATCCATTTCAATTGTCTCGACGAGGGCTACGTCTTAGAACCTTCAAATCATGAATTTGGCTTCATTTTCATGTCTTTTCAAGAACTGCTTTTATTCTTTAATAGAATTTAGCCAAACTCTTCGAAAATATCTTCCACGTCCTGAAAAATATGTTGAAAAATAATTCTTGTGAAATAATCTTTATTACACGAAACTTGGATACTTTCGGCCATGTTCGGTCTGCCAAACCGAAACTTTCGGTCTTCTTAGGATGCAAATTTTGAATGTCAACACTCACATATCCACGAATACTGCCAGCTACCTTTGAAGGTGAACTCACAATCGAAGAAACCGTACATCTCTGGGCGATGTCATCCGAAGCCATGTCCGCGGGGTTTTACCTTGACTCGGGGCGCAGGGCAGAGCAGATGTGGAAGCGCCCGGGGCAGGGTGACCAGACGTTGTGGCACAGGGTGGGACGCGGGGTGGCTAGGATGGCAACAGGTCGGGTTTTATAAAAACTCGCTCACTTAAAAAAAAATTGCAGGTGCAATATCGGACCTACACCTACACCCGCAGGTGAAAAGTGAAATCCGCACCCAAACCCGTCGGGTTTCAGGCGGGTGTCAGGTCCCGGCAGTTTTGTCACAATGTATATATATCATACTATACAAACAGGTGTCGGGTTTCCGTCTGATTTTGAATCGGGTATCGGATCCACGTCGGGTTTTGTATCGGGTTTCGGGTCTTTTGTCGGGTTTTAGACCGGGTTTTGGGTCCCTTGTCGGGTTTTGGACCGGGTTTCAGATCTCTTATCGATTTTCGGTAGTGAATTAGGCCTAAAAGGCCGATTAGGCCTTATAATTGATTATATTCGGGCCGACGGGGCACCCGCGGATGCAAAATAAAACCCGCACCTGATATTATGTGGGTCGGGTGCGGGTGCAACCCGCAAGTGAATTCTCACCCCCGCACCAGCACCCATTGGGTCTAAAACCCAACGAGGACCCAAACCCAGGAGCCGAATTGCCATCCCTAGGGGCGGCATGGGGGCAGGAGTCTCTGCCAGACGCGAATCAGCTGCCTTAATTACCTGCTGTGAGGTTGTTCTGATGGGCAAGAGGCGGTTTTGGACTTTTGGTGAGTCCTGGCCCTGTGGGAAGTGGCGGCCGAGATCAAGGCAGCAGGAGGCAAAAACTAAGTGAATGCGTGCTCAGCTGAGCACATCTCGTCCTCAGTCACTACTTCATCCTTATCTTTTATTCTCGTTTCTTTAAATATTTTTACAATAACAACAATTAAAACCTAAATTGTTAAGATCGGCATCTCTACCGTATCTTTTATTCTCGTTTCTCCTTACTATTTTCTTTATACTCCATCCGTTCCTAAATTCATATCGCAATTAACTTTTAGTATCATTTTTGAAACATTTGTTTTATTAAAAAATTAATTTAAATGTGTAAATTATAAAGTGTGTTTTAAATAACTTTGGTGATAAAGCAAATTATAACAAGATATATGAAATTTATCATATTTTTTCAATAAGAGGAATGGTTAAAGTTGATATTATAAATCAACAAAGATATCAATTGAAGAACGAAAGGAGTAAATTATTATGACTAGAGTACTAGAGTAATAAATCTAGTTTTCTAAAAATATTTTTAGAATAAAACAATTAAAAGCCCAAATTTTTAACAATTATCTCCATATGAAGGGAATTACGACCACTTACTAGCACGCCCTGCATCCTAAAAATAGGTTTTTTTTTTAATTTTAGAAATCACCATTCGTCTTATTCAAACATTTTTTTTGTAAATATCATTTATGTTGATGCGAATTCTTTTATGATTAGAAATACTTTAAGCATGAATTATTTATATTTTTATTTTTGAATAAATTTTCTATATAAGACAAGTGGTCAAAAATGATTTCTAAAAGTTAAAAATGACACTTATTCTGGAACGCAGAGAGTACATCAATACGAAAATTATTTTAACTACTCCTGCATATACGTGCTTTAGTTCTTTGCCCTTATTCATATCCTGAATTATTTTACTGTTCCAAACTACCTTTAGTCTTAAAAGGTCTAAGTATGAAGAGGCATGACCGACGCATTATTTTGTTAGTATACTGTAGACTCACTATAGCTTCCCCTTGCAATTTCGATCATCATTTTGGATATGATTGTTTGTATCGTGGCCCAGGGGTCTTAATCACAGCCCATCCGGTCGAAGTCTCGTCAAAGAGGCCAGTCATCAAAACTAAGTCCTATACCCAAAAGATGTCCCAGCTACAAAGCAAATCAAGAAAAGCAGGACCAGACCCATTACGACTCCCAAATCGGAGCTGCTACTTGGGTTGGAACCAGCTCCACCCCTAGGAGGAGATGGCTTGGGCGCAACATTTTCTCTTGGACTTGGTGCTACGTCTCCTTCAACACCACCGTAATAAACGAACAATGCTTTAACCGATCAACATAATAGAGTGGATGGAATCTTTGCCACTGCCTAGCAGACTGGCACGCAGGACAGAGGTAAAACTGCCTTTTGCCGTGTGAGGCCTAATCCACTCTGGTAGCGGAAAAGACTCACACTATGTAACCCTGACCCAGCTGGCCCTATATAAGGCCACACCAGGATTGCTTCCAAGACATGAGACTCCCTCCGAACAACTCTACATGAGAATGCATATTAACCCCTTTCATGGTTCCTCGCAAGGAGGGCCTATCCTCCTCTACCATTGTAACGATCCACTAGCCTAGCAAGGCCAATACAACGCACCGCTGCTGGACTTAGGGCACCTCACTAGAACCAGGATTAAATCCTCGTGTCAAGCCATCGCAGGAAGAGAAACCCTTCGCACTTTCGATCTCCCCCTCCTAATCCAAACTCTACTGTACTGGAGGTTAAAAACACAGATAGCTGGCGTGCCAGGAAGAGTTCTTTTCTCTTTTGAGCGCATTTCCTGCATTTTTCTCCATGGCTCCTCTTGTCTTCATTGTGGGAGACGCCGCTGTCTCCAGCATCCGCTTCAGGAGTGACCGCTCATGCTGAGCTAGTTCTTCCGGTTCGGAAGCTTGAACTTTGTTGCCGACTAGAATGACGACCTTCGGCTCCGAGCCATGCGCTCACGAAGGACTCCTCCTCGACCCCGCCCGTGAGTGCTTCATGGTGCACCCAGCGGCAGTCATGGATGAGGCATCCCCCCAACCATACCCCGCGAGCAATGACCTCACGCTGTGGTGTTAGGAGCCTTACTTCATCGAGAACGCCCAACAGATCAAAGCTGCGTGGGCAGATCTCAAGGAAGCCCTTCACTAGCTGCCTACCAACGTCTGTGCCCACAGACGAATTGTCAAAGAATAGCTCTTGGCCGATGGGACTCCTTCGAGTAGCGGAGCCAAAACCTCGCGGCTATGGTGGTCATCCTCAGCGAAACCGCCAAGCTTGATGACCCCGCTCTTCGAGGAACCCATCAGCGCCTACATGTCTTCCTTAAAAGAGCGCTGCAAAATCTGGAGACGTCCAACCACAACATCCCGCGGTGTTCTGGAGCCCCAGACAGTTGTCAAAACCCTAACGACAAGCTGGACCGACCATCCGTCGGGCAACAGTCGCTCCGGCAGCTGGCACCCTCAACAAGACACTTCTTAAGTTCACTAGTGACTTGGCCACAAGCGGAATGTGCACCACACCATCCGCAGCACACAGGGTGAGAATCGACCTGCAACCCGGGTCATCCCATGGGAGTGACCCACTGTCACGAAGGTGAGCAACACTCCAGACCCTCTCGAGGACGATGTCATGGTCACCATTGGAACGGACGGAGCCGCAGCCCATCTTGAAGCCTAAGTCTGGACACGGTCAAACCTAGACCCTTTGAAGAGGCCATACGACATGCGATGTTTCCACTTCATTTTCACGCACTAACCAACATCACCAAGTATGCTAGGGAGACAAACCCCAGCCACTAGCTAGAAGATTATCATCTCACTTGCCGCACACACGGGGCGCTGCTGACATCTTCGCCATCTAATACCTGTCATTGTTCTTGGCTGATTTAGCCGGAGCATGGCTCGAACAACTTCCAGATGGTTGAGTCTACGGTTGGGCCATCCTTCATCACATCTTCGTTGGCAACTTTCAAGGGACCCACCGCCTACCTGGCAACTCGTGGAACCTCAAGAGCTGTTAGCAAAGGGCCTGGGTTTCTCTTCGGCAGTACATTTGGTGCTTATCTTGAAAGTGCAATAAGCTACCCAACATGAATGACGCCAGCGTCATCAATGCCTTCCCTTGCGGCAAGACTTCCAAGTCACTCATCCACGAGCTTGTCTGCAAGAACGCGTGCACCATGCACGACCTCCTTGATATCTCGATCACCTTCGCCGCTAGGGAGAAAGCTTTCCTCGCCAACTTTGACAAGGGCAAAACAAAAGCCAAGGCGGAGTGTGTTGACGGTGCTAAAGTATCACTTATACCGTCAATAAACTCGGAAAATATATAGACTTAGCATTTCTTACATGTATTTTATTCCAAATAATGTAGTTCTACTTGTACTTAGCGAAAATGTATATGAAGGTGAAAATCAATTTTATAAAGTGAGAAAATATACCAACATGGTAAAAGTCAACAAACCAACGAATCCGATAGTGCCATGTGGCAAAGAGTCAAAGTCACACCCCGAATATGTCAACATCCCTAAGTTGCAGTACATGGTGGCTGAAAGTTTTCAAACTGTGAAGCCCTTCGATTTTAAAATTGAATCAAATCAATAAAGCAAATAAATGTCAGATGAACCCAAATAAAAAACTCATATTTTTATAATAAAAGTATTACAATCTAAAAATACAATTATAACTGTACCAGAAAATAGAATTTTAGAGAAAAATACAATTCATTTAATGCCCCTAATAATTCAGTAAAAGTTCAAAAAAGTCAACATTTTGTATGATTTTACATTTAAAATCTATGCAGTACTGGAACTTGGTGTAACAATAAATTGTTGCTTGTATTGTGTTTGACAAGCACAAAAATTGGCACAATTTTTAAATCTCAGGAAAGGCAGATTTTAAGCAAAAACAAAGAAGCTGTCCAAATTCTTGAAAACAGAAAATTTCACCGGGCCCACCAATCAACCTCGTGCAGTTACTGTATTCTTCCTTCCATCAATTGGCCAGTGCAGGGCATGGCTTCCAGGTTGCCGGAGCCTTCGGAGAGAAGCTTTCTCGCCTATCCTGACCTACCGGCAGCCCCGCCAATCCCAGCCCGCGACACTTCCTTTATAAACCGGACGCGGCCCATTTCTCCCCATCTCCTTTCCCATTTCTTCCTCTCCCTGGTGGCCGCCATTGCTGCCTTCAGAACTCCACGAAGCTACTGTTGCTTCTCTTTCCTGTCAAACACCAGAATAGGTGTCCGCGCCAAGGGGGTCCTCGAACTACTGCAGCTGCTTTTACCGCTCTCTGTGCAAAATAAGGTCGAGCCTAGGGATGGCAGTTTAATCCACTGCTATAAAAAGCATTTGTCCCGAAACCATCCTAGCTGCAAGCAGTTTTCAACAAATATCTGTCCGTACTAGATCACAGTGGGCTCGAAGAATACAACCGTCTGCGAAAATGCTCTTAATGCAAGCAGCTCTCCTAATGAACCGCCCGCACAAATTGTTTCCCAAATGCAAGTGATTATTTATGAGAGCCGCTTGCATTAAAAGCATCTTCACAGGCAGTGTTCTTAACGAGCTGCTTAGGAGCCTTAATGCAAGCACACCATTAAGAGCACTGCCTGCATTAGCTTACTGTAACGATCGGGTTTTTCTTACCTTTTGGTAAGTCTCTATCTTCCGTGACCTTGCCAATCCTAGAAGGTTGACAAGTACGACATCATAAGCGATCAATCAAAAAACCATAACAGAAGTATTAAATAAGAAACGAGAATAGAAAATAGCAAGTCAAAAAAAATTTATTAGACTAAAATCCTCCAAAGAGGTCTATCGGCACGCAGGCTAAAAACATCTCAGAGCAAATAAATCAATCCATCAAGTGCAACAGTGGAAGCATCAACATAGCAACAGTAGCGAACCTCCTCCACACAGGCTAGCTTCAGCGCAGGAGCTGACTTCACGGTTCGTCGAAGATATAGTCGAAGTCGAAGCTGAGAGTATTCTCTGAAAACAACAAATTAAAAAGTCATGAGTACGAATACTCAGCAAACCGCGTACTATCTATCAACAATATATGCATGCAAATGGTTCAATGATAAAGGCATGGCTCAAGTGCTAAATGCAAGTTTAAAACATTTAATTTTATTTTAAAGATGCAAGAAAACTTTATTTTAAAACTGTCAAATTTTATTATCTTGCCCCGGCATTATCCGTCCTCCGAGATAGGAATTCCAAGTGACTATACAATCAGGTTCTGGAGCCATGAAGAGCCTACCACTGATCAGATAGGGTATCTCAATTTCATATAGGGAGTCATAGCTCTACACCA
The DNA here is from genome assembly GCA_001602315.1 of Zoysia pacifica. Taxonomy (NCBI): domain Eukaryota; kingdom Viridiplantae; phylum Streptophyta; class Magnoliopsida; order Poales; family Poaceae; genus Zoysia; species Zoysia pacifica. Next base: position 192,901 of record BCLH01000059.1, read on the forward strand.
CACTAACACAACACCGCTAACCCACAGGTAAACATCCAGTCTCGACAAGCTTCAAGATCAAGCCACTACCCATACAGGGTAACGTGGTATATATGGTTGTCAACTGAGCGTACAAGGCTCGAAGGACTCGATCTTTAATTGCCGAGGCAGGCACTCTCTTTAACCTCAACACCAACAAACCAACAAGTCTCACGAAAAGATCCCAACACAGATCTTTCCGTTGTACCCACCGTAGGTACACCCACAGAGATTTCTCAAAAGTCCCCCAGCTTCTCATACTCTATCCTGGCCCTGCTAAATAGTTATGTATAGTTATTTGCAAAACTCACACATTTGAATCACAGTTCAAAATCATTTAATTCATTTTTATAGTGATAGATGTGGGATAAAATAAATGGGACTAAGCAGGGCTAAGCATAAATATAATATAATTATTCTAAAGCAATCTTAGGGCTTATATTTGTGGAATAATAAATAGACACGGCTTATAAATGTTTCTAGCATATTTTAAAATAGTTGGCATGCAGATTAGGGTTGCAAATAAAACATGCAGTTTAAAATGCTAGGTACGAAAGTGATCAAAGAACGCGGCTTGCCTAGCAGCTCGAGATCGTAGTCGAGATCTGGGTCATCAAACTAAGTGGGCTCGTAGAACTCTTTCTCTAGATTATCAGCTAAACACAGCACGAACAGGGCTTAGACACTAGCTACGCAATAATTAAATCCGATAATTAAATCTAAATTAAAACTACTAGGCTAAACGTGCACAAAACGTTTTCGAAAAATTCTACACGACAAACGCGACGAGACAAATTAACGAAACAATTTTGAAAATCATCTGAGATTAAACGGAGTTTCCCAAAAATCTTAGAAGATCTAGACCACAAGGAACTAGATTAATCGTAAAACAATTAATCGCAAATTGATTAGCAATTAATTCATCAATCCAACAGAGAGGACAAAGGAATTTGAGAGAGGGGAAATTTCTCACTTGAGATTTGGAAATCGGAGACAAAATCTCAAAGATCAGAACTCAAAACTTGTACTGGAGAACTGGAAAATCGGAGCAGGACGCAGGAGGAAAAATCGGAATCTGGCGTGCTGGAGTTGGAGCGGCGGTGACAGCGACGGGGACGGGGATGGGTTTGGGGCAGCGACACGTGGCGCAGGAAGACGCAGAGCGTGGGTGACGCGGTCCACGGAGTGGCTCGGAAGACGGGGATCGAGGCGAGCGGAGACGGCGTCGGTGCGGCGAGCGAGGACGTGACGGCGATGGCAGTAGGCGAAGTAGAGGCGCAGGACCGGAGACTGGAGCGGTGACGGGTGGAGACTGTCGGCGTGGCACGGCTCGAGGCAGGACGCGGTGACGGGGACGGGGAACTCGGCTGACGGCGCGAGGATCCACAAGCGGACGTGCGCGAGGACGGCGACAGGCGATCGGCTCGCGCGGGGTACGGGGTGAACTGGAGCGGCGCGGAAATCAAAAGCAACATCGATCGGAGGAGGAGGCGCGACGCGGACCGGAGCGACGCAAGAGATTTTTCTGGAAAATGGGGAGAGGAAAGGGGAGGTGAGGGAGAGGATAAGAATGTGAGGGGATATTTATAGGAGAGGATTAGATAGAGATAAGAGCCAACTAATTAATCTCAGCCAAAAAGCCTGCGGGCCAAATTATTCTGGCGTCCGAAAAATTAAAAGAAAATTTCGGAGTAATCGGAAATAATTTTCGAGACACTGGCACTTCGATTAATTTGAGAAAAAACTGCGATGTTACACTTATCCTATATAAGGGGCAGCCCTGCCGCGCCCTGTTCCTTGCGACGCCCTCAGAACAGAGGCGCTGCGTGGACGGCGAGGCGGATTTGGATGATCGGGAGGGACGGTTTTTATCCCATTTTTTGTGGTAGAGCTTGTTTTTAGAGGTATGTGGATGTTTCTCCAACTATTTAATTGAAGTTTGGTTGCAATTTAAGGCATATAATCTTGATTTTCCTAATATCTAGGGTTTTTCAAGGTTTTTGTGATTTTGATGATTCAATTGACTAAAATTTATAATGTTTGCGGTGACTCTTAATATTCCTATGAGATTAGATATCTCTTACCTTTGTTATCCTATATTTATAGTTTAGTTGATTAATTTTTACTTTAAATATATATGAGATCAATGTACACGATATATTTTTTGTGATTTTGTTTATTAAATTGACTAGATTTTACAATATTTCACGGCGATTATTAATATTTTATATTCTCATGAGATTACTTGTAGTTAGTTAATTTTTTTAATGGTAGTCCTTTATTTGTTAAGAGTCATATGTATATTATTTAAAAAATAATTAATTATCTCGATCCATTTTACTTTATATGTAGATTGAGATAAATAATGGATCAACCATGGATGTATAATGCACCAAGACCTTCTTCAGAGTACCTTCAAAATATTTGTTTATTTGTCAAAGCTGCTAAGAAACATGCGAGTAGAGAAGGCCGAAATGAGATATTTTGTCCATATATCGATTGTGCCAACAAGATATGTTAGTCTAATGCTTTGGTAATCCAATCACATTTGATCAAGAGAGGTTTTATGAAGTACATGGTATGGACAGAACATGGGGAGATAGATACTTTTTGCAGAAATCTTGAACATATCATTATGAATCAAGTGGCTTGTAACAATGATTTAAGAGTTCAAAACAGCATAAATCAATTTGACCCTGATCATGATGATACTGTTGATGCTCAAGATGATGATGAAGATATTCCATTTGACTTTGAAGAGATGTTGGGTCACGCTGAACCACAGGTGCTGATATCTTTGAGGGTTGAGAGAGGTTTAGATAATATGGATATATTGGAGAAAGCATCGAATGACCTTTTATATGAGGAAACAAAAAGATGCGAGAAAGAGTTTACAATGTTGCGTGCTGTGCTTGAACTTCTTAAGTTGAAGGCTTGCAATAGATGGTCTGATAGTAGTTTCACAGAGCTGTTGAGTCTACTAGCGAAAATACTTCCAAAACCAAATAAACTGTCAACAACCACATATAAAGTGAAGAAGCTTCTGTTGTCGTTAGGTGTTAAAAAATACATGCATGCCTCAATCACTGTATGTTGTATCGTAAAGAGTATGAATTTCTACAGAAGTGTCCAATATGCGGCATTAGTCGTTACAAAAAGAGCTACAACCATGTCTACGCTCGCAACGCAAGGAAATCGACAAGGAAGAACAATCCTATTAGCCAGACACTGGTGATGACACGCCCGATGAGGTGGATACAAAGAGAAAAATTCCTGCCTTGGTGATGTGTTACCTTCTAGTGATTGCTCGATTGAAATGTTTATTCTCAAACCGTCGGGACGTCGAACTCATGCGTTGGCATTCTGAAAAGCGCATGATGAATGAAGGAAAGCTTCAACACCTTGCAGATGCAACTCAATGGAAAATTTTTGATTTACTCTATCCAGAGTTTGTTATAGAGATTCGCAATATAAGATTCGCATTGAGTACTGATGGCATGAATCCTTTCGGTGAAAATAGAACTGTACATAGCACTTGGCCTGTTATCCTCACGACGTACAACATCCCAACATGGTTGTGTCAAAAAACGGAAGTATCTAATGTTGTCCATTCTTATCTAAGGTCCAAAACAAGTTGGCATCGATATTGATGTGTTCTTAGAACCTTTGATGGAAGATATGGCAATGCTATGGAATGAAGGAGTCCAGATGTGTGATGAGTTTCGACGAGAGTACTTTACACTAAAAGCCATTATATTTGTTACCATCCATGATTATCCTGGTCTCTTTACAATATCAAAACAAACAAAAGGGAGGTAAGGATGCGTAGTATGTGTGGATGGAACAACATCTGTATACCTTTTGTCATCCAAAAAGTTAGTGTTTTCATGAGACATAGACGGTTTTTGAAGAAAAATCACAAGTACTGTAAGATGCGAAAACATTTTGATAACACAGTTGAGAAAGATACAGCTTCAAAACCTTACACTGGGAAACTTCCCTTTGAAATGGTGAAGAACATCAATGTCGTATTTGGTAAGGGGACAAAAAGAAAGAAAATTGCATCTTTACCCGATATGGCATTTGGGAAGCAATCAATATTTTTTAGGTATCTCCCTTACTGGAAAGATTTAGAGGTCTGCCATAGCATCGATTTGATGCATGTTACAAAGAATGTGTTTGATAGTATCATTAAAACCTTACTCGACATGCCGAGGAAGACAAAGGATGGTTTAAAATTTCGTAGAGACTTGCAACATTTTAATTTAAGGTCTGAGCTTCACCCAGAAGATAGACCTAATGGAAAACATTATCTTCCACCAGCTAGCTATACTTTGACAGTTGAGGAGAAAAAAGCACTTTGCAAATGCTTACATAGGATTAAAGTACCAATAGGTTTCTCATCTAACATAAAAAAACTTGTATCAGTAAATGACCTGACTCTATTTGGTTACAACTCCCATGATTGTCGCATGATGATAACGGTATTCCATGCAATTGCAATAAGGGCTATCAAACCAGTGCATATAAAAGTTGTCATCACACGATTGTGCTACTTTTTCAATGCAATTTCACAAAAAGTGATTGATATTGAAGAACTGGTGTATCTGAAAACGTACATTATCGAGACAATGTGTCAGCTTGAGATATGCTTTCCTCCATTCTTTTTTGACATGCAAGTCCATCTCACGATTCATCTTGTGGATCAGATGAAGGCCTTGGGACCACTGGACTTGCATCATATGTTCCCGTACGAATGGTACTTATCAATTTTGAAAGGTTATGTACGAAATCGTGCACACCCAGAGGGTTCAATTATGGAGGGCTACACAACAGAAGAAGTACTTGAATGTTGTGTTGATTATATGAAAGATGGAAAGAGAATAGGTTTGCCTTTACCGCTACATGACGGAAAGTTTCTGCAGAGGAAGAATGGATATGAAAACATTCATTGATGAGGGTTACGAATCAGTAAGAGAGGCACATTTTAGTGTACTGCAACAGCTTACAATAATGGAGCCATACATCGAGCAACACCTAAGTGAGCTTCATAGAGAATATCCAGATAAAACATATGTTTGGATCATGAAAGAGCACAAACGTTGTTTCACTACATGGTTAATGGATAAAAGTATACCATACGGAAACAGTATAGAGCAAAAGACCATAAAGATGTTGGCTTCCGGACCATCAACTTTACTCACCTCTTGGCAAGCGTATGATATTAATGGGTACACTTATTACACTAAAGAAAAAGATAAGAAAAATGTTGCTTAAAACAGTGAAATTCGGATAGAAGCCTTTGACCCACAAGGCCAGAAGACCACATATTATGGGTTTATAGAAGACATATGGGAACTTGATTATAGTGACAAAATGAAAATACCCATCTTTAGGTGCCAATGGGTCAAACATCTAAATGGAGTGAATGTGGACAACTACAGGCTTACAATTGTTGACCTAAATAATGTTGGTCATAAAGATGACTCTTGGGTACTTACTGACCGTGTTGCACATGTTTTCTATGTACTTGATCCTTCAAATGTGAAAAAACACATAATTGTTTCAAGGAAACAAAGAATTGTTGGAGTTGAGAATGTGGATGATGGTGACGAAGATTACAATCAATATGAAGAGATGGCGTTGTTTACTAACCAAGGAAACATCAAGCTCGTGGAACGAACTATTGACAAAAATTTGTTGCCCTACATTCGAAGAGATAGAAAAAGAAAAACTGTGTAATATTTTACTCATTTTATGTAACTTATATATATGTATATATAATATTTATGTAATGTTACTATAACTAATTATGCACTCTCTCTATTTATTGGTAGTATATTGCACTATCTCTATGAGTTTGTAACTAATTATATAGATATGTACATATGTATATATAAATACAAATGTATACACATAATATATATAATATACATATGTATAAAATATGCATATATATTATATATAATATATATATATATGTATATATAATATACATAATATATATAAAATATACATGTATAATATATATAAGCATATGTATATATAATATATATACATATGTATAATATATATATTATATATATTAATTTATATACTCATTTCCTTAATTTTGTTCATGTTTCACTCAATAAATTCATGAAAATAAAATAAAAAAATTGAAAATAGATTCATGAATGTGAAAATAAAATCTGTACTGACTAAATGCAGCGGATGTCTTTGCATACTGCTTGCAGTATATAATTAATGCTTGCAGTCCTTAAGGACAACCGCCTGCATAATGCTAATGTAGCGACAGTTTAAGACACCCGCGTGCATAAATGTCTTTGGTAATTTTTTTTATTCCTGCCAGGTCTTTTTGACTTTTTTGCAAATTCTTTGCGTACATGCACACAATATAACCATAATGCCTTTAAAAATAATTGCGATTTTTATTTAATATACATTTCCTTTTGTTTATGTTTCACTCAATATGTTCCAAATGTTAGTAAACCATTGTTCATGTTGAATAGATTTGAACACACATTCAGGAAAAAAAATTCAAAACAGTGAAAATGTAATTTGTAGTGACTGAATATTAATTATAAAGTAATTAACACTATTAGTTTTGAAAAAATAAAGTAAATGTTGGTGGAAAATAAAATAAAATTTATTATACGGTAAATGCAGGCGGCTGTCATTGTGAGCCACTTGCACTAGATTCTTAATGCTCGCAATTTTTAATGATAACTGCCTGCAGAAACCTAATGCAAGCGGTGCGTTAAGACACCCGCGTGCATATATCACCTCTGTAATTTATTTTTTTTATTCTCACCAGGTCTTTTAGACTTTTTTGCAAATTCTTTGTGTACATGTACACAATATAAGAATAATGACTTTAAAAATAATTGCGTTTTTAATGACTTACATATCCTTTTGTTCATGTTTCACTCAATATATCCCAAATGTTAATAAACATTGTTCATGTTGAATACATTTGAACCCACATTCATCAAAATTTACTGAAAACGGTGAAAATAAAATCTCTAGTGACTGAATATTAATTATAAGGTGATTAACACTATTAGTTTTGAAAAAAATAAAGTAACAAGTGGTGAAAAAATAAAATAAAACTTATTTTAAGCAAAATGCAGGGGGTTGTCTTTGTGGCCTGCCTACATTACCTTGTTAATGCTGGCAGTTCGTAAAGAGACCCGCCTGGATTAGTTGGTTAATGCCAACGGTTTTCATGGAGCACTGCCTGCATTAGGCTTAAATCCCCGCGGTTTCTTATAAGCGCCGCCTGCAATATCTTGTCCCTATAAATGACTTCCGCCGTGACTAGAACTCTAAAGGCATCCAGAATTTCGACTCGCACGCCATCATGTTGCAAAATTTTTTTGCTGGCCACGCACCGCCACCTACAGTCTAAGCCGTCGTGCTCTGGCGCCGCCCCGACCCCGTCCCCGTCCCCTTTGAGGTGCTCTCGACCGTCGCCCAGACCTTGTCGCGCCATTCTTCAGCGCCGCCCCGTCCCCGTCGAGGGGCTCTCGGCCGCCTTGTCTCCCCGACCCCGTCGCGCTATTCTCCGACGCTGCCCCGTCCCTGTCACGGTGCTCTCGGCCGCCTCACCGACCTGACCCCGTGGCGCCATTCTCCCCTAGGGTCGGGATTGCATGAAGACGTTATCTGGCCCCGTTAGCCAGATTCGCCCGAAGACACCGGTCCGCCCCCTAGGGTCGGGGCCAGGTGGCGACAAAATCCGACCACCAATAGTCGAGGAACCGCCTTACGAGCTCGACCCTGAGGGTTGGCTACGCCTCAGCAACCAACCCTCGACATGCACAGAAATTTCTGACACTGTGCAGTAGCTGATAAAGCAACTTTTGTCCCCTATCATTGAACAAAGGACAGATGAAGGACATCGGCAAGATGATCTGGTGTTAGAGGATGCTAGAGAATAAACTTCGAGGCGCTCGCGACTCCACTTGTCGGGGGCTACTCTGTTCTGTTGGCTCCAAGCCTTGTAACCCCAGTCCGACTCCTATATAAAAGGGCGCTGGGGCTTTAGACGTAGGTCGTAAGGTTAAGATTAGAAGAATAAACTCCACGCAGGCGTTTTAGGGTTCTTGCTCGTGCGGGGACTCTACTGCCATTGTAACTTTATTTCAAACTTATACGATTCACTCTCTTTCTAGGCGTAGGGTCTTACATCTCTATAGTGGCTTGAAGTAGGTTAAACCTCTTAGTCTTGCATAGACTAGGCCACATTCACAAAAAGAGCGCACAAATATCTCTCTGTATATGTAAATCGTACTGTGAGCAGAACTCAGACAACACTATCTACACATCTCACTTTATTTTACACATTAGTCATTCCTTGTCGTGAAAACAACTTGTGGATTTGAGCTCTCTGGGACCCGACGGGCACCGAAACCCAACAGGTACGGATGCGAGTTTCAATTCACACCCGTGAGTGTTAGTAAATGTCTCAATTTTGAACTACAACCTCTTTAATCACAGACAGATTATTGCTTCATGCGACCGAACCTGACTGATTGCCAACTCTAGTCGAGCCTGTACTTCCTTAATGCCAGCAACCAAACTCCACTGTCGTGGCTGTCGATTCCTCCACGTCAGGTAATGGCTGATTCATTTCGGTAGGAGCTTCATCACTCCCTGAGCACAAATCCACAGTGGCCCTCACAGGATTTCGAGCTCCACTCGCTGCTGTTCACCTCCACCGACGATGTTGCCAGCGACCGTGTACTTCTAGCCTTCTCCGGTGTTGACCGCCCAGACGCCGCTCTTCTCCAAGCATTAGTGAAGCTTTAGATAAAGGCAGGATTTGTTTTAGTTAACCGCGCCACCGGTTAACCATCGCCGAAATTCGGCTCCGCCACTGCGCCCGTCAACTGCTCTATTCCGACCGTCGATGTCACCTGCATCACCCACCGTCTTGCTCGACTCTTCGCTTCGAGCCTTCCGGTGGCCGTGGTTGCCCCCCTCACGCGGCCGTTGTGCCGGCGGCGAGCTAGCCGATGAGCTCCAACCGGCGAACCCCCCTATTTTCTTTACTACTTCTAAACATTTCACTTGGTGGTGACCGGTCGTGGTACGTCGCCCCTCCTCCCACCGAAAGCGAGGGCCGACAGGTGGGCCCTTCCATCCATCGACATCTGCAACTCCATTCGGGCAGGCAGCCCCCGCTCGGCTCTCCGCCGTCCTCGCCCACCACCCTGTCCGCCGGCAACCCCTATCCGCACTGCACGTCTGCACTGCCCGTGCCGCCCCTCCCCACGCTGCACCGTCCTCGCCGCCGCATCGCCCCTCCCCGTGCTGCCCCGGCGTCCACGCTGTCGCTCACTCCCCCGATGATGATGGTGATCCGAAGGGAGCTTGGAGATCATGATTACGAGGTTGAGCTTGCGCCGGCAGCGGTCGAAGGCCGAGGAAGCGGCGTCTTCGTAGGTCGACGAGCGGACAGGAGGAGGCAGCGGCGACACGGCATTGTCAGAGCCTCCTCTCCGTCTTCTCCTGCTCCGTCATCTCCTACTTCGATGTGGGTTTTTGTTCTTCAGATCGATTGGATTTGGTCTTGTTTTGTGATTGATTTCACTGATTTGTTGGATGTGGCCGGCGCCCCTATCGCTGGAGTCATCGGGACAACCAGTTCTAGGTTGTGCCGGGGGCTCAGGGCTTGCCGGATCTAGCTCCGCCGCCGTTGCTGTGCACAAGGAACACTGAGATGCCGAAGGACGAGCGGCAGCGGCAGATATGACATGCTTTTCTGCCTCCCCTCCCAAACCATCCCTTTCTGGGTGCCTGCCCTCGAAATTTAATTTTGGGAACCAAAATTTGAATCCAAGCCTGCTGGCTGCGGCTTCTAGAAACCTCTCCCATTGCCAAACTTTGAATCAAGGCGCCCTGCGAATCCCTTCTGGAGACATCTCCTGTTGCCGAGCAGTATGTATCAAGGTTTGGGTGAGCAGCTCGTGCCCTCAACCCCTCGCAACACATGGAGCACACAAGCACTCAAGAAGTCACTCATTGGTTCTGTCTGCACTCCGTAAGAAATTTCTTACTCCTTCCAGAGGAATTCGTTGAGCTGGTATCTCTATCTCCCCAGAATCATTCCACTTTGATGCAGGTTCATCATGTCTCACAGATGACACTTTGTTAAGTGAAGCAGATTTGTTAGGATGATGACTTACTGGGACCTTCCTGTTTCCAAGTCAGCAACGAAACAATTTTGATCTTATTAGCATGGTATTAAGCCTTACATGTGAACCCTGTTATACGTTATAGAGGTTTAGTATGTGAAATTCTCAAGACAATAGTTTTGTAAGTTTTTAATTTAAGTAGCTTAGTTGCTCATACTTTATTTTTAACAAAATGGATGCATTCAGTATGTGAAATTCTCTGCACAATAGATTTGTAAGGTTATCAAATCTATCTGACATCATCCTCAGGTGATTGCACTGCCATGGTTTTATCTTGTTATTATCCTGGTGCTTTGAAAGTTAACTTATTGCATATTTTAGTATGGTCTTGCCATTTTACCTGCTTTTGGCTCATACCAGAATGAATGGACCCTGACTGCTATGCTCTCAGCTAAACTTTATATAATGGAATAACAATATAAAGAGAATGAATGTGTTGTCTAATTTTGACACTATTATGGACTTATGGAGTGTTATGCTTGCTGTAGACAGCTCTCTCCAATCGGTATGCAGTAGACACTCAGAGGTTTAAGTACTACACGATAATCATCAATCTGAGTAATAGTTTGTTAATCAAGACAAAAGGAAACTGTGAGCTACATATAATCATGTCAGCTGTGTCTGCTTGTCAAATTTAACTATGCTTTGCGTGTGTAGCAACGTAATAGAAGCACTATGTATAGTTATACAACTTGAAAACTTGGTTAAAAACTCACTTCTGATAAAGACGATGCATTGGTATTTTCATTCTTCAGATTAGCAGAGTTTTCTCGTGCTGCTATGCATCCAGAGCAGGACAACTGATCAAGCTCAAAATTCGCAAGAGACTTTCCCGAGCTTGGCTAGATAAATCAAGTGAAGAAAGTAGATGTCACAATAACAACAGTGCTATCCGCGCGTGACGTCGTCGTCCAGGTATGGCTGGGGTCATGTAGACAAATTCATCAACGTTGCAGAATACAGGTTCGATCTCTAAACTTTTGGATCAGTACAAAGTAAGGAGGATAGGAAAAGGATCTGGCACAGGTGGAAGATGCCGAAGGCGGCACTTTGAGTGCGTCGCTTGACGTTACCACCGGTGACAACGAAGGAAGAAATTTTGCCCGTTTCTCTCTCTGAGGAACGGTTGATTCTTGACAAGGAATTTTTCTTCAGAGCAACAGAATTGGGGGTAGCAGCTTTCGTCTGTGTCTCGTCCCCATATCCATGGTGTAGAACCGTGGACTGGTTCAAGGTTTTGGGCATCTGGGGATGGAGGTGAATCAGAGTCAGAAAGTGATGTTGACTCCATTTTCTCTACGGAGTTGAAAAAACAAGCAATAGATTCGAGATTCACCTTGGATGATATTATCCAGGCTGAGCAGGAATTAAAAACACCAAATTCACAGGAGCCGTGTAACCTCAAACATGGTTCGATTTCGAAAAAGCTGATCAACAACTGGGTGGAAATGAAGAGAAAACAGATGCAGCCATGGAAAGGAAAACTGCCTCCTCCAATGATCTCTCCACCGTACACTTTGGGAGATGCATTTGCAGGAGCTAAGAAAGAGGTATGCCCCAAAGGTGTTTCTTGTTCTCCTCTGTCCCATGTGCGATCTTCTTGGACATCTCTGGCAAAATCTTCCGGCAGCGCTTGGTTTCGGCCGGCGCCGACGGTGATTAAGGAGAACGTTAATGCACGATTGGATCAGGTGACAATCATGGATTTTCAAAATTCAAATTCCTCTTCAAACTCTACAGGCCGTCATGAGCTACTCATGGGCTGAGTTGGGCATGGAAAACGAATACCTTATAGGCCTACTCTAGGCCTAGTTGCTCTTTTCTCTAAAACAGGCTCCCTGGGCAAACCTAGGGCAAAGAAAACTTTCCAGTCACCGCCACAGACACGTTCTTGCATAGAAGTTCTTCTCAGCGGTATGGAGAGCAACGGGGTGCCATCTGCTAATTGCGGTGGAGATGGCAATCGTGGTTCATTCCGTGGAGAGACAAGAGGAAGGGGATAGGCAGGAGTTTTGGTGCGAGGAGGTTTTCAGTTTCAGCCTCAAAGTTCTCATACAGGATATGGAGGTAGGGGTTACCAAGGAGGACGGGGTGGAGGAAGAGGATATGTGTATAGGGGCCGTGGTGTTGGATCCAACAACAGGTTTTATCGTGGTGGTTATGGTGGACAGACTGCAGGTCGTAGGGAGACCAATGGAGGTGCAGTTTCACAACAAGAATCCTCTGTTCAGAATATAGGTGCTGCAAAGGATTTGGGATGCACAGGAAAAGGGACAGGTCCGGGTTTAACAGGCCAACCATCTGCAAGTGGAACTCCTCCGGTGGCAGTAAATTCGATCCCGACTCATGTAATGGCACTTATGCAACAAGTATTGGCTGCATTAGCAGGGCAGTCGACAGAGTCGGAGAAGAAAGGATCACCTGATCTGATCACAGAAAATCAGCAAGGTGATTGTCAGAATGTTCAACTGGATGTGCCGGAATCATCAAGTCAGGGTGCTGCTAGAATGACAACAAGTAATAGCAAACCGCCGTATTGCTATCGTTGTCTCACAAAAGGGCACACCATGCAGGACTGCAGTACTGAACTTTTCTGTCCAGCTTGCCAGAGTAAGTAACATGTCAAGGAAGATGCCTATTATACAAGGTAGCTAACAAGTTGCATGCAATTCATTGTGGTTATGCAGTTCAAGAACTGGGGTTTTATTATATTTTTAGCAATGCTCATATTAAGGCAAAAAGTGATGTGCGTTAGATGGGGTCCTCACTGCTAATCAAGTAATAGCGGAGATGGAAAGATTAATACCTGGGAAGTGGCAATGGGAGATGCAAGAGGTTGGTAACAATACTTTCAGAACATCTTTTCCCTCAAGGGTAGAACTGCTACATATGATTGAGTGGGGCACTGTGCCTGTCAAAACAGTAGCACTAAGATGATAATTGAGGAGGGAAGGCAACGTGATAGGGCTAAATATGAGCTGCCAAAAGTATGGGTTCAATTTACAGGGCTGCCTGAAGAGCTTAGAGATTTCCTGGTAATATGGGAAATTGGTTTTATTCTAGGAATAACTAAAGATGTTGACATGGAGTTTACGAGGACTCATGCAATATCTCGGCTGTAAGTGTTGGTATTAAACCCAAAGCTAATACCCAAGTCTGTTGATATTGTTATTGGGGAGAGCGTGTATGAACTGCATTTCAGTGTTGAACCTGAAAATAGTAATTATATCCCAATGCCGATGGAGTTGGATGAATCAGGTGGTGATTCTGGTGCAGCTAAAAATGGCGAGAGAGAGGAGGATAGCGAGGGTAATGGCAAGGTAGCAGCCCGAGAAGATAATTCAAATGATGCTTCTGAGAAGATAGGGGGATCAAACGGTTATTGCAGCAAGGGGAAGGAAAGAATGACTTACAGAATAATAGTTCCGGTTTTGGCTGATAAACGAGATAACTTGGAATGGGGAGATATAACAGAGGAGTTAGAAGAAGAGTTGGGATATGATGAAGAATACCTTAACAACTTGGAACATGATTTACTGGGTGATCAGCAAGAGAAAGGGGCAATTGAGGAGGTAACACCGATGGAAGTGATAGCTGCTGCACCGCTCACTGATACAAAGGAGCTAGCTGCAATTCCAGAGGCAGTTACACCTTTAAGAAGGAGCAAGAGAAGGGCTTCATCGGCTGATCAAGAATCGGCAGAGAGCAGAAAAAATGAAGGCGACGCGCAACTTGGATGGCATGAATAAAGGTAACAGCGATATTCCTAACCTATCTTTTATGCAGTTTTCGAATGAACAGATCACTAGAAACCTGAATGAAGTAGGAATAATTTTAGGAAGTGATGAACGTATTGCTAATGTATCAGCTTCTGGTTTTAAGAAAACAGAGGAAGCAAGATTTTTGGAAAAGATAACAACAGACAAGGTTGATTTGATTTTTGATAATGAACAAAAGAAACTGGAAGAAGAGGAAGATGTAGATAAGTTAATTCTAAATTCCTTATGTAGTGAAATCATAGATGAAGTGATGAATCTGGATGTTGCTTATCCTATAGATTGCAAAAGCATTCAGAAGAAAAAACCATCTTCTTTGTCTAGTAAGAAAAAAGGGAAAAAGAAAACTAAATATCATAGTGTTCAATGAAAAGTATTTTTTTGGAATAGTAATGGGTTGAGAGACCTTAAAAAACATAAATTTATTTCAGATCTCATGAAAGAGCATAATTTAAATTTTATAGCCATTTCAAAAACTTGTAGGAGTGAGTTTAGGCCAAATGTTCTAAAAAACCTTTGTGCTGGGAAGGAATTTATTTGGCATAGCAAACCTCCAAGAGGCAGGTCTGGTGGTATACTTTTAGGGGTTGATCTTAGTGTGTTTGATATAGGGGCTATTTGTGAAGGAGACTTTTTTGTGAAATTTTATTTATGTAATAAAAATGACAGGTTCAAATGGGCTCTGGTGGTCGTGTATGGTCCCGCTCAAGCGCATTTGAAAGAATAATTTCTAGCTGAATTAGTCTCCATGTGTTCCCATGAGAGTCTTCCCCTTCTAATAGGCGGTGACTATAACATATTAAGGAGCCCACTGGAAAAGAATAATGACAATTATAGTGATAGATGGCCCTTCATGTTTAATGCAATCATTGATGGGTTAAATCTTAGGGAACTAGAGTTGACTGGGCGAAAATACACATGGGCGAATAATTTGGCAAATCCTACTTTCGAAAAATTAGATAAAATTTTAATGAGTACAGAATGGAAGCAAAAGTTTTCGTTGTCCAATGTTCAAGCTATGAATAGAGATGTATTTGACCATGCTTCATTAGTTCTATGTACGGGAGAAACATCATCATCATGTAACCCTCCTCAATTCAAATTCGACTTAGGCTGGTTATTTCGTGATGGTTTTACTGACATGATTAAGGAGAGATGGACATGCATGAGGGTTGAGGGTACTTCCCTTGAAAGATGGCAAAGTAAAATCAGAAAAGTGAGGCAATTTTTAAGAGGATGGGCCATAAATGTAAGTGGACAATACAAGAAAAAAAAGAAGGAAATACTAAATAAGTTGTATGAATTAGACAAGAAATCAGATATAACATTGTTATCACAAGAGGAGATAAATCTAAAAAATTGTTTCAGTAATAGATTGGCTATGATGTTAAGAGAGGAAGAAATCAAGTGATATCAAAGAGCGAAAGTAAAAAATTTATTGGAAGGGGATTTCAATACTAAATATTTTCATCTAAGTAGCCAATGGTAAACATAGAAAAACACGTATTTTTCAGCTCCAACATGAGGGACAAATAATTGAAGTGATGTCGCTTTGAAAAAACATATCACATCATATTACAAGAATCTATTTGGATCACCATTAGTGAATAATTTCTCTATGGATGAGACTTGAAATGAAGATATCCAACAAGTGACGGAGCAGAAAAATGAAATATTAATCGAACAATTTCCTGAAAAAGAGGTTAAAGAGGCGGTCTTCTAGATGGAACATAATAAAGCACCGGGCCTGATGGTTTTCCAATTGAGCTCTATCAAACTTTTTGGAAAACAATAAAAGGGGACTTAATGGCGTTATTCCAAGACTTTCATGATGGCATTTTACCATTGTATAGTCTAAACTTTGGAACAATCATTCTTTTATCTAAATGTAAGGAAGCTAGTAAGATTCAACAATATAGACCAATTTGCTTACTAAATGTAAGTTTTAAGATTTTACCAAAGTGGTTACCAATAGAATAAATGGAGTAACTCATAAGGTGATTAGTCTGTCAGAGTTCGCCGGAATTTCATCGGTGCTCAGGAAGACACACGCGAACACAGGTGAGAGAGACACTGGTATGTGGTGCTGCCCAATTGCTTGTTGCAGCTTTTTGTGTTTTTTTTTCTTGTTTATATAGAGGATTATATGAAAGTAAATAATCCTATTATAGGAAGTAAACTATGGCTGTCAATCAAGCCTAATATAGTTTTCTAAAGAAACTCATAACTAAGAAAGGTAAAGAACTTGACACCCAAGTCACAGAATGCGCACAAGTTTAATTTGCAACATGGACCGACTCAAACGGCTTTCTTATCGGGAAAAAACATTATGGAAGGAGTAGTAATACTGCATGAGACATTACATGAAATGCATAGAAAGAAGTTAAGTGGAGTTATATTAAAAATAGATTTCGAAAAGGCGTATGACAAAGTGAATTAGAATATTATGCAACAGAGTTTGAGAATGAAAGGATTCTCTCCACAAAGCAGGGGGATCCATTGTCACCTATATTGTTCAATATTGTAGTGGATATGCTTGCAATATTTATAAAACGCGCAAAGTTGGCTGATCAAATCAGTGGCATCATCCCACATTTAGTTGAGGATGGGCTGTCTATACTACAATACGCTGATGATACTAAACTTTTTATGGATCATAATTTAGACCAAGCTAGAAATATGAAGTTACTATTATTTGCTTTCGAACAGCTGTCAAGTCTGAAAATAAATTTTCATAAAAGTGAATTATTTTGCTTTGGGCAAGCAAAAGAAGTTGAAGATCAGTATACACATCTATTTCGGATGCAAGCAAGGATTGTTACCTTTTCGGTATTTGGGCATTCCGATGCACTACAAAAAATTGTGTAATGCAGATTGGAAGGTCATTGAGGAATGGATAGAAAGAAAATTGAGTAGTTGGAAAGGGATACACATGTCTGTAGAGGGACGTTTGGTTTTGATTAATTCAGTCCTTACTAGCTTGACGATGTTTATGCTTTTATTTTTTGAAGTGCCGAAAGGTGTACTTGAAAAAATAAAGTATTACAGATCAAGGTTCTTTTGGTAGGATGATAATCAAAAGAAAAAATATAGATTGACAAAATGGAGCATTAGTTGCGAACCAAAAGATCAAGGGGGATTAGGTATTCAAAATATTGAAATCCAAAATCAATGTCTGTTGAGTAAATGGATTTTCAAACTCATAAATGAGGAGGGCATGTGGCAGAAAATGGATTTTTAAACTCATAAATGAGGAGGGCATGTGGCAGACCATGTTAAAAAATAAGTATCTACAGAAACATACAATCAGTAAAGTAGAGAGAACCAAGTGATTCACACTTTTGGTCTGGTTTAATGAAAGTCAAAGATAAATTTCTAAATTTTGTTTCTTTCGAGTTGAATGATGGAAAACAAATAAGATTTTGAGAAGACATTTGGCTTGGTATGATGATGTTGAAAGATAAATATCCATCATTATATAATATAGTAAGGAGGGGTGAGACAATAGAAACTGTATTTAGAACTATTCCGCTAAATATTTCTTTTAGAAGATCATTAGACAAGAATAATCTAGTGTTATGGCAGGAATTAGTTTCAAAAATAGTCCATATTCAACTGAATAGAAATGAGGATAGAATCATTTGGAAGTTGCATCAAAATAGAAAGTTTTCTGTTCACTCCATGTATCTTACTATTATTAATAATGAGATTACAAAACAAAATAAAGTATTATGGAAAATCAGATTACCGATCAAAATAAAAATTTTCATGTGATACTTGTATAAAGGGGTGGTATTAACCAAAGATTATCTAGCACGTAGAAACTGGGATGGGTGTAAATTGTGTAGTTTTTGTGTGGCGAATGAAACTATTGACCACCTTTTCTTTAGTTGTCATAATGCAAAATTTCTTTGGAATTTGGTTCATATTAACTTTGGGATCAGTCCACTTTTAAATATAGAACATATGTTTGGTATGTGGTTAAATAATTTTGGAAAAAAGTTAAGACAACAGCTACTAGTCAGGGCATCGGCTTTATGCTGGGTAATATGGCTTAGTAGGAATGATGTTGTATTTGACAAGTCTTCGACAAAAACTTATATGCAGGTACTTTACAGGGGAACTTATTCGCTCCGTGTTTGGAGTCAGTTTGAAGATACAGAAGAGGACAAAAAAACAATAAAGGTCGCATGTTAGAGCTTAGAGACGGCGGTAATACAGATCTTCGTCGACCATAGATGGAGATTTAAAAATAGAATTTGCTTTCAATAGTCTTTTATTATGGTTGTGTGATGTCTTGAACATTCTTTGATTCTATTTATAAGTTTGTAATAATGGGCTGTAGCTTCTGTTGGAGCAAAGGCCAGTACACTGTTACCATTATCTAAAAAAGCAGTGGTGGCACTGTTCTACCAATTCAGTTGAGGTTATTATCAGGCTGAGTGAATATTTATCATTGTCAATGATGTGGTTCTTCAAAACATATTTGTGTGTAATCAATTGCACAACTCATTTCTTAACAGAGCGAGCTACAGTCCACTGATAGTGTATACTGTTATACTCACCTGAACTTTAGTTTGTGACCATTTTTGGTCCTATCATATAGTACTTTGATTATTATCTCATTCTTATTGTACACATCCTTATACTTCCTGTAATCAATCTCTCACGTGTGTGTCATTAAGTCTCATTATGAGCAGACTCATACGAGCTGCCTCATCTACCCTTTTGTTAGTACATTGAAATTCAGAATTGATTATATGATGGCGATGCGTGATCATATGCCTCTTTGTGAGTACATCAAAGTTCAGTAAAATTGATTATATGGTTTATATATTATTGACATGTGCAAAGTTCTTGTAGATTCGATTGTTCTGTTTTTGTCTCTGTTGATAATTGAGCTACATTCTCACTTTGGATACTCGATTATTAATGCGATGTTTTACATCATAAAATGTCCAACCAAAAGGTGTAAGCCGTGGTATGGTTTGTGTTACCACCATTACGTCCATCAATCTTATTCTCAAATAGTTTGTTTTACAGATGCACGTTCAACATCTAAGTTCAATAAAATTTTTTTTGATTGATTCTATTTTGTCCCTGTCACTGTGGATAATAGTATAATTACCTGAACCCTAAAAAATAAAATGATGAGCTTATTAGCTTTTATCGGTGTTGGTTCCCTTCATTGATCGACCACAAATGGAAAATATAAGAACAAATTAAAAATAGAAATAAAATTCATCTAGAAGGATATGGTCACTATTCATGTAAACATTGCTCGTTACAATGTATATAGTTTAATAAAAACGATATTGTAGATCATCAAGTTGTGTCGTACCGTAGCGAAGCACGGGCGTTGGACTAGTTTTCAAAGCAAAATATGTATTTTAGTAAATCTTTTAAATCAGCTATATTTCTGAAATTCGTAGAAAATAGAATATTCATCATTCAAATGTTTTGTTGGATCACTAAGGGCATGAACTCTTTATTACACTTGTTAAACAACATTACTAATCATTTATATAGTAATTAAGTGCTAATCATTTTTAATTCAAGGTTAATTCATAAGAAGTTTTGTATACACAATTATTTAGTGAACCTTGGTATGCTTGCTGAATAAGTAATTAAAAAAGGATAAAATGTGTTATACACAAATCATTTATAATTTATTAATTCTTGTTTTTCTAATAATTAACTCATAGTAAGTAAGTTTAATTCCTTTTTTTGTCAGTAAGTTTAATTCCTTGGGAATTAACTAGAACCACTATCTCAGACTTAATTAAATTATCTCTGGCAATTATAATTAACTATAATGAAGTCTTGAGCCCTAGAATTTATGTTGGCCTCTAAGCTTAATTGAAATTGTTTACTTGATTTAATTTAGTGTAATTAACTAATTAAAGTAAGTATCAACTCCAACTAATAAAAGAAATGTTGTAATTAAAGTGATTAATTAAATAACCTTCGGAACTACAAACCCAATTTCATCCTTTCACACATATCATTCAATTAATAATTATGGATTAACCCACTACATTGCTAGCATTGCATGGCATGGAATGTATTTTCATATTGAGAGTTATTTCTTGTTTAGTGAACGATGCACCGGAGAGTGACTTTAGGTGCTACTGAGGGTGAAGCACCTGTGGTTGATCTTGTAGAGGGACTCCAACTACTCAAGGCAAGTGCTATGCAGTTCCCGTTTTTATATACTAGTATAATGAATTATCGTGTCATTGTTGCATTGTCGGGCATTAGGATAAGTTGGTTATTGTGGTTACCCATTCCATGTTGTGTCCAAGGTCTATAGACTTGCCTGTGGGATTTTTTTATGGTGTGTTCTTCTTAGCCATACTTAGAGTGGTAGAAGTCGAATCAGTGTAAGTTCACTACTATTTCGAGAGTATAGGACATTTAGCTTTTTGTAGATTGTTTCAGATGTTGTAAGTTTGAACTTGAAAATATTAATTTTCAGGAAGTCAGAGTAGAGGTGATTTTCTCAACTTACTTTTCAGCATGTTGAAGGCGTTCTCCTGTGCCTCACCCTAAATAAAAGGCACTCCCTTTTTGGTAAGCTCATTTAATGGTGCAGCAACGATGCAGAAATTTGCACCTGGGTGATAGACTTTGGATCAGGCCATCCTTGTATAGCTTCAACCTTGGATTGATCAACTTCAATTCTCTGTGGAGTGACAACATAGCCAAGAAAATAAACTCAATATGTGCAAAAGGTGCACTTCTCCAGATTACCAAATAAATGTGCATTACGTAGAGCATTAAAAACAGCACGTAAGTGATCAAGATGCTCATCCATAGACTTTGTGTAAATCAATATATCATAAAATATACTACAACAAATTTTCCAATGAAAACATGCAAAACTTCATTCATTTGTTGCATGAAAGTGCTAGGTGCATTAGTTAACCCGAAAGGCATGACTAACAACTCGTATAAACCGAATTTAGATTTGAAAGCAGTTTTCTATTCATCTCCCAATTTCATGCGAATCTGATGGTAATCACCACGCAAATCAACCTTTGCACCACTCAATTCATCAAGCATATCATCTAATCGTGAAATTGGGTGACGATATCGAATGGTGATGTTATTAATAGCTCTACAATTGACACACATGCGCCAGGTTCCATTTTTCTTAGGCACCAAAAATAACTGGCACAGCACAAGGGCTAAGAGACTCACGCACATGACCTTTGTTGAGTAGCTCTTGCACTTAGCATTGAATCTCCTTAGTTTTCTCTGGATTGGTCCTGTATGGTGCACAGTTGGATAATGAGGCACCAGGAATAAGATCAATTTAGTGCTCAATCCCTCGAACAGGCGGTAGCCCTCGAGGAATCTCGTTTGGAGACACATCTGAGTACTTCTACAAAAGGTTAGCAACAACAGGGGGCAAAGAACGCCGCATATTGCAAAATTGAACTCAAAGCATCTTTGCACACCAATGCATAGACATCAGAAGTGAAAACAATCAATTCTTTAATATCAGATTTAGTAGCAAGCAAGCATATTCCTTTCAAATGTATCTCATTTTTCTTATCAACAACAAATTTAGCAATTTCAGGGTTCTTGCTTTTAACTTTTGCTACTTTAGCTACATCATCACGCACAATCACTTCTGGAGACATAGGATGCAATACAATTTTTCTATCATGGTGCAGAAATGAATACTGATTTTACCTACCATGATGCATAGGATCTCTATCAAATTACCAAGGTCTACCTAGTAGAATATTACAAGCTTGCATAGGTATGACATCACATTCAACAACATCATGATATGATCCAGTAGAAAAATTAATGCCCACTAATCTGGTTACCTTGACCTTACCGCTGTTGTTGAGCCATTAAATGTAATATGGATGAGGGTGCGGTTTGGTGCTAAGTGCAAGCTTCTCCACCATATTACCACTGGCCATGTTATTGCAGTGGCCTCCATCAATGATCATGCGGCATGAACGATCCTTATGACACATTTTGTTTGAAACAATACGTGTCGCTGATTTTGCTTTGCTTTCTCCATCTATGCACTAATCACACGCTGCACAATGAGACTCGCATAGTGATCCACCTCGTCAACACTAATATGCTCTTCAAGAAAGTCTTCGTTACCTGCATAGTTAGCTGCAAGCGTAACATGTATATCTTCATCTAAATCACTAGCAGATGAATACTCACCATCCTATTTTATAATGAGAACACACTTGCTTGGACAGTCTCGCTGTACATGTCCATAGCCCTAGCAACGGTGACATTGTACGTCTCTAGTTCTCCCTGTAGAGGCTATCGATGTTGTGATCTTGGCAGGGACTGCAGCAGCCTTTGATGGCATGGGTGCTCGACTTGCTGAATTGGTCAGAGGAATACGTGTTGCTGTGTTGGATGCTGATGGCGTGGCACGACTTGGGGAGGTAGTTGGTGGTGGAGAACGTCGAGTCAGAGTACTGGTCATGGGCAGTTGCCATGAATTAGCTCTACCTGCAGAAACACTAAACCAGGAATCCTTGCGTCGTCCCTGCACTTCTCGTTCAGCTTTACAAGCAAGATGAAACAATCGGGTTACGTTATTGTAATCTTTATAAGCAAGAATGTCTTGGATCTCCCGATTTCATCCAGCCAAAAATCTCGCCATCGCGGCCTCCTCATCTTCCTCTATCTCACAATGCAACATACCTATTTGCAGCTCCTGATAATATTCTTCTACACTTTGAGCAGCCTGTTCAATTGTTGCAACTTAATTAATAGATTAGCGCATAGTAGGAAGGAACAAATCTAGCCCGCATGACCCGTTCCAAAGCATTCCAAATTTGTGGTATGTTATTTGGATTTTTCTTACCAAGTTGTATCCACCAAACAGAAGCAAAATTAGTGAACTCACTAGTAGCAGCCCTGAGTCATTTATTTTAGGAAATTTTTGACAAAAAAACTTTTGGTTAACTACCCATTCCCAAGTAATGTATGCATCAGGATTATATGCACCATTAAACAGAGGTATCTTAAATTTAATCTTACCAAAAGCATCATCATTATTGCGTGCAACCATACTGTGGCGATTGCGATGCAACCGTGGTTGTTGACAAACCTCTTGATCATCTTGTTCAGTATCACCTGAATACTCATCAAAGTTATCTCCTCCAGCGTCACCTCCGTTGTTGTTGTTGTTGTCGTCCTGCGGTGGGTTTCCACCAGCATCATTACGATCATCCAAACACCTCAATATAGCAGCATGTTGGTGTTTAGTGTAGCAACTGAAGTCTCCAGTGCAGCAAGCTTGTTGTTGCCTTTCATCTGTGTGGTCTCTAACGTTCCCAGCCTTCCATTAGTCACTTGCAAATCCGCATCAATTCCTTCCGTATGCAGCATCACCCTTCGCTCAAAATGTTGTATGATGCCCCTTGCACGAGGGGAATGTGGATCACCCTGATCACCTTTTGATCTTAACATGGTTAGTTGCACAACACGAAAGGAAAACAAAATAGGTGAAGAGAAAAGACTCCTTAACACTACTAGGATGTAGCTACTGCAACACTCTCACTCTCTACCCATTCATACAAGCTCTTACCAAATCTCACCTTGTTCAACAGGAGGGTGACGGCTACCAACAAGTCGACAATGAAGAAATGAATGTATCAGCACCGCGGCATAACAATGGAGCTATAGGATGACTGAAACTGTTACATAAAGAAAATACTAGTACCACATTAGTTAAAAAGCAAGCTGAGTAATTGTTCAAAGCCGGTATTTTGCTGGTCCTACGCTAAAACTTGTGCTGGAGACGTGAGCCCGGACACAAATGAAGGCCACAAAGAAGAACACTGTTGAAGGAACAAACAACCCTCTCTGTTTTTTTCTTTCGTTTGCTTTTTCCTCTCTGTTTTTTTGTCTGCTTTTTTTTTGTTTTTTCTCTATTTTTTGGGGACTAACAAAAGATGCAATAAAGTACAGATAGCAGATGCTAGATCTCTTTTGTGATTGCAACATGTCCGGGTGGAATTTTTTGGCAAGTGAGCATCCGTTGGAAAGTTAACACGGAGATCTTTCTAGATTGTGTGAAAACGTTACAAACAAGTAACAGATCGCAGAGATATAGCTGTTTTCCTCCGCAACAAATTCTGTTACCCAAATCTGTTGTTTTCAACAAACTCGGATCTGAGTTTATTTTGTCCTTCTATTGTGGATCTGATCGAAGGACATGTATAAACCAATGAGATGTAGTGCACCAAAAATAGGAATGGTAATTATGCTGGTTTTGGAGATTCAAATGTGACGCTGGAGCGTGACAAGAAATCAAAACTCTAAAGGACTAGACACTAAGACCAGCAACTCGACACGATGATGCACCCAAAGACTCAACAAGCCATAACTCTACGGTACTAATAAACAGGCTAAAAAAAGGCTATGAGACAATGAAAATCAATCTGCTATTTTTTTGGGCTTTTCTAGACTGTAGGTAATTAAGAGATCGGATCTAAAATCTCTCACCAAACAACTTTGAGCTCTGATGCTTCATGATGTGAGGTTCGGTCTCGATCATTTGATAGAGATGGTAAACACGATTGGTGGAAGGAAGCGATGTTCACGACTCGACTACAACTGTCCATGATGTTGTGCCTTAGCGACGGATACACCAATTCCAGAGGGTGAGCGTGAACTGGTGGAGCGTAATCAACCAGCCATGAGGGCACTCGTCCTGCAAGCAATTGTAGAACAAGCAACAACAAGATGAACAAGCAATGAATTGCTAGATAAAAATATGAGTTCAATTTGAAAATACAAAAGGTGGGGTTTCGATGGCAAGAAAACGGGTGGTCTAGTCGACACGCGAGCTACAACGAAGGAGCGGTGGCTAAACTTCAATCTATCAAAATCCAAGTGTTCTTGGTGATGGCTGAGGCCTTAAAATAGGGTAGAGGACGACCAGAGGGTGCTAGGGTCATCCACAAACCCTAGGACGCGCCCCTAATGGGCTCAACTCGGTACACGAGCCAACAGCCCAAGTTATGAGGATCTAACTGTAATTTACAAAATTAATTAAGGACTAAGAAGTAATTACAAAAAAGTTTAGGGGTTAAAATGTAACCTTGTCATATGGCAGGAACTGTTTTGTAGTTAATTAAAAGTATAGGGGCTTTTTTGTAAAATTAACATAATTAATTAATTATTCTTAAATTAATTGTTCAATAACTATTATATTGTAGTTAATTAAAAGTACAGGGGCTTTTTTTGTAAAATTAACATAATTAATTAATTATTATTAAATTAATTGTTAAATAACTATTATAATTAATTATTAATTTTCTATTTTTATATTTATCAATTAACAGTTTAATCCGAATTTAATTAGCCTAATTTCCTAATTCATTCTCAATTAATCTATTTTGCTGACGTCAGCATGACATGATGCTGATGCATAATGTGTTTGATTTATTTTTATATGGAAAACTTAGATAAATCAAAGCCCTTGATTTTAAATTGAACAGATCTAACAAAGTGGACGACATGGCATCATCTGTGCCTTTGGATCAAGATCTAACGACTATGATTTAATCAAATCTAAAAGGGGTGGCATGGTTGCATCTAGGCCGTCCAATTTAGACCGGACGGCCGAGAGCGCTCGCGCTTGGGTGTGCGGCGGCAGCCGGCTGGCCGGAGGTTGTACAGGTTCACTGGGGCACGATTTTCCATGAGGCCGGGCTCAAACTGACGAGGAAGACGATGGGAACTCACCTACGAGGTCGTACAAGGTCGGGGACAGCCGGACGGTGGCCCGCGAAGGCGAGGTGTTGGAGGCGGCCTTTAGCGGCAGTTCTCAACAGGAAGAGGTCGGACGGGGGCAGTGTGGCTCGGTCGACGTTGACATGGGATCGGCGCGGGCTGGGGCGGTTGCTAGGAGCAGCGCAACGGTGGGGGTGAGTGTTTGAGTGTGGGGGAAGAGAGAGAGGGCCGAGCAGCTGGTTTTTATGGGGGGAAACGGGCAATCGAGTCCGGGGGAGTCGTGGGCACAGTTGGGGAGAATTCCCGCTG
>BCLH01000059.1:218951-285052 GCA_001602315.1 Zoysia pacifica
GGACGGGGGCAGTGTGGCTCGGTCGACGTTGACATGGGATCGGCGCGGGCTGGGGCGGTTGCTAGGAGCAGCGCAACGGTGGGGGTGAGTGTTTGAGTGTGGGGGAAGAGAGAGAGGGCCGAGCAGCTGGTTTTTATGGGGGGAAACGGGCAATCGAGTCCGGGGGAGTCGTGGGCACAGTTGGGGAGAATTCCCGCTGTATTGGGGGTAGTTGGGGGGCGGCGCGTGCTCTAGCCAGAAAGCGGTTGGGGAGAGGCGAGAGGAGGGGATGGCAGTTGGGGCTCGTCTGGCAGTGACAGAGAGTGAGGGAGTGGCTGGGCCAAGTGGCCTGCAGGGGAGGGCGCGCTGGGCTAGCTGGAGGAGGTGGGCTGCGTGGGTGAGGGGGGGGGGGAGAAAGGGAGGGAGCCCAGGGGAGAGTTTATCTTTTTTCTTTAATTTCTTTAATTTCTTTTCATTGTTTTCCTTAATTTCCAATGCACTAATTATTTAGATGGTAATTAAATGCAATGCAACGCAATGATATGAAGTTCAACCAAGAATTTTATTTGGAAAAAGAATTTTATTCTATACTAAATTGTGAAATGCAATTAAAGGAATTCAAAATTATAATTATTTAAAAATGTTTAAATTTTTGGGCATTACAAACCTACCCCTTAAAATGAATCTCATCCTCGAGATTCAAAAGGACTTCGATAGAGATCTGGATATTCTGTTCTGAGCTCATCTTAATGTTCCCAAGTAGCTTCATTTCAAAATAGTGACTCCACTGAACTTTGCACATCTTGATGACCTTACTTCGAGTCACTCGCTCAGCGGTGTCCAATATTTTGATAGGTCATTCTGAATATGACAGATCAGCAACTAAATCCAACTCCTCGATTGGAAGCTGCTCTTCTGAAACTCTTGAGCACTTCTTCAGTTGCAATACATGGAACACGCCATGCACATCTGACAATTGCAGTGGTATCTCTAATTGATATGCAACTTCTCATTTCCAGTCCAAAACATTAAACGGTCCAATGTACCTTGGTGCTAACTTTTCTTTAACCTTGAATCTACAAAGGCCTCTTATTCGGGAAACCTTGAGATACATAAAGTCTTTAACCTCGAAAGTTAGATCTCACCTTCTATTATCCGCATAACTCTTCTACCTTAATTGAGCAACTTTCAATTTCTCTCGTATGAGCTGCACTTGCTTTTCTGCTTCTTTTAATATTTCTGGTCCAAACACCTGACTTTCTCAGTCTCATTCCAAAATAATGGTGTTATGCATTGCCATCCATAGAATGCTTCAAATAGTGACTTCTGTAACTTGGTTTGATAACTGTTGTTGTACAAAAACCCTGCATATGAAAGACTCTTATCCCAACTATTGCCATACTTTAGAGCACAGGCACGTAACATATCCTCTAATATCTGATTAGTCCTTTCCTTCTGTCCATCTATCTATAGATGATAGGCCAAACTGAAATTCAACTTAGTATCCATAGACTCATGCAACTTCTCCCAAAACTTCGAGGTGAACTATCAGATACTATCTTCTTTAGTACTCCATGCAAGCAAATAATATGTGCCATATACAATTATGCTAACTTTGCTCTAGTGTAGGTTGTTTTAACTGGAATAAAGTAAGCTACCTTAGTCAATGGATCCACAATGACCCATATAGAATCATACCCGGTTTGAGTGCGAGGCAAACCGACAATGGAATCTATTTCGATTTCTTCCTATTTCCATTCTGAAATCTTCAATGGCTGCAATAGTCCGGCAAGCTTTTGATGTTCTGCCTTTACCCTTTGACAAGTATCACATAGTGCCACACATTTTACAACATCCCTTTTCATACCGTACCACCAATATCAAGGTTTCAGATCTTGGTACATCTTAGTACTACATGAATGGATGGAATATGTTGAATCATGATCTTCTCTCAGAATCAGATCACGGATTGGCTTCTGATTTGAAACACAAATCCTCTTGCCCAACCATAAAGTACCTCTGTCATCTAAAGTGAAATCACTCGTCTTATTATCCCGAATGAATTGCTTAATCTTTTCATCTTCTAGTTGACATTTACGAATTTTCTCCTCTAAGTTTGATTCAACTTCCATGGTAACTGCTTTCGTGGGCTTGACCATTCCAAGATTGAGCTTCTCAAACTCCTTACTCAATTCTTTGGCATCTCTCTGGCTACTACCATATTACAGTGTCGCTTCTGACTTAGTGCATCTGCCACTATATTTGCCTCTACAGGATGATAGTTGATTCGAACATTATAATCCTTGACCAACTCTAACCATCAACATTGTCTCAGGTTCAAATTTGTCTGTGTGAATATATATACTTTAGACTTTTATGATCCGTGTATATTTCACATTGATGCCCAATGAGATAGTGCCTCCATATCTTCAAAGCTTGAACCACTACAGCTAATTCCAAATCGTGAGTAGGATAATTCAACTCATGCTTTCTTAATTGG
The DNA here is from genome assembly GCA_001602315.1 of Zoysia pacifica. Taxonomy (NCBI): domain Eukaryota; kingdom Viridiplantae; phylum Streptophyta; class Magnoliopsida; order Poales; family Poaceae; genus Zoysia; species Zoysia pacifica. The sequence goes on from BCLH01000059.1 coordinate 221,431, forward strand.
CGTGAAGCATAGAACACAACTTAACCTTCATGCATCAATACATATCCCAAACCTTGATGAGAGGCATCACAATAGATGTCAAACTTCTTGGTAATGTCTGGCAGAATCGGCACTGGGGCTGTGGTCAATTTCTTCTTTAGTTTCTCAAAACTGGTTTGGTACTCACTCGACCATTTGAACTCCTACCGTTTCTCTAGCAATCGTGTCATTGGTTTGGCTATCTTTCAGAAATCCTTTATGAACCAGTGATAGTATCCTGCCAATCCAAGAAAACTGTGAATCTCTGACACATTCTTCGGTGGCATCTAATTCACTACCTCTTTGACCTTGCTTGGATCAACTGCTACTTCTCTCACAGATATGATATGCCCAAGGCAAGAGACTCAACCCAACCAAAACTCGCATTTGCTGAACTTCGCATACAGTTTATTTTCTCTTAACTTCTCAAGATCTAGCTTTAGATGTTGCTCATGTTCTACTTCACTCTTGGAGAATACAAGGATGGCATCAATGAACACCACCACAAACTTATCCAAATACTCTATAAACACCTTGTTCATCATATACATTAAGCAGGGGTGTTGTTCAATCCAAAAGACATGACCGTGTACTCATATAACCCATATCTGGTCCGAAAAGCACTCTTTCGTATATCTGGCTCTCTGATCTTCAGTTGATGACAGCCTAACCTCAAATCAATCTTAGAAAATACAGACGCTCCTTTCATCTGATCGAACAAATTCACAATCATGGGTAAATGATACTTGTTCTTGATTGTGACCTCGTTCAGAGACCTATAGTCCACACACATCCTTTGAGTTCCATCCTTCTTTTCTACGAAGAGTATTGGTGCTCCCCATGGTGATGAGCTAGGACGAATGAAACCCTTTTCTTAAAGATCTGTGATTTTCTTCTTAAGTTCTACTAGTTCATTAACAGGCATCCTATATGGCCTCTTAGATATGGTGCTGTTCCAAGCACTAGATCAACGAGAAATTCAATGTCACGGTCAGGTGGCGTACCTGGCAAGTCTTTCAGAAACACATTTGGATAGTCATAAACAACTCAGATTTCTTCAATGGTTTTACCCTCCATCTTGTTGAGCACATATTTTGGTACTGCTGTACTGGCTGCCACAAATTCAACCTTCATCCCATTGGTACTTGTCAACTGAACTGCCCTTCTTACACATTGTATTATTCCTTCATACTTCTTTAACCAGTCTATTTCGAGGATTATATCTATCCCTCTTGATTCCAGAACCATGAGATTGGACAAGAATTCTACCTCCCTTATGTCCAGACCTACTGCTAGGCTTAAATTCTCAATTCTCCTCCAGGAAGATTTACTAGCATAGTGTTTTGCATGATAACTATGGAAATTTCATACTTTGCCACAAAACTTGATGCTATGAATGAATGTGATGCTCTAGAATCAAATAAAATAGTAGCAGAGTTGGAGTTTGCAAGGAACGTACCCATCATAACTTCTGAAGCTTGTTGAGCTTCTTCACTGGTCACATGGTTGACCTTGCCATAGATGTAGTTGGATTGGCCTTGGTTACCCCCTGATTGGACTTCTGAGCTGATCCCATAGGTGGTGCAGCTGCTTTGTTCGAATAGTTGTTAGCATAGTGCCTTGGCATACCACACTTGAAGCATGCTCCTCGAGCTCCACCGACTGCATTAGCTCCATTGACTAGCTTGTTGGTGCTCTGCTGAGTTGGTGCTGTAGTGCGTGGTACTGTCTGATTCCCCACACAAGGCATTTGGGGTGTACTGGGAAATACTTCCTGGAAGCTTGGCCCCTACATCTGGAACTTCGAGCGTGGTGCTTGCATTGTTGGCTTCCCAGCATACAGAAGATAATACATCGGTCCCAGTGGGGGCATCATGCGAGGACGAATATTAGAGTTGGATGAGTGCCCATTAAATGCCATTTTCCTCTTTTCTTCCCGGTCAATCTCTGTCCGCTTTGCTCTCAAGCGCAAGTGCTTTGTCAACTAGCTTTTGATGTTCACATAGTCATTACTCATAAGCTGGTATTGGAGATCGTGGTTCAGCCCATCAAGAAACAACTCTTGCTTCTTCTCATCAGTGTTCACCTCTTTTGGAGCATACCTCGAGAGCTGACTTAACATATTGAGGTATTCGTTCACTGACATACCACCCTGCTTCAAGCTCTGAAACTCCTTCTATAGTCTAATGGTCCCAGCTGGAACGTAGTGAGAATGGAAGTTGGTTTCGAATTCATCCCAGGTGACTCCTGCAGCATTAACATGAACACTGTAGTATGCTTCCCACTAGTCTGCGGCAGCTCCAGCCAACTGATGTGTTGCACCTTGATTCTACTGCATCTAAGTGAGAGTTTGCATCATGTTCTGCATCAATTATGTATGCATAGCCATGATCTACGCGAATGGTCCAACAAATCCATTGGGAAAGTTGTCATTGTTGTTGTTGTGCTGTTGCCTTGGTTGTTGTTTGAGGGTTCTGGTTGTTTTGGTTGTTCTAGTTCTGGTTGTTTTGGTTGGAGGAACTTCCATGGCCAGTTGCAGTACGCCTGGTGTAAACCATCTGATGTAGTGGAGAAGAGAGTTGATGTTGATATTTAAGATTGATAAAGAGAAGGAAAGAATAAAAAATCCTAACTATATGCATCAAAGTGACAAGGTAAACAAGGATTTATTACTTGAATTGAAAAGATTAGGCTATGGACAAGTTGCTGAAGCATTCCATAGCTCACCTTATACAACAACTAGCACACAAGCAAACCAGAACCTAATACAAGACACATCACAAAGGAACTAAGCGACTCTCATTGACTCTTAACACTGGAGTTCCCTATTATATCTTAAGATAAAAGGCATCCTACTCTGGGCTTCTCCTGTCCGAGCGCTGTGACGACGGTGGACCCCATGGGTAGAAACCTAGAGATAGTGAATGGTGGAGCAGGACTAGGTGGCGGAGAAGAATTGGTCTAGCGTCCTCGTCGCTCACCTTCCGCTTCATCGGGCCTTGCGCGGAGATACGCATTCTCATCTTGAACAGTGCAATAGCGCTTGCATAAGTCCAGCATCAGCTTGTCACTTCTCTCCCAACCTGGTTCAGGGTTTGAGTCGTCCTTCACGAGCCCTGGATACCTCCTTGTGCCAGATTCCCGGCAAGGAAAATAGCGAAACTCCGAGTTCTGTAGCTGGTCCTTGCATTTGGGGCTCAAGCTTGTAATTTTTGCCCATGCAGCATCAACCACCGATTCGGCTTCACCAGCTCTGGGAACTGGGGTACTGTGAGTACTGTACTCTTGGTTACTGTCATATATCTTTACTTTCACCGTCCACTCATCCCTTTCTTGCTTCAGGATGATCTAGTGAGTGAATAGGAGTGTATTATCCAGGCCAATCGCATCTAGCAGTGCTCTTAGTTGCTCCGTGGCAACTCCTCCAATCTCTCCATTGGAATGGAACCTTCGAGGCGTGCGGCGCCATGGCCTCCCATCTTCCTGGTCAACTCCCGCTTTGGGTGACGGAGACCTGTCATCTGGCTCAGACTCTTCTAGTTCTATTGGCTCTTCCTCTGGCTCAGACTCTTCTTCCGCCATTGGTTTCTCCTCTAGCTTCAACTCTTCTGGTTCCACTGGCTCTTGGGGTGCTGCCTGCCCTTGAGGTGCTTCTTGTACCAGCTCCTCGTGTACAGTGTGGACATCCCTCTCATAGGGTTCTTCCTCCGAGTCACTGAGTACCCTGCTTCCATACCTCGGTTGGTTTTGTGGTATGGTTTGGTCTTCTGGTATGGGGGATGGTGGGGTTGATCTCCTGGCAAACATTCTTGCGAGCCATCCTTGTGGCATTCCTCTCAGTCCAGTCTGCATTCGCGGAGTCATCCTCGTTCTTGCCGTCAACAATTTTAGAAGACTGTACATTAGAAAATAGAATTAAATAGAATTAAGATGCAGAGAAAATGAAATTTTTGCAACACTTTTGACACATAGTTTTGCCATTCTACTCTAGGCTCGTATCCTACGATCAACCTAGCTCTGATATCACTTCTGTCACACCTAGTTTTAAGGCTAAAATCAAGTGACCCTTTATGTGTGCCCAGAAATCAAGTTTCACACATAAAGCAACTTCATTAGTGGTAACTGAACAATGTCTCGAATACACTGAAATTAACCTATTACAATAATGACTAAGAGTCATAGAAATTAATACAAACCAAAGCAGTGGAAAACAACTAAAAACAACGTGGGCTTCCACAGACAGTTGACCGAAGAAGTAGCTCGCCTAGCCTTCGAATCTAGGATCTTCAACGTTCTCCCAAACTTCTCTTTCCACTGAGCAGCATATATAAAGGTAAAGTTGCGTACAGGTTGTACTCAGCAAGTGTGAAAAAAGATGAGATGTACCAATAAAATAAGGCAAAGGCAATATAGAGTTCATTTGCATAAAAGCACACAATAGATACACACTTTTGATTGAGCATCTATTTACTGAGTGATAGAAATCGCACTTATAGACCAACAACAGAACCAATCATAGTCTCCCACTGTGATCCACAAACATCACCAAACCACACCCAATCCCACTAAACGTGTGAGGATTCATGCAATGCTCGTAACCGTAAGCATGTTTGTCATGATAGTTTTAACTCTGCAAAGGTTGTACACATTACCCACTAGAAGTGATTTAATCCCCTGTTTCTAGATGGACTAAAGAATCTCCATTGCTCCCGTGCTGGTCATGCACTCGCACACTTTCTTTAGTGTGAAGGCCAAGAGATCAGTTCAAGGCTTTTCCATAGCTTCCTCCAGCTTGTACGTGCCCACTGAGGTTTTACTTAATCAGGCACTAACCGTAACCTGGGAAAGGCCCCCTCTTTTGCAAGATGGTTCCCGAGAGTAACCCTCCCTTCCCCACATATCTCTCTCCAAGCGGATCCAGGCCTAACCGATTTTCTCCGCTCCACCAGTTTGCATGCACAGAACTGGTCTCCACCACTTACTATGCCAGGCCGAACTAATTTTTAGCTCTTGGTTATACGGTCCTATATGGGTAATCGCTCCACGAATCGGTGCTTAGATTTAAGAAGATAACATACCAATGGGTAGTGCCGGTAACTCGACACACAGCTCTATACCAACTATATCACCCAAATCACTAATCTCAATGTTGCTATTAAATAACCCATTAATCCTCGTGAAGCAAGTATGATAACGATAAATCCATTTCAGACCACCCATCCCGACAACAGCAAGCTAAGCATGTGATCTACCCAACAAAAAGGTAAACTAGTGTAACACCTTGTGTTTCTGGTGGTAAAATAAAATAAAATAATAATAATAATAATAATTCAAAGAGAATTCGGAAGTTAAAATTTAATGTTCCAAAGATGAAAGGAAATCCAAGTCATTAATTCAAATTTGGATTTGAATTCAAATTTAATAGTGAGAGTTCAACTTTAGTAATAAAAGTGTTTGGAATAGGAAAAACAAAGATCTTACTTGAAGATAATTAAATTCCTGAAATTATAAAAGTTTCGTAAGGTTTCATTCAAGTTATTAGGGCACAAATCAAAATTCCTATTCCTTAACGATTACCTATATTCTGAATTCTGTAAATTAAAATCTAGTTCGAATTTGGTCTTGACCCATAAATAAAAGTTGTTCCGTAAGAAGAGTTCTTTTCCTCTACCAATTTTCCAATTCTCGAGAGGTCAGGATTGATTTCTTTAAGACCTCAGAATTTGGTTAACGGATCTGCTTTCAGCAGATTTTTCCAAGTCTGCTTGTTAGTTAACAGTTTTCAAATTTCAATATCTTTTGGTTTCTTTTGAATCCGGCTGTGCATGTTGGTTAGGGTGGAGATGCAGGATGAATAACTATTCCCCCAAGATTCAAAATGTTAAGAGCATCGAAAGTGTTCCAGGTATCGCAGCAGATTAGCAATTTTCAAAACTCCATATCCTCCTTATCTCTTTGAAAAACCCTGTGCATGTCCTTTATGTTGAAGAACATATATTACAGGTTCATTCTACCGAGTTTCAATTCAATCCAAGTTTATTTGCTCATTCTGTTTCCGTCCCCAAAACACTTGAGCAGTAAGCTTGATATCTGTTTGCAACAGATTTTCAAGTTTCTTTATCAGGTAACCTTTTTCAAATTCCATATCTTTCCTCCTACTTGGAAAAAACCTGCTCATATCGGTTATCTTGTACACCACAGGGTGTAGAATTGTTCTACCAAATTTCAACCCTTTCCGATATGGTTTGCTTATTCCGCTTTTGACATGCAGGGCCCGCCAGTCAGCCCCTCTCCTTCCCCAGCTTTCTTCCTCTGGATGCCAGCACTCCTTACGCCAGATCGATAACACTCCAAGGAGCACAGCACGCCACCACTCCTCCCACATCCATCTCTCATTTTGCTCTCTTCCTCAGCTCTCTCCCGTGACGAGCAGCTGCGCCTCCTCCCTGTCCCGCTCTCCCCACCCGCTCGGCACCTCCTCCCAACTGAACGCACCAGATTCAAATTTTCCCCAAATTTCGAGCTTTTCGAGCCGCCGGCCAAGATTCAAGAAATCCGTCGTAATCCGGTGAGCTTTCTCCAATCGGGCTCGGAGTTGGGTCCTCAGCTACCTGGCGCGCCTCCTAAGAAAGTTTCTGGTTTGAAATCAAGCTCGATTTGCAGAGGATTGGGAGCCGCCGCTGGGCCGCCATTGAAGCCTGTGGACTCTCTCCGGCACTCGTCGACGACAGCTCCCTCCGGCGCTCTTCGACGACGATAACCTCCGTGCCGGGCTTCTTCTCGCATCCGCGAAGCTTTAAGTGGAGACGGCATCAAGTTTCGTTGACCGAGTCGAGCTCTAGCCGCCGCCGAACCTCCGTCCTGCACCGCCGCTCGCTGCCAGCGCTCACCGGTGAGGTACTCGCCAAGTCCACCCTCCCTGTAGGTTGCCCGTGCTGCGTTGGAAGATTAGATACTCGCTTATCTGAGTTTCGTCGCCGGGAACTCTGATTCCGACGAGCTGCCGCCGGCCACCGGCCACCGGCCACCGCGCACCATGGCTGCCCGATCCAGCCGCGCGGATCTTCTGTGCCGGTAGGATCCGGTGCGGGGGCGTCCTGTGGGCAACCGTGTGGCATGACCCAGGGGCTGCCACGTGGCCCCTAATGGCTGGAATTTTCAGTATTTCTGAAATCATTTTGTTTAATGCCTAAAAATTCGAGAAAGGTTTTAAAAATCACAGAAAATGCATATCAACTCCAAAAATTGCAAATAAAATATCATTGGAATCCTTGTAACATGCAGAATATTTAGAACTATGAAAGTTGCATTTTCTACATTACTATTATTTATATTAATCAAATAATGTGCAATATTCATAAGGGCATATCTCCATTTTCTTGAAATATGAAAAATCTATATTTACACTCTACTGATTAATTAGTGTTATCCTGGAATTATTTAGAATTTATAGGCTTGCAGATTAATTATAAATAATTTATTAATTGTAGATGCTATTTAATTCAATATAAATCAACTAGTTGTCAATAAATTATAAGATTTGGTCAGAAATTAGTTTAGCGCCTACTTGATTTAATTGTCCAGTAAGATTTTGAATTATGACTTTAAGAACCATATTAACAAAATTTAGGAATAGTTTCCTCATTTAATTAATTAAAAACCATGTAGTATATAACCATAATTAGCACTTTGATAAAATTTGGGTTCATAAACTCATTAGCACACTGACCATGATCATATTTGTGCATGGCATATTATCGCATGATTATGACATAGCATGAGTTAATTATAAATGCATGTATTTGCTTATTTGCATATCATCTCATGCATATAGGAAACGATGTTGAAGGCGAGCCAACTGGAGTTGCTGCTAAGGATCTGACTGTGGCCGCTGATCGTTGTGCATGGCATATCATCGCATGGGCATAACATAGCATGAGTTAATTATAAATGCATGTATTTGTTTATTTGCATATCATCTCATGCATATAGGAAACGACGTTGAAGGCGAGCCAACTGAAGGATCTGACTGCTGCCGCTGATTTTTCTCTTGCTTTTGCTAACCTTCAACAGACCCAAGAAAAGCCTCGGTGCATTAACCCTATTTTAATTGTTTTACATTTTATCACTGTGTATGGTTAATGTACTGTGCATTAGTTTTTTAGGAGTTGACTGGAAACCTAGATTGCATATAAGGAATCCTTTTTCTGGGTTAAGTATTTTGGTACAGGTAACTCAATGTAGAGCTAAGCTATGAGTCTTATTTAATGGTAGAAGTTGAGTGAATGAGAAAATTCACTCGCGAGCTTTAGGTGGTTACTATGGACATTAGAAGATGGCATGAAAGGATTTTAGCTTATCACATAAATGATGAATGTGAGATGAGACAGGGATGTGTAGGTTGGCAACAGAAGAGGAATCTTGTGTGCGGTAGCTCTGTATATGTCGGTTAAGGACCAGTCGAGTGTGGCCCTGTTGAGCAAGTTTGAACAGTACCAATTACATGCTGGATATATGAAACCCAGTAAACCGATGTAGCTCAATACCGTAGTAGTTGGACGTAACCCTACCTCTCTTTTGGCGAGGAGTTGAGAAAGACTTGTGTCTAACCATAGATGCACCCAGAGTGGTGATCGCACGGAGGACCATGTTCTTGGGAGAGGTGCACGTCGGACTGGCCCTATGAGATTGTTGTGAAAGGTTGCCACGTGTGGCTTTCGGAAAGTGCGCACGTGTCGTGTAATTCGAGTTTCTCCTACAAGACATAAATCGATTATAATCACTACCCCTTATAGTAACGAGTACCGCTTGTCATTCTGAGTTACATCGTAGTAAGAATGTGAATGATAAGGTGAATACAATTTGTTTGAGATATTTTTTATACATTTCTTGGCAATCATGTTTGATATAGTTTATAGTGCAAACTAAATTTACATTCTTTTAACTTAACTTACCGCTAAAATATGAAAGTAAGGATTCACCATTAGCGCTATGTTTTTGGCCAAAGAACCCTCTTATGAGTCAGCCTTCTCTTGTTTAGGAGTCAGCTGTAATTAGCCATTTTGATGGGTAAGTCTTGCTGAGTAATTAGTACTCACGGTTTGTTGTTTCCCTCTTTTGTGTATAGACTTTTCTACAGGTTGGTGTGACTGCTGCGGCAAGATGGTGTGTGAAGGTGAACCCCCTGAGGACTAGTCTATTGACTGGGTTCCCTCTTCACCTATCTCGGGCCGCGGGGATTGAAACATGTCTTAGGGTGAGACATGTCTCAAGTTTAGGAAACCGTCGAGTGTATCGCTGTTGTGTATTGCTTCCGCTCTATTTGGACTCTGTTTTTAAATATCTATTCTAAGACAACTTGAACATTATTGTAAGACTTTAAATTGGTTTTTTTCTAATATATTTTTATCGCTCGTGTTATACTATTTGGGTATTGTTGCTCAATATCACCTGATATGATCATGTAGGCGAGCCGCATGTGATTTTGGGGCTGTTCTGTCACATCGTTGTATCAGAGCTAAATCGGGGTTAGTATAACTAAAAATGGGTTATTTTCAAATATTTTGGTCAGGTACGAGTTAGTAAGCCCATATAAGAACTATATTAGTGTAGTTAACAGGTGGCAATGCTAACTTTTGCATTCATGCATTTTACTTTCAGTTGTTTACCATTCTTACAATGACATGGCTACGGCCAGGTATGAAGGTAAGGTCCTCACTCGAATGCGGTGAAATTTGAGGGCTCATCCATACAAGGTTCAGGGGTATGGAGTGTCCCGTACAGCGATCAATACGGAAAGTGAATATGTTCTTCGGAACATATGAAATATTTGCCATCTAATAGGGTGTGCGACCATTCGCCACCTAATGGTAATTGTGGACCTCTTGTAGTGTGATGCGAATCACGGTCACGTCCCTCAAGACCTGGTGTACTTGAGGACGCCCCGTACGGAATAATACAGGGCGTCTTTTGTATGTGTATTGCTTGCCTGCGATGTGGTTTTCTGCAGTTACGCTAACCTCAAAAAAATAGTACGTGTAGAAAATGACTAACTGTGTCTTGAGAGAACGTGTTTGCCACCGAGGTCACGTATGGTCGCTATATTAGACCAACTTTTTATTTAGTGAGGAAGTATAGGACCGACATATTGTCATGGCATTACATTCTTGCACGTGCATATGAAAAGCAAATAAAATATCAACAAACCTACCCAAATTGAACCTGCAAAGAAAAGTTTTTGAAAATTATGGGTTTAGTTGTAAAAACTTGAACTTGTGGAGTAAGTCAAAACCACACTCCGTTCCTAACTCAATGCTTTGCCAATTCAATCTCCCGATGATCTCCAAATGCCCATCCTGAATGGACTAAATAGAGAATACTTGAACTTGTGCCAACTTCAAAAAGTCTTAACTCCCTAGTTTCTGGACCAATTTTTGAGTTTGAGCGCTCTCTGAACGTACATGATGTCCTTTATAAATTTGCTAGTCAAAGTTATGTAAGATTCATCCCACTAACCATGTTGGAAATCCACACTATTTTAAACCTCAAGATGTCCAGCACAAATTTCAGCATCACGACTATCACCTTCCAGATAGCATAACTTTTGTTCTGTTTTTGGTACGAGGACAATAAATATGCATTTGAAAGCTATGGAAGTCTTTTACAACTTTCTTATTGAACTCTCTTCCTGATTCTGCCTCGATAAATGTCAGAATCAAATTTTGTGAGTACTGCCAGTACAGGACAGAATGAGGGTTCTGCTTTTTCTTGCCCTGTAATAAAAAAAACCTCGTATCTGGTAAATTTATCACTTGTGCATTGGTGTTGTCATGTACTTAATCAATCAGTATGATCTTATTGTTAGAAAGAAGCTGTCATCTTTCTTTCCATCTTCCTTTCACACATGGCTTTGATCATGATGATCCAAATGAGTGGGTTTGTAATTAACCCATATTTTTCATCCATGTGACTACCTTGTGTTTGTAAAGTGTCTACCTTATCATATCAGTAAGACCATTTCCTCCAAGGATGTGCCTGGAAACCAAATCACATTGATCAAAAAATTATTGAGGTTCAATTTTGTGGTCACATGGTTACCTTCTTTACTTCGAATCAATTTCTATTCTTGATTCAGAGCAGATCTTAGACCTATCCTTGAATTCGTTCCAACATCGGCTGTCACCTGTGAGATGGTATATCTTTTAATATGTGCTCCGTATGAGAGAGAAACCTGAACAAACAAGACCTTGATTTTGAAATTAATCTTCCTTGAGCTTTTGATGTGAGGAGAAATTTTATAACATTGATCACCCTAGTTGAGCCAGATTGTTTTCATAATCATTGTAGTTGTATCACCTTATTCTTGCTCAGTCTAATGAAAAATAATAGCATAAATCATATTGCACCTTTATGACTCCACTGTACAAATTTCTGTTACTCGGTGCATTTCTTTATAACATAATTACACTGCACCATTCTGCAAGTGCATCGTAATGGCATGAGGCATCATGGTATATGCACCATATCATTATCATTCATGATCGCATCATGCAATATGCATCATGGCATATGCACTATACCATGCTCATTCATCATCATAGCATGTGCATCATTCGGCACCATAGCATGTGCACCATGTTACTATGTATATGCACCATTAAATGAACATCCTCTCATGAGGGTATTGCATCATTTGAGGCATGCCATGCACTATGAATAAAGCAACATTGTTCATCAAATTTTAAAGGTGTATAAATAAAACTTCTAACCATGAGCAAGAATGAGGTAATTCTTTGACTCCTTGAATTTATCGCTAAGAACCTTGCTATTCCAAGCAAGTCGTGGCTGCTTCATGAACCTCATGAGCCCTATGGACCAACTTATATAGCTGTATTCTCACTCTAATATATCTGATGAGTTATTGTCCCACTTGACTTCTTCTAACTTGATATTCTTAAAGCTGAATCAACTCTCTATTTGCTTCATATAACTTGGTCTAGTCGGTTTGGGACGAGCTTAACGAGTTTCGTAAAGCTCTTCTGGATTCCTCTCTAGCATCACTCACTTGAACCAAATTTTCTTAAATTACTCATCATATCATACAAAATTATGCACGATCCTAATCTACCTAGTACAAGTGACCTATCTGAAACCTCTTTAGCCACGATGTTCATATCGTAGCATATCTTACTCTTTTCTTTTCTGCCGTGGCGGTGAAACCTTAGCGGGTGCATATTGACTAACTGACACCTTGTATACGCTTTGTAGTGATCTGGTCACACACCAAAAGAAATGTGTAATGTATCGATGGATACTAGCATGATGAAGGTTTTAGTCTACCTGACAATAGGGGATGAAATCAGACTTGTGGTAAAAAGTGTGCAAACTCTTGAGAGATAAAACTGTCATGACAGACGTGCTTACGGTCAAGAGCGGCCTAGACTGCTTCATGATTAGTTCCACTGTATGGATGGTTGGTTAGTTGTTGTTGGTCTTGTCTTGGTAGTCAGGTGGGGGACTCGATGAGTTGGTACCGGTGTTGGTATCCTGGTTAGCTTGGTAGTTGAATGAAATCCGATGAGGTCTCTTTGTTTTGTGGTCGTTTTTGGGAGTTCAACTTAATAAATAGGTTTCTTAGTAATTAAACTCTAGGTGGCAGTAGTGCTTTAAACCTCAGTAGCTTTCTTGCTTATAGCCATCATGTCATCTTTTCCTACACTTGCTAAGTACTTTATGTACTCACGTGTAACAAGAAGATCAAAGGAGTGAAGTCAACCGGTAAATTGAAGATGAAGCATAGGACACGTTGCCGCTAGTTGATTGCCTGCAGTGTGCTCTAAAGTTTTCTCCTTCCATTGCTCTTCAAAACTCTGGTATTTATTGCTTGTTTATCGATATAGAACTGATTATCACTTAATTGTCCTACATGTATGATAGACTGTTCCTAGCATACATGTAGATGTCATCGGGTTGTGTTTACAAAATCCAGTGTGACAATGCAACATTATAGACAATGTGCAGTTCACTACCTCAGTTCGTCCATCGGTTTGTTGGTGACATGTAGTTGAATAGCAACTTGGTACCCAACATATTCCATATGATGCGCAAAAAGTGACTCAAGAATTTCACATCACGATCTGAAATAACAATGGATGTGTTAGCTTCATGACCATTGAAGCCTCTCAAAGGTGTGAATGATTTTGGTGATTGAATGAGAACCATGAACTAACTCTATCGTTGGATGTAGGTTCATCAACACTATTCTTCACTTCTATGAGTTGGTTACTTTAAGGATGTTCGAGTCCCCAGAGTGTTTCTAAGGAGGGAGCTGGTCCAAGGCCAAGGATGAGTTAGAGCCATGTGTGGCTTAATTTTTAGGCCTTGAGTCTATAGAGAACACCGGTACTATTAAGAGAGGTCGGGTCACTCATCTCGGTCTTACAGGAATTAGGATGCGTGGATGCTCTAGGTTCTCTGAGGCACTAGAGTGATCAGTGGAAGTTTGAGGTTATCAGAGTTACAGCGAGAAGAGTGAAGATCTTGAAGAAGTCAAGTTTCAACAGCAGTTGGTTCACCAGATAGTCTGTCGGCGTCACCGGATAGTTCGGTGAGGGTCGAAGCCAGGAGTCTAAAAAAGTTGTTTTCTAGAAGTTTAGTACAAGAGGTCACCGGACACTCTGGTGAGTACAGGAGCTCGAAGTGCAGAGAAAGGTGCTCTCTAGAGTCATCAGGAAGAGTCACCGGATAGTCCGTCGTTTCAGTGACCGGATAGTCCGGTGAGTCCAGGAGATGGTGTCCAAAGAGGTGTCTCTGGAAGTCCAAAAGAGAAGTTCACCGGACAGTCCGATGTCATATGGAATGGATTTTAGAGAGGATATTTTCTGCCAAATAAAGACCCGGAGTCACCGCACGGTCCGATGATCCTAGTCACCGGACAGTCTGGTGATTGCAAAAAGCAGCCAGCTTTTTGACAACGGCTCTTAACGGTTGTTTTAGGGCTTAAAGCCTATTTAAGCTGTTGGGGGAGATGTCGTGAAGTTTGCTCACGGCCAAAACAGTTGAAGGTCATTTCTGAAGAGCCAAAGTTCATCAAGGAGAGCACAAGAGAGCATCTAGTGAGATATTGAGTGCTTGTGAAGAGTAGCAAAGAGCGTCCATACATTCTAAGAGCTTGTGAGCCTAAGAGGAGTGTCTTCGGCTTGTTTCTCTTGGTCTATGGCAGCCTAGACCGGTTAGGCATTATTGTCTGAGCTTCCGAAGACTTGTGGAAGACAACATCAAGTTTGTACGTGGTTTCAGATCCTCCGCTCGAAAGGGACACCAAAAGTGAGCGCTCAAGCCTTGGAGGCTTGCTCTAACGCTTAGGTATTGTTTGCTACAGCCGGGGTGCCAGTGTCTTCACTTCGGGAGTGAAGCGTACCCTTGTGAGCATCATTCTAAGAATGACGGGAGGAACCACGACTTCGACGGGAGTGGTTCAACAAGGATTAGGGGAAGACGCCATCCTTTCAAGACCTCAGAAAAAATCGCTGAGCATCTCTATCACCGTTCTCTTTACTTACCGCTTTTACCTTTCACTAGTAGTGTGATAGGTTATTTAGTTGCTTCTCTTGGTGGCTCTAGTGCCGACTTGCTTGCTAGCTTGATAGGTTGTCTTCTAGCTTGTTTTACTCTTCATTAGTCCTTTTTTGCTAGGAGTTGATTGCTAGTTTTGCTAGAAAATAGGAAGAGTGAGAAATCGGCTTAGTAGTGTAAATGCCCAATTCAACCCCTCTTCTCGGTCACTTGATCCTTTCAAGTGGCATCAGAGCCAAGTGCTCAGATTAGGGTTTAACCGCCTTTGAAAAGTGATCGAGAGTGATAGATACAACTTCTTCATCGTGGTTCAGTAGTGGCTCATAGAAGAATCGCTTGTTAAGTTACCTATATGCCACAAACTCGAGGAATTCAAGTGCTAACATGAACAACTCATCAAACTCTTCATCTAGCAACTCCTTAAGTGCCATCATGATTGAACATTCTATCTATCTTGAGCTCATTGATGCATACACTCACTTAGGAACTCTTGATGGTGAAACTATAGGTGCCTCTATGCTACGATTGCATGATCTTGTTGAAAAGATCAACTCCTTTGAAGGAGCACTCAAAATCTGTCATGAAGAATCCATCAAGAAGTTTCTCTCATGCAAGGATGCTAGTGTTTTTGACTCTCATGATGCTTCCATCTCAAGTGAGATCATTGGTTTATATGCTCATCACACTCTTGAGCCATTGGTTTGCAACAACTTTACTTCTACTAGCTCTCATTTACCTCTTGATGATAATGCTATTGCTAGTAGTTTGTTAGAAGACTCTTATGATGTTCTATATGTTGAGTATGATAATATCATTGTCTTGCTTAATGAAGCTCCAAAAGAATTGTGCATTGCATTGATAAGCTTGTAGGTTGAATCAATTCTTATGAGAAGCGCCATATCACTATTAATGAAGCAAACGAGAAGAAAGTTGACACGTGGAAGTGTCATCTCAAGCACTCTAAGGAACAAAGTTCATCTAAAGAAGTCGCTCTTGTTGTTGAGGTTAGTATGAATGAATCAAGCGATATTTTGGCGACTAGCACCTCTTGTCTTATGGCTTCGAGCAAGGTGAACTACAAGAATGGTGGCAAACATTGGGTCCTTGCTAGTGAGTGCACTCAACATATGACTGGCAATCATAAGATGTTCACCACCATCAAAGAAGATGAGGATAAGAACAAGGTGACAATTAGGGATAATTCCAACGAAAGAATCAAGGGGTTGGGCAAAGTTGCTATCTCTAATGACTTGTCCATTTCTAATGTCAAGCTAGTGGAATCTTTGTGCTTCCATCTTCTCTCGGTTGCCCAATTGTGTGATCTTGGCTTCACATACTTCTTCAATGACAAGGGTGCTGAATTGATTAACAAGTCTTTGGGTCTCACATTCAATGGTTTTCGACACAACAATCTATATATTGTGGATTTCTATTCGAATGAAGTTGTGCCGCAAACTTGTCTTATTGCCAAGTCCTACAAAGGATGGTTGTGACATAGGAGGCTTGTTTATATTGGAATGGGGCAATTGAAGAAAGTCACCAAAAAGGGCTTAATCCTCGAAATTCAATATGTTACCTTTGAGAAGGGTAAGTTGTGTAGTGCATGTTAAGCAGAAAAACAAGTAGCCACTCTTCATCTTCGCAAGACCATTATGTCTACACCAAAGCCTCTTGAGCTTCTTCATATTGATCTCTTTGGACCAACAGCTTACAAGAGTCTTGGGGGTAATCTTTATTGCATGGTGATTGTTGATGATTTCTTTCAGTATACATGGACTATCTTTCTAGAAGAGAAAGCTCAAGCCATCACCAACTTCAAGAAGTTTGTTAAGAGAGCCCAAAATGAATTTGAATCTAAGATCAAAAAGGTTAAAAGTGATAATGAGACAGAGTTTAAGAACTCTATCATTGAAGAATATTGTGATGATCTTGGCATCAAGCATGAGTTCTCGGCTACTTACACCCCTGAGCAAAATAGTGTTGTGGAGAGGAAGAATCAGACTCTCATCACACTTGCTAGAGCTATGTTGAATGAGTATGGGACTCCTAAGATGTTGGGCTGAACCTATTAACATGGCATGCTACACTTCAAACCGTGTTTATCTACATCGTCGCTTGAAGAAGACTCCTTATGAGCTATTGTTGGGAAGAAAGCCAAATGTAGCCTACTTCCATGTCTTTGTATGCAAATGCTACATTTTCAAGAAAAGGAAGAGACTAGGCAAGTCTGAAAAGAGGATCGACATTGGGTTTCTTGTTGGGTATTCCGGTAACACTAAAGCTTATCGTGTTTTCAATGCAACTACCAAATTTGTTGAGGAATTATGTGATGTGCAATTTGATGAAACTAATGTATCTCAAGAGAACAAAGAATCTTATAGTTGTGATGTAGATGATAATGAACCCTTGGAGGAGGCTATGCAGAAGATGCCCGTGGGAGAAGTCCTACCAAGAGAAGATGACACTTCTACACCTTCACCGGAAGACTCCTTCACGACTCAACATGAGATCACACTACATCAACAAATCAAGTGCAAGAATCATCAAGTGTACAAGCATCGAGAGAGCCACCTCAAATGTCTACTACCCCAAGAAATAAAAGAACATCTACATGAAGTGCTACACCACCTTGCCCAACAATGACATCAATAATTGAAGAAGATTGCAGCTCTCTGCTCCGACTACAAGACACCGTTATCTCCAAGGAGCACGACATTCAAGATGCTCAATATGTCTCTCCTCCGCAAGATCTACCTCAGCAAGAAGCTCCAAAGAGGCATAAACCTATTTCTCACGATCACGATAGCGACTTGATTATTGGGAGTCCCTCTTAAGGGTTAAGGATAAGGAGAAATCAATGTAAGCCAAACTATACTAGTGATACTAATGATGATACGACTGACATTGCTTATGATAATTTGTATTTTGTGTCTTTGATAGAGCCTAAGAACATCGATGAAGTGGTGGAAGATCACAAATGAATGTTGGCTATGCAAGAGGAGCTCAATAACTTTGAGAGGAATCAAGTTTAGGGATTGGTGAAGAGGCCGAAGCACAAGGACAACATTGGTGCCAAGTGGGTCTTCAAGAACAAGCACGATGAAAACGCGAATGTCGTGAGAAACAAAGCAAGACTCGTGGCCAAAGGTTACTCTCAAGTTGAGAGGGTGGACTTCGATGAGACTTTTGCCCCCGTGTCTCGACTTGGGTCAATTTGAATCTTGCTCGCTTATGCTTCACATTTTAACTTCAAATTATATCAAATGGATGTGAAGAGTGCATTTCTTAACGGCTATATAAATGATTAGGTTTATGTTGAGCATCCACCCGGCTTCGAGGATCTCAAGCATCCTGACCACGTCTTCAAGTTGATGAAAGTGTTGTATAGACTCAAGTAAGCACCAAGGGTGTGGTATGAGCGGCTAAGAGATTTTCTCACCGATAAGGTCTTCAAGATAGGGAGTATTGATAACACTCACTTTATTAAACATGTTGATGATGATCTCTTTATTTGTCAAATATATATGGATGATATTATCTTTGGTTCTACTAATGAAGCTTACAATGCTGAATTTCGTGATTTAATGGCCAAAGAATTTGAGATGTTCATGATAGAAGAGCTTTACTTATTCCTCGGATATCAAGTCAAGCAAAGGAAAGAAGGAACATTCATCTATCAAGAGAAGTACACAAGAGATCTACTCAAGCACTTCAGAATGGAAGATTCAAAGCCAATCAGGACCCCAATGGCCACAAATGGTATTCTTGGCCCGGATGAGAGTGGTAAACTGATTGATAAAAAACTTTATCGATCAATGATTGGTTCTCTATTATATCTTACTACCTCTCACCAGGATATTATGTTTAGTGTTTGCTTATGTGCTCATTATCAAGCTAACCCTAAAGAATCTCATTTAAGTGCTGTCAAAAGGTACCTCAAGTATACACCAACTATGGGCCTTTGGTATCCAAAAGATAGAGGTTTTGATCTTGTTGGCTATTCCGACTTGGACTTCGTCGGATGCAAAGTGAGTAGAAAGAGTACATCTGGTGGATGTCAATTTCTTGAGAGATCTTTGGTTGCTTGGAGTTCTAAGAAACAAAATGCCAGAGCTCTCTCAATGGTCAAAGCAGAATATATGACAGCCGGTGCCTATTGTTCTCAACTTCTCTACATGAAGCAAACTCTCATGGACTATGGATTGGTGTATAATCAAATTTCTCTATATTGTTATAGTGAGAATGCAATCAATATGGCTCTTCATAAGGGTGATTATGTGCATGCTAAACATATTGAGGTCAAGCATTATTTCATAAGGGATCATGTGGCCAAGACAGATATTGAACTTATTAGTGTGAGGACAAATGATTAATTGGCCGACAAATTCACCAAGCCCCTTGATGAGAAGAACTTCAACAAGCTAAGAGGAGAGCTCAACATTCTTGATCTTTCGAACTTCAATTGAGTAACCTCCAAAACTTAGCATTTCCTTGTTCTTCTTGTTTGTAGGACCGTCATCTAACCCTTTCAAGATAGCAATGATCATGGAGAGCTTGAGAAGAATGGTCATGGGGTGCCTAAGGCTAGGAGATGAGGGTCATTGTGAGTAAGCTTGCAACGGGATTTCAATGTGATGAGGGTAATTGTTTTCTAGTCATTCTTCATTATTTGCATGCATCTTTTATTCTAGTTATTCATTCATGTGCATCTCATGCATTGCATCTAGTGTCTTGACATCAAACACGGGTCTAGGGGGAGTTACTCATAAGCAATATAAGTTGACTATTTCTAGACTCTTTCATAGCAAGTGTGAGCTTCATGCCATTGAATCACGATATTTTGAGCTCTAATATTAAATCTACTTACGCGGCTCAAAGACTATAATTCATACATTCCTATATGCATCACTAACCCCCTCTTGTAGGGAGAAGAGGATGTTTCTTGGATAATCTTTTGTAGGAAAGACACTAACTCGAGGGGGACAAGGAGTTTTGAAATTAAGAAGATGATCAAGACACAAGGAGATGATGAGCAAGAATAGAATCGATGGTTGAAGAAGAAGAGAACTGTGAAGATCTGGTAAAATTGTTTCATAGTTCATCATGATTATTGTTCTATTGTATCCTCCTTTTTTGCGGCATTCCTTTTTGGTTAATAGATGACAAAGGGGGAGAGGGTTGTGACACCCCAGGTGTCAAAAATGAGCTTTTTCTTATTCCTAGTCAATTGGCGTTGCTAAAAAATAAAGCCTTCAAATTTTAAAGTTCAATTGATGTCCAGTTTGAATTATTCAAATGAAAGACTAAATATACCTTGTAAATGAACATAAAAATTTTCAATAAGATGGTAGCACTTCAAAAATACCATCATGAAAATCATGCTGGGAAACAATTTCCATGATTTTACCAATATTTTATCAACTCATTAAATACCTTTGAAAATTCAAGAAAAGTTGTAAAAGTCAACTTTTATGAATTTACATTTAAAATATGTACCAAATTTCCACGGGCCCAAAATGAAAAATGTTCCTCGTGAAATATAGTATCACCACAAAAATCAGCATAAACTTTTAAGACCAATAGGTCTCCCTTTTGGAGTTTCTAAACTCACTACAGTTTCAGTTCGTCAGAAATTCGGAAAAATCATTCGTACCCACTGGTTTTACTGAGCGACGAGTTTTTCTGTTTACATTGGCCATTTAAGATCGCTAGCTGCCATGTGGACACCGACGACCAACTTTAGCTCCTGTTTTACTCTCTTCCTTCTCAGTGAAGCCTTCTAGCTGCCTCATAAAAGCTCAAGACCTCAGAACCCTAGCTTATTCATCCATTTTGCTCCAGCCACCATTATTGCTCGAGCTGAGTTTCATCCAGGTCAAAGCTACGCCACTACAGTAAGTTCCTCTCCTATTCCTTCCACGGACTAGCTCCTCACTCTCTAGAGCTGTTCTCTAATCGCTTTTTCCGTCGGATTCCATGGCCGAGATGGTGCAGTATAGAGGAATCGTCGCCGTTTGGTTGAACGCAGCCTGCAGGGTCGACCTCGACTTTTTGGTGTTCCTCGTCACCATTTTATGCCATGCCGCTCTTTCCCAAGCTAAGGAGAAGCTTCTCGGCCTTATTCTGTTGTTTTCCGTCACTCTCAAGCTGTGCAAGAGCTCATCTAATATTACACTGTACACAAGCTCGTCGCCGCCGAGTTTTCGGCCATCTCGTAACTCCAAAAACTAGCTGGAAAGTTTCTTGACACCGAGAGTATCACTCCCATATTTTTATTGGGATTTTTAGTGGCCGTTTAGCTTGTTGGGGCAAGTGATGCCGAGCCTCAAAAATTCTGGCCGCCGTGGCTAATGAATAAGCTCGATGCCCGAACTCACCAACGCTAGAAGTCAAAACTTCCGAACAGAAATAGTTCCTAGAGAGGATTGATCGACAGCTTTTGAACTGTAGGGATCCTTTTCTCCCGAAGTCAACCGATAGCTCCCGAATTCAATCGATAGTCCCAAACCCGAGTAACTCCCGAAGTCAACCCTTCGTTACCAACGTAACTCCCGAACGCATTCCAGACTTTGTCCTTTTCCACTTTTGGACCTTTCCAAATTCATTAAAAATTCTAGAAACATCAGAAAAATACGAAATAAATTTTGTTAGAATCGATTCTAACCAGATCTACACATCAGGCACATTTATTTCGACTTCGGACAAAACTGTTAATAATTAAAATTCCTGAATAGTAAATTCAAGATAAATTCATATCTGCAATTCTGCCCATGCAAAAATTATAAAATTTGGCTAGCATACATCTCCTGGCATAACAGAACTTCTCATCAAGTCTCATTCTAAAATTTTGCATCTGCTTAATACGTGTCATCTCATTCATATAGGAACCGACATTGAGGGCCAGCCAATTGGAGTAGCCGCTGAGGATACTTCTGCTGATCTTAACCCTCTTGATTGTGCTAACACTACTCAGGATCAAGGCAAGCCCCGGTGCATCTTAACCCTTTTTAAATATTTTATTTATCTCACAAGTATTGGTTGGAGTCATAAAATGTCATTTAAGTCATAGGAAATAACCGTTACCGTAGATGCATTTCCTTCGGATTCCTATGGGGTTTAGAGTCTAAGTTGGTTCTGATACCCGATGTTAGGCTTAGATTAATTGTTGAGTCATCGGTAGAAGTCGAGTGGTTGGAATCTGCTCGCGAGCTATAGGTGGGTCCAATTTTTTTGGTGGGGTTACTGTTTTCACCATGACAGAAATTTAAGACACGGCCGAGATTGATTAGGAGCAGCAAGATATGGTTCTTGTATGTGTTAGCTCGGTCTGAGTCGATTAAGGACCGATCGAGTGTGGCCCTGTTGAGCAAGTTTAAACAGTACCGAATACATGCTAGATATATGGAACCCAGTAAACCGATTTAGCAAAATACCGTAGTGGTTGGATGAACCCTACCTCTCTTATGGCGAGGAGTTGAGAAAGACTTGTGTATAACAATGGATAGACCCAAGGGGTTAACGCATGGAGGACCCTGTTGTTCTTATCAGCCGGCCCTATGGTGTTGAGCGAAAGGTTGCCACGTACATCTTTCGAGAAGCGCGTGCGTGTCGTGTAATTCGAGTTTCTCCTGCAGGATGTAAATCGATTCGAGTCGTTGCCCCTCACAGTAACGAGTACCGCTTATCTCACTGCGTCATATCGTAGTAAGAACATGAATGGAATGATGAATGCTGCTGATCTTGTTAATTAATAATTATTGTATTTCAACCATGATTGACGTAGAAGTATTGCAAACATTTACTTTCAGTCTTATACCCTTTTAATATGGCTAAAACTTGAAAGAAGGACTAACTATTAGTTTTTATAATGAATCCCTCCTAATGTTAGAGCCAATGCGTGATTAGAAGTCGGCTTTAGAGAGCCATTTTGACGGGTAAGCCTTGCTGAGTATTAGTTACTCAGGGTGTGGTTGCTTATTTATTTGGTGCAGGTATGTCACATGCAGATTACTATGATTGTTGTGGAAGGTGGTGTGGGAACGGGTTTCCCGTATCACCATCCTCTAGCCAGGAGGAATGAGATCAAGTTTATGAGCTGACATGGTTTCATTTTAAGCTATGTATCATCGTGCTGTATCGCTTCCACAGTGTAAACGAATTTTGAACCTCTTTTGTGCACTCAAAAACCAGAACCTAAGTTTTAATATCTAAAACTTGTTTGTACTCTATTTTTATATATGTGCTTGTGTATGTATGGACTCTCGCTTCGTCAAGTTGTTGCCCAAAGCCAATCCTGGATGGCAGACCCCTCATTTTTGAGGTGGGATGCCACAACGTAGTATCAGAGTAAATTCAGGTTCGGTACATTACCTATAAGCACTATTTTTTGAAAACCACGCTTACGGTGAGGCACGAGTTAGTAGGCCCACATAAGGACCCTAATAGTCAGCTAACAGGTGGCAATGCTAACTTTTACCTTAATGCCTTTACTTTCAGTTGTTTACTTTCCATGCAACAACATGGCTATGTCCAGGTAAGAAGGTAAGGTACGCACTCGAATGCAGTGAAATTCGAGGGCTCATTCATACAAGGTTCAGGGGTATGGAGTGTCCCGTACAGCGATCAGTACGAGAAGTGAATATGTTCTTTGAAACATATGAAACATTTGCTGCGTAATGGGGAGTGCAGCCATTCGCCACCTAATAGTAAGTGTGGACTTCTTACCGTGTGATGCGAATCACGGTCTTGTCCTTCAAGATGTGGCCTATTTGAGGACACCCCATATGAAATGATACGACATATAGTTTTCTTTTGGTATGTGTATTGCCTGCCTGTGATGTGGTTTTTTGCAAGTACGCTAACCATGAAAGGTAGTACGTGTAGAAAATGATTAATTTGTGTTTGGAGAGAATGTGTTTGCCACTGAGGTCACGTATAGTCACTATAGAAGACCAACGTTTTGGTTTTGGTGAGGATCGTTGGTCGAATCATGTCATTCATGCATTCGAAACATGTTCATTATGCATCCTTTAACAATTAATCGATCTTAGAAATCAAAAATGTTAATGGCATCCTCTAAATCAACCCCAATCTGAACCTTTCAGAAGGTTTCCTACAACTTTTGTAGTGGAATCTTCTCAAGTTTCGGCCTTCTGATATCTCCAAACCTAGTTTCCAAAATGAAGAGTAGCTGTCGAAATCAGCACCCTGTTGTCAGCTTCAAAACTTCATAATTTTGTTCTGTTTATCGTATGGGGGCAAGTAAATATGCGTTGGAAAGTTATGAAAGTCCTCTACGCCTTCTTGTTCAATTATAGTTCTGGTTCTGCCTATTTCAGTGCCAGGACTCCGTCTTTGTGACTGCTGCCTGTCTAAGATAGAATCGTGTCGTTCTGTTTTGACGACCCATTTCAATTTCTCTTCTTGCAATTGACTCGTGTAGGCCTTCTTTACTAATATTGTGTGCACTTATTTGGCAGCATGGTGTGCACAAGGAGTCAAGATGAGCTCGATGAGGGTCAATCCTCTCGGCAAGGAGCACAACCTCCACCAGCACCACCTCAAGCGACCATCGAACAGTTGATGGCCACCCAGAATGAGTTGATGCGGATGTTGGTTCAGAACCAAGGCAGGGGTGAAAATAATAATCAAGCTCACCGGCAGCCACAGCAAGCAACCTACTCGGACTTCTTGGCCACTCATCCTCCGATCTTTGCTGATGCCGCTGATCCTCTTGATACAGATAACTGGCTTCGCACCATTGAGTCCAAGTTTGGGCTGATCTGACGCACTGAGCATCAGAACACTCTATTCGCTGCCCAACAACTCCGTGATCCTGCAGGGGCATGGTGGGCAAACTATGAAGCTTCACTTCCTGCCAATCACCAAGTGCTATGGACAGAGTTTCGCGCTGCCTTTCGAGCACATCACATTCCCGATGGCCTCA
This sequence comes from Zoysia pacifica, assembly GCA_001602315.1. Taxonomy (NCBI): domain Eukaryota; kingdom Viridiplantae; phylum Streptophyta; class Magnoliopsida; order Poales; family Poaceae; genus Zoysia; species Zoysia pacifica. Next base: position 245,969 of record BCLH01000059.1, read on the forward strand.
TGCGCTGCAAGCTTCAAAAATTCCTAAGCCTCCATCAGGGTCAGAACAACATGCATGAGTATTCTCGCAAGTTTAATCATCTTGCACAGTATGCCTCTCATCATGTTGATACTGATCAGAAGAAAAAAGAGTGTTTCATGAGGGGACTGAACATCAAACTCCATGACCGGCTAGCACTCCACAACCAAGAGGATGCTATACGCATTCATCAAGAGGAGGAGAAGAAGAAAAGGTCAATGGCTGGTTCATCCAGCCAAGCTCCTCCAAAATACTGTCTGGCTATCACTTCTCCTACCGGTCAGAAGTTTCGGGCTGCAATGCTGCAAGGGGGCAAGTTTCGTGCTCCTTCTTTTCTGCCGCCAAGGGCCTCTAATGCTCCAAATCAGCACCATGCTCATGCTTTTAGGCCCTCACCACAGCAAGCGACCCAGTTTGCAAGGCCAAACTCGTACCCGTGCTACAACTGCGGTCGGACGGGTCATTTTGCCAGGGATTGTTGTCAGCCCCGGCAACAGCAAAACCGTAGCAATTCTTCCCATCCTCAAGTCTCAAACAAAGCTCCTCAACAGAATAACAATGCATCCAAGACCGGCCGAGTCAACTACACTTCACTGGGTGACATTCCAGAAGGTGAAGAAGTACTAGCCGGTATGTTTTCCATACATGACCATTCTGTTTTGGTACTTTTCGATTCCGGTGCTACAAATAATTTTATAGGTATAGCATGTATAGAAAGGTATCATCTAACCGCAACTCCCATGAAATCACCCTATGTGATCACCTCTCCGGGTGGAAAAATAATTGCAACTCATGAAACTCGATCCACACTTGTTAATCTTGGGGGAAAGATCTATCCATCACAGTTCATAATCTTAAAGGGCCAAGAGATAGATGTTATTTATGGTATGAGGTGGATGAAAAAGCATAATGCAATTTTGCATATAGCTCCAAGGGAAGTTCACTTGAAATCATCTCTTCATGGTCCCGCCACAATCCAATTGTCCTATCCTCAACAAGCCACATCTTTGCTCTGTAATGCAACATGCCAAAGTCTGGAGGAAATCCCCGTTGTATGTGAATATCCTGATGTTTTTCTCGAAGACTTACCGGGTATGCCTGTTGATCGAGATGTGGAGTTCTGTATTGACCTACAACCGAGAATCGCTACTATCTCAAGAAGACCATATAAGATGGCGCCAAATGAGTTGGCAGAGTTGAAGGTTCAATTGAAAGAGCTTATGGACAAGGGTTTCATTCATCCTAGCTCATCACCGTGGGGCTGTCCTGCACTCTTAGTTAAGAAGAAAGATGAGTCGCTGCGGCTATGCGTCGATTATCGTCCATTGAATGCTATCACAATCAAGAACAAATATCCTCTCCCATGAATTGATATTCTCTTTGATCAATTGGTTGGTGCCAAAGTCTTCTCTAAAATTGATCTCCACTCTGGTTACCACCAAATTAAAATCCGAGCCGAAGATGTACAGAAGACTGCCTTTTCTACTAGGTATGGTCTATATGAAGACCTTGTTATGTCTTTTGGACTAACAAATGCTCTAGCTTACTTATTGTACTTGATGAACTCGGTCTTCATGCCAGAGCTAGACAAATTTATGGTGGTATTCATCGATGACATCTTTGTTTATTCCAAGTCCGAAGAAGAACATGCTGAGCATCTTCGCATTGTACTTCAAAGGCTAAGAGATCACCAACTCTATGCAAAATTCAGCAAGTGTGATTTTAGTTGAAGGAAGTGCCTTTCCTAGGCCATATTGTTTCAGCTGAAGGCATCACGGTCGACCCTAGTAAAGTACAAGAGGTGCTGAATTGGAAGCCACCAACTTCTGTAACGGAAGTCCGTAGCTTTTTTGGACTTGCCGGATATTATCGGAGGTTCATTCTCAATTTCTCCAAAATTGCCAAGCCAATGACGGAGCTATTAAAAAAAGGCATCAAATTTGTTTGGGATCCTTCTTGTGAGGAAGCTTTCCAAACTCCCAAGAAGCATTTGACCACCTCACCCGAGCTAGCTCAACCCGACATCACTAAACCATTCAATGTGTATTGTGATGCTTTTGGTACGGGACTTGGATATGTCTTGATGCAAGAAGGTCGTGTAATTTCTTATGCTTCATGACAACTTCGACGTCATGAGCAAAATTACCCCACTCATGATTTGGAATTAGCCTCTGTGGTTCTTGCCTTGAAAGTATGGAGGCACTATCTTCTTGGAAATCTTGTTCACTTGTACCACTGATCATAAGAGTCTGAAATATATTTTCACTCAACAAGATCTGAACATGAGGCAAAGAAGATGGTTAGAACTCATCATGGATTATAAATTTGAGATTCACTATCATCCCGGCAAAGCAAATGTAGTTGTCGATACTTTGAGTCGCAAATCTCATTGTCATAATTGCCAAATTTCAGCAACAAATCATTATCTTGATGTTGAACCAAGTATAGGAGTTCTACCACATATAGCCTTATACAGTCTTGCTCTGACACTTCGAGAAGAAATTATTGAGGCTCAAAGAAAAGATGCCGGTATGCTGAGAATTAAAGAAAGACTCAAGAATAGAGAAATAATGCCTTTTAAAGACGATAATGAGGGTACCTTGAGGTTTAATAACCGACTTGTGGTACCTAAGGATCATGAGCTACGCAAGAAAATTATGGATGAGGCCCATGTGTCCAAATACTCCATTCATCCTAGGAGTAATAAAATGTATCAAGAGTTAAGGAACAAGTTTTGGTGGACAAGGATGAATAGGGAGATTGCCAAGTATGTGATGGAATGTTACACTTGCCGAAAGCTGAAAGAGGATTATTTACGCTCAGCGGGTCCTTTACAACCTCGGAGTGTCCCAAATTGGAAGTGGGAAGATATAAGCATGGATTTCATTGTGGGACTACCACTAGCTTCTCGGAAGCATGATTCCATTTGGGTGATTGTGGACCAATTGACAAAATCAGCTCACTTCATTCTAGTAAACACTCGCTACAACACAAAGAAATATGCCGAGTTGTATATCTCTCGCATCCTTTGCTTGCATGGAGTGCCGAAAACCATTGTATCGGATAGAGGAAGCTAATTTGTCTCTCGTTTCTAGGAGCAATTGCATTCTTGCTTGGGCACAAAGTTGATCCGCAGCTTAGCTAATCGTCCTCAAACCGATGGACAAACCGAGCGTGTGAATCAAATATTGGAAGAGATGCTCTGGTCATGTGTTCTCACAAGTGGTGGAAATTGGGATGAGTATCTGCCTTTTGCGGAATTCCCATATAACAATAGCTATCAAGAGAGCATAAAGATGTCTCCTTTTGAAGCCTTGTATGGTCATTCATGCCGGACTCCTTTGAACTGTTCCGAGATTGGTGAGAGAGTGAATTTTGGACCTGACCTGGTAGCTCAAGCGGAAGAGAAAGTTCGGATCATACAAGCAAACTTAAAGGCCGTTAAATCTCGTCAGAAGAGCTATGCCGATAAAAGGTGTCGCCCCATGGAATTCGATGTAGGTGATCACGTCTACTTACATGTATCTCCTACCAAGGATGTGCAATGTTTCGGACTTAGAGGAAAGTTGGCTCCAAGATATATTGGTCCATTCCAGACTAAGGAGAAATTTGGTACCATCGCTTATCGATTGGATTTGCCAACCCAATTATCTGGAGTACACAATGTCTTCCATATATCCCAGCTCAAGAAGTGTTTGAAACCACCTCTGGATGTGGTGATTCCTGAAATTGAACAATTGCAAGAAGATCTCACTTATCCTGAACATCCTATCGACATAGTTGATCAAAAGGATCGGATCACTCGGAACAAGACCACTAAATTCTATAAAGTTCAGTGGAGCAATCATTCAACAGAAGAAGCCACATGGGAAACAGAGGAATTCTTGCAATCCAAGTTTCCTGAATTTCTGCCATCCTTATTCTGGTAATCCCTTCATCTCCTACACTTCCTCTTGTCAATTGGCGTTGCTGAAAAATAAAACCTTAAAATTTTGAAGTTCAATGGATGTCCAGTTTGAATTATTCAAAAGGAAGACTGAATATACCTTGTAAAGAAACTTAAAAATTTTCCATAAGATGGTAGCACATCAAAAATACCATCATGAAAATCATGCTGGGAAACAATTTCCATGATTTTACCAACATTTTATCAACTCATTAAATGCCCTTGAAAATTCAAGCAAAGTTGTAAAAGTCAACTTTTTGTATGAATTTACATTTAAAATCTGTACCGAATTTCCACGGGCCCAAAATGAAAAATATTCCTCCTGAAATATAGTGTTACCACAAAAATCAGCATAAACTTTTAAGACTGACAGGTCTCCCTTTTGGAGTTCCTAAACTCACTACAGTTTCAGTTCATCAGAAATTCAGAAAAATCATTCGTACACAGTGGTCTGACTGATGTGACGAGTTTTTGTGTTTACATTGGCCATTTAAGACGGCCAGCTACCGCGTAGACACCGACCACCAACTTCAGCTTCTGTTTTACTCTCTCTTCTGAGTGAAGCCTCCTACCTGCCTCATAAAAGCTCGAGACCTCAGAACCCTTCATCCATTTTGCTCTAGCCACCATTGTTGCTTGAGCTGAGTTTTCATCCGGGTCAAAGCTCCGCCTCTACGGTAAGTTCCGCGCCTATTCCTTTTTCCATCGGATTTCATGGCCGAGTTGGTGCAGTGTAGAGGAGTCGTCGCCTTTTGATTGAATGCAGCCTGCACCGTCGACCTCGCCTTTTTGGTCTTCTTTGTCATCATTTTCTGCCGTGCCGCTCTTCCCCAAGCCAAGGGGAAGCTCGTCGGCCTTATCCTATTGTTTTCTGTCACTCTCAGCCTGTGCAAGAGCTTATCTGATTTTGCACTATACACAAGCTCGTCTCCTGTGAGTTTTCGGCCATCTCGTAACTCCGGAAACTAGCTGCAAAGTTTTTTGGTACCGAGAGTATCACTCTCATATTTTTATTGGGATTTTTAGTGGCCGTTTAGCTTGTTCGGGCAAGTGGTGCCGAGCCTCAGACATTTTGGCCGCCATGGCTAATGAATAACCTCGATGCCTGAACTCACCAACACCAGAAGTCAAAACTCCCGAACAGAAATAGTTCCCGAAGAGGATTGATCGACAACTTTTGAACTGTAGCGATCCTTTTCTCCCGAAGTCAACTGATAGTTCCCAAATTCAATCGATACTCCCGAACCCGAGTTACTCCCGAAGTTAACCCTTCGTTACGAATGTAACTCCCGAACACATTCTAGACTTTGTCCTTTTCCGCTTTTGGACATTTCCAAATTCATTAAAAATTGTAAAAAAATCAGAAAAATACGAAATAAATTTTGTTAGAATCCTTGTAACCAGATCTACACATCGGGCACATTTATTTTGACTTCAGACAAAACTGTTAATAATTAAAATTCCTGAAAGTGAAAATTCAAGATAAATTCATATCTGCAATTCTGCCCATAAAAAAATTATGAAATTTGGCTAGCATACATCTCCTGGCAAACTAGAACTTCTCACCAAGTCTCATTCTAAAATTTTGCATTTGCCTAATAGCTGTCATCTCATTCATATAGGAACCGACGTTTAAGGTCAGCCAATTGGAGTAGCCGCTGAGGATACTTCTGCTGACCTTAACCCTCTTGATTGTGCTAACACTACTCACGATCAAGGCAAGCCCCGCGGAACCCGATGCTAGGCTTAGATTAATTGTTGAGTCATCAGTAAAAGTCGAGTGGTTGGAATCCGCTCGCGAGCTATAGGTGGGTCCAATTTTTTTGGTGGGGTTACTGATTTCACCATGACAGAAATTTGAGACAGGGCTGAGATTGATTAGGAAAAGCAAGATATGGTTCTTGTTTGTGTTAGCACGGTCTGAGTCGATTAAAGATCGATCGAGTGTGGCCCTGTTGAGCAAGTTTAAACAGTACCGAATATATGCTAGATATATGGAACCTAGTAAACTAATGTAGCAAAATACCGTAGTGGTTGGATGAGCCCTACCTCTTTTTTGGCGAGTAGTTGAGAAAGACTTGTGTCTAACCATGGATAGACCCAAGAGGTTATCACATGGAGGACCCTGTTCTTGGGAGAGGAGCGCTTATCGGCTGGCCATATGGTGTTGAGAGAAAGGTTGCCATGTACGGCTTCCGAGAAGCGTTGCGTGTCGTGTAATTCGAGTTTCTTCTGCAGGATGTAAATCGATTCGAATTGCTGCCCCTCACAGTAACGAGTACCGCTTGTCTCACTGCGTCACATCGTAGAAAGAACATGAATGGAATGATGAATGCTGCTGATCTTGTTAATTAATAATTATTATATTGCAAACATTTACTTTCAGTCTTATACCCTTTTAATATGGCTAAAACTTGAAAGAAGGACTAACTATTAGTGTTGTTTTTGCAATGAATCCCTCCTAATGTTAGAGCCAGTGCACGATTAGAAGTCAGCTTTAGAGAGCCATTTTGACGGGTAAGCCTTGCTGAGTATTAGTTACTCAGGGTGTGGTTGCTTATTTATTTGGTGCAGGTATGCCACATGCAGATTACTGTGATTGTTGTGACATGGTGGTGTGGGAAGGTGAACCACCAAAGGAGTGGTCTATTGAGTGGGTTTCCTGCATCACCATCCTCTAGCCAAGAGGAATAAGATCTGGTTTATGGGCTGACATGGTTTCATTTTAAGCTATGTATCGTCGTGCTGTATCGCTTCTGCAGTGTAAACAAATTTCGAACCTCTTTTATGCATTCAAAAACCAGAACCCTTCATTTTTTAGGTGGGATGCCGCAAGAAATGGAGATGAGAAATGAAGATGATCGAGGATGTTCAATAGAGATGATGATCAAGGGAGAAATAATTTAAATGAACACTTGAAGATTGGTAAAGTAATGGTGTAAGGATCAGGGCCACCAAGAAGGAGAGTTGAATCGGTGAACTTATAGTACTAATTTTGCTATGAACTTAAACTACGAGTCTTGAACACAACAGAGGCAAACCTAAACAAGTCTAGGAGGCTAAGACCCCTAACAATACTAGTGATATGAAAATAACAACTAAGCACTAGCACGATAGCCACCAAGAGGAATTAAAGAACAACCTATCACACTACTCAACGGTAAGTAAATGCGGTAAGTAAAGAGAGTGAGATAGAGAATGCTCAGTGATTTTTTTCCCGAGGACTCGGAAGATAGGCGCCTTCCCCCAATCCTCGTTGGACCACTTCCGTCGGAGTCCCGGTCCCTCTCGTCGTTCCTGGAACGATGCTCATAAGGGTACGCTTCACTCCCCCACTGGCGGCCTGGCTGTCGCACACAATACCCAAGTGCTAGAGCAAGCCTCCAAGGCTCAGGCGCTCCCTCTTGGTGTCTCTTTCGAACGAGGGACCCAAAACTGCATACAAACTTCGCGTCGTATTCCACAATCTCTTCGGAAGCTCGAGCACCGACTCCTAACCGGTCTAGGCTGCCCATACCAATAGTAATAGGCAAAGATCACTCCTCTCAAGCCCTACAAGTTCTAGGAATGGATGAATGCTCCCTATCCCTCTCCTACTAACACCATAGATCTCTAATCTTGCAATGTGCTCACTTAGTGGTGTCCCTTAGCCTCTCACAACTTGGCTCCAGCAATTTTGATCAAGGGCACACAGGAAAATGTCCTCTTCCACGGTTTAAATAGGCTCCAAGCCCAAAAACAACTGTTGAGACGTGATGTCATAAAGCTGACTGCTTTATGCAATCACCGAACTGTCCAACGACTGAACCACCGAACTGTCCGGTGACTCTTTTTCCTCCTCGGCCAGGGAAACACCCTCTATGGAGTCCACACCATAGGACACCGAACTGTCCATTGCATACCTTCACTGGACTGTTCGGTGACTTTCACTTTTGGACTCATAGAGACACCTTCTCTGGACTTCAGCTTCTGGCTCATCAGACTATCCGGTCACTGCACCAACGGACTGTTCGGTGCCTCTTCACGTCGACTCCAGAGAGCACCTCTTTCTGGACTGGCTCCTCCAGGGCTTACCGAATTGTTCGATGACGGAGCCTTTAGCTGGTCTTGAGCTCCGGTCTTTGACTTTGCTTTCTCTACCATCTTTAGTGCTTTCTGAGGATCTAAGGAGCATTCACACCCTCTAACACTTATATGACAGAAGACAAATGACTTTACCCCCTTTAATAGTACCGACGTCCTATGGACTCTCTAGCTAGTCCATAGCCTTGGTCCACCGAAGCTCGGCAACTCCTCTTCTAGGGTTCGTCCTTGTCATCCACCAAGGAAGCCCATCATATTGATGTAGAATTAGCGAGTGGTACCTGCAACACAACCGTTACCTATGGCTGTTCATTCGTTCACCAAAATCAATTCATATCTTTTAGAAGACTTCAAAGGTCATGAAGCTTAAAATCTCTCTCTTTTTGGTGATTGATGACAACTATAGTACTCCAAAACAGTCCAAACAAGATGAAAGAAGATAGAGAATAAAATACATCTTGAAAGAAGACTTACCCCCTTACCTTGATGACTCCTTAGAAAAATTTTGCAAGAGTTCCCCTCGTTTGTCGTGGGTAGGAAGCTCCAACGGTTCTCACTGTGTTTGGTAGCTCTCTCTCCCCTTTGTCATCTAATCATCCAAAAAGATAGCACCGAGGAAGCAAAAAGAGAGGGAGAACGCTGGTTTGACAAAGAGACGTGCACAATAGAGAATGAGACGGGAGCGCACATGCGCAAAGGAATCTGCAAAACAAATAAAGCACTAGGAGCCATACACACAGAAGCCACAGTGTTAGTCAAAAAACCAAGTGCATCTCAATGAGATAAAAGAGTCAAATAGAAAATAAGCTCATCAAAATGTCACACAGAGCTGATGAAATCCGCCAAAAAAAGATCTAGAAACCCCATCTACCCATCCACGGCCTCCCCCTAGACAGCTAGCTCTCTAAGCGGTACACCTCATGACTCACCCAACTCCTATAGAAAATCTAATATTACGTGGCTGAGAAAGTGGTTGTAGTGACAGTCAAAGTCTGCTCCTTTGCTGGCTGAGCTACTGCTGCTGGCTGGTCTCCTCCTAGCTGCTCAACATCATCGAAGGTGCTCAAGCCGGAGAAAGATGTTGAAGATGGCTCCTTGCCCTCAATTGAAGCTGGTTGATCTGCACTGGCAAGGGCCTGAGCTGCCTCCTCTGGAGAATATCCGGCCTCAACCAGGACATCTGCGTCAGACGCTCTGGGCTGCTCGGCTGTGGTGGCTGCAGGATCTGACTGTGAAGGCTCTCGCGGTGGCTCTGACAACGCTGACTGAGCAGTAGTAGCCTCAAAGGATAGAACTCTTCGAGCAAGCAGAGATCCACCAACTGCTGCCCCTGATTCTAATGGCAGAATTGACACTTTTGGCTCAGCTAAATATAGAACTGACTTGGAGTACAAGGAAACTGGAGAGAATTGAGATGATGTGACGGGAACACTGACCCCTCTAGTAGTCGTGACTGTACTGGCTGCCTCAAAAGGTACAAACGGTGAAAGCAGGGCTGAGAGCAATATGGTGAACATGGACTGCTGCTGTTGGCTCTGGCTCTGCAACTAAGATGTGAAGGCTGGCACTGAAAAATACTAAAGCTGAGGTGCAGTAGGATAGAGCTGAGAAGGCAGGGGACCTGGCAGCATGGTCGTAGGAAACACTGGAAGAGGTGGCATACCAGTCCCCTGGAGGTATGACGCTGTAGCTCTGAATTCGGCAGACATATAAGAAATAGCCATTGCCATCTCCAACTAAGTGCGCTGCGACCTCTCATGGAACTCTTTGTCCTGCCATCTCCTCTCCTCTGTGATCTCTCTGATGTGAATGTGGTCCCCGATCTTCCGTCAGGTCGTGATAACTTTTGATTTGGTGGAGATGCGACACACATTCGATCCGGCCTCAAATCAATACGATTCGAACTCCGCAATCGCAGCACCACTTCTCCTCTGGTTATCAACTGCGCACGCATGATTGACCTCGCCAAGAAGGTTAATCCTAGCTTGCGAATCGAAGAACACAAGAAAGAACAAGGAAGAACGCAATTCAATTGCGAAATCTAAATTAATCACGAAGTTAGAAAACCAACAAACTGTGAAACGACGAAACTATTTGGAAACAGATGAAAACTAATCAAAAACCTATCTCTAATGATGGTGGCTACTGCATTTATAGAGTTTAAGACGACCTTAGAGGCAAACCCTAATACTAATGGGCCTAGAAAAGATACACGGCCCAAAAGCAAAAAGATAGTGTCGCAGCACCGAGACAGTTTCTAGATGTCATCTTGTTTTAACGATTTCCGCTGATTTCGGTCGAATTTGGAGATGAGACCAGTGCCGATGGAAAGATTATCATGTTAGCTTTTGACCAATATAGAACGTCCAAAACGGAGCTCGTATGGGACCGAGGCATCCGTTTTAGTACAGGCTGCTCCTAGGGTCTGAGTCGGACGCGAATCCGAATTGTTTGGATCTCCTCTGGGGTCGAACGTGCGGTTCTGATCTTGAGCATCTTCAAGTCCTTCTTCATGCTTTTCTTGACTCTCTCTAATGTTTCTAATTATGATAAAGTTATTAGGTAGCAATTTATTCTCAAAGAAAGGAAGACATGTGTTTAGAAACAAGCTCACCACTAATCTCAACTGTCGTGCGTGAGTTTAATCAATACTAATTTGAGGAGTCTTGTGTGTAGCTAAAAAAGAGATGTCCTCATCATCCTCCCTTCTTGTTTTAGAGTCGTCCTTAACTCAAGTTCATTGTCAGGACCTCAACTCCACCATGCCCTACAACCAGCATGAAATGGTGGAGGCCACGAGGGTATTTGAACGTAGTCACTTGGTGGCTCAAACATCCTTATAATCTCATCATTCTCTCCTTGATGGAAAGCCGTCTTCGGCTTGCTCTCTTGGGTATCATGATACTTCTGCAAATGGTTAGTAACAAGAGCGCACAAATAGCTAGAAAGATCATGAGATGCAAACATGGCATCTTTGCAAACTAAAGCATCACATGGAGTATTTTATCATAAAAATCAGCAAGATCATTCTTTTGAGAAGCCATAAAGTGTGTTGTGATAGAAAAACTAGATAAACATGACATGGCATGACATTTTGTATTTCCATCGTCTAGTTTGTTATTTATTTTCACCATGCAAGAAGATTTCAAATTTGAGCAAATATAAACTCTATGCACCATAAATACACCTCTATGATCAGGGCTGTCTGTAACATAAAAATGAATTCTAGTTAACAAAGGCAATTTAGGTTTAGAAAATATCGTCCTCTCTACTGTAGCAAGGTCACGAAAAGAATCATATTCAATATAACCCATAGTGTTTGGAGAAGATAGCAATTTCAGCTCATCATTTTCACATGTAATGGGTGTAAAATGTTTAATTTTAGCACTAGTGAATGGATAAAAATTAGGAGTATCGTATTCATTCCCTTCTTGTCGCATAGGAAGAATAGAAATATCAGCACACAACCTTTTCTTATCATAAGAACTAGTGGGCAAATCAAACATTGACAAAGATATATGGATAAAAGGTGATATTAGCGGTTGCTTTACAAAAAGTAGGATAGATAAGAAATTTCAGCGCAACAAAATTATTGTCACCTTTTGTAGATCGATGTTCAATAAGTTTCTTCTTATCATCAGTCTCATCTTGGGCTATGCAAGGAACATTGTGTATCTCTTTTTTCTCCATGTACGTATCACTTTCATCTTCTTGTTCGATCTCAATTTTCTGCAAAATGTTAGATACAATAGGAGATACAGTAGAAATCTCTTCCTTCAAAGAGTGTTCATCATAAATTTCAGCAAGATCAGATTTTATTTCAAGCATTACAGGACTTTTTGTATTTATTGCTTACTGATTTTTTGATGTAGAAGAATGTTCTTTCTTTTCATTAGCAAGTCTATCCTTATCAGCAAAACATTCTAAAAATGATTTATGTTATTTTAAATGTTGCAATTTTTTACGCAAATCTCTTTCATAGGATGGAGGAACAAAACGGTGATGTATAACATCTTTCAATCTATCCCAACTATCAGGTTGCAAATGCTCTTTGCAAAGATCTGTCCACCATCATAAAGCAATTCTCAAAACTCACTTGTAACTTGTCTAACTCTATGTTGTTTAGGAACTAAGTGAGATATAAATTTTTGCTCTACAATCATCTCCTAATCAACATAAGCTTTAGCATCATAATTACCAGAAAAAGGAGGGATGGTAAACTTAATCTTAGCGAAAGGTTCGTAGGGAGCACGATGTTCACTACCTCTCACACCTTGGCGGTTACGGCATTGATGATTGCACATTCTATTTTGTCGTTCTCTATCATTGTCAATGTTATTCTCGGAATAGTTCTCATCATTAACTTCATCTTCCTCTTCCTCTCTCTGTTGTGGTCGACGTGTCTTAAAGGTTGTCATACGAGTTGAGATACGCTGTAATTCCTAGTTCATTGTCTGGAATTGGTCGATCATCCTCTGATCAAACTTTGCAATAGTGTTAGCAAGTTGATTTTGACTGACAATATAAGCGAAGTCGTTCGGAGAGTAGGCAACATCAGAAGATTCACTCTTATTACCTACAGACTTACCCTTTCCTGTCATGGTTAGAAGGTAACAAAAAAAACAAAGCATGATATTATCCCTACACTACGGTGGTGGGGTTTCTGTGGTGGCAAATCTGCAAAGAAAACGACTCACCAAGTTCTTACACGGTTCTTACCAATGCAAGGCAAAAAATTGTATAACCAGTGGCAGGAGAAACCAGAGAGTTGTAATTCCACAATTGCAGGGTCAAATGCGGTGCTGATCCAAGGTCTATATGTGGAGCTTGGAGGGCTGAAATAATGGTTAGCGGAACACAATTCTATAACAGATAGTAATATTGAATAAGTGTTCTAAGTATTATGTTCTAGTTGCTAGCCCAATCTTATAAAAAATTCAGATATTACAACAATTTGAATGAAGATAAAAAAAGGGCAGCAACAACACAAATGATAAAACTCCAAAAATCGGTAAACTGGTCGGCACTTGAAAATTCAGCAAAGATTAATTCTCGGCTTCTTGGTCTTCAAAATTTTTTATTTTTATTTTATGTTTCTGATACTTTTCTCTGAACCAGAAGCACAAAAGATGGTACATGACAAAATTTCAGATCAATATAATGAAAGATGTGGCCTGGACAAAATCTTGAATTTCTGTTAAATCTGTACTGAAACTTTGTAGCGCGAAAACAAAAACTTCTGTTCTGAATTTTTTGAATCTAGGATCATCATAGGATGGAAAATTTTCTGTAGATATCCGAAAAGTACTTATATATCTAATTTGGAGTCCAAAAACAAAAGTTATGACTATTTCAATGATGGATCTCTTAATCAGATTTTTTTGAAAGGCTAAAAACAGATTCGAATTTCAAATTGGGTGCGAATTTTATGAACGTTTTTGCGGATGATTCAGCAGCAGGTAAATATGGAGAGGTGGATCTATGAAGGGTGGATCTGGTTGTGATTGAAATATGGGTGGGTGGGTGAGATAAAATATCAATGCAAAAGAAACAATTGACAGATGTGACACGATAATAGATTTGAACACGATGTAGATGAACGATGAAGGAAAACACCTAAAAACAAAAAGATCACAAAATTCAGCAACCAAAACAAATACTAAGGACACAAACTCAGCACTACAGACTCTGAAATAAAATTATACAAAGACTAAACACAGCTTGGACAGAGGAACACCTAATGATCTAATAATTTTTTTGTGTTGCGGCTTTTCTGTGGACGAAAGTATGAATGCAAATAAACAAAGATAGATGTGAACTTAATGATATACCTGAAGCTCTGATACCACTTGATGTGTATGTGGTCCCTGATCTTTCGTCAGGTCGTGATAACTTTCGATTTAGTGGAGATGCGACACACAATCGATCTGGCCTCAAATCAACACGATTTGAACCCCGCAATCGCAGCACCACTTCTCCTCTGGTTATCAACCGTGCACACACGATTGTCCTCGCCAATAAGGCTAATCCCAGCTTGCGAATCGAAGAACACAAGCAAGAACAAGAAAGAACGCAACTCAATTGCGAATTCTGAATTAATCACGAAATTAGAAAACCAACAAACCATCAAACGACAAAACTGTTTGGAAACAGATGAAAACTAGTCCAAAACCTATCTCTAATGATAGTGGAAATTGAATTTATAGAGTTTAGGATGACCTTAGGGGCAAACCCTAATACTAATGGGCCTAGAAAAGATACACGGCCCAAAGGCCAAAAGATAGTGTCGCAGCACCGAAGCAGTTTATGAATGTTATTTTTTATTGGTTCCTGTTGATTCTGGTCGAATTTGGAGATAAGACCAGCACTGTTGGAAAGGTTATCTTGTTAGCTTTCCAACTATATCTAGAACGTACAAAACGGAGCTGGTATGGGACCGGGGCATCTGTTTTAGTACAGGCTGCTCCTGTAGTCCGAGTCGGACTCGAACCCGAGTTGTTTGGATCTCCTTTGGGGTCGAACATGCGGTTCTGATCTTGAGCATCTCTAAATCCTTCTTCATGCTTTTCTTGACTCTCTCTATTGTTCGTAATCATGATAAAATTATTAGGTAGTAATCTATTCTCAATGGAAGGAAGACATGTGTTTAGAAACGAGCACCTCTAATCTGAGTTTTATCAATACTAATTTAAAGAGTCTTGTGTGTATATAAAGAAGAGATGCCCTCATCACTCTCTCTAAATCTGCAGCCACTCCTCAATGTGGAGGCGCTCGAGTCGGATCCTTTCCTTGAACTTGGCCCTCTCTCGGCGCATAAGCTCAAGTTACTCCTCTTTGAACTTCCTTTGCTCCTCCTGCTCTACCTGAATAACATCCAATCAGGCTGCAAGAGCAGGGTCAAGTGTGACACGAGAGGTAGGAGTCTTGGCCTGACCTGAAGCCTCTGTGCTCCCTCTAGAGCCTCAGTGTCGACATCCTCTCGGGCTGTGGTGTCCTCACCTCCAAGGATGCTCTGAGAAGCAGAAACCCGTAGAACCCTAGAGTCTGATGGCTCAGTAGGACTAAAAGAATTGGTGATCTCTGGCAATGCTGCATACTCCTCCTCAGTCATCACTCTCTCATCAGCATCAGGCATATGTAGGGGCAAAAGGTAACTGGCGTGCTCCAATCCCCTCATGAATCACATCTTCTATTTGAGCTAGCAGCAGAAATCAAAGTCTCATGCCTCAGCAGAAAACATAGTAGCCACTGATGCAGAATAATAACTCTCTCCCTATAGCCAGCACGAGGTGTTATCGACCTCCCAAGCAACCCTCAAAGAACATAAGCCTCGTGTGTCAAGCGCAGAGGGTGCCTCGAGTAATGCTCCCCATGAGGTGGTGGAAAGGCAATACTTAGTCTCTCATCATTCGGCTCCATCCCTCCAAAAGGTCTAAACGGCGATGAGAAGTTTGAATGGGCCAGAGTGTGGATCCGTGTCTCGAAAGATATAAACTCAAGCGCTATCAAGACATCGGACCTCTCAAAG
Organism: Zoysia pacifica; assembly: GCA_001602315.1. Classification (NCBI taxonomy): domain Eukaryota; kingdom Viridiplantae; phylum Streptophyta; class Magnoliopsida; order Poales; family Poaceae; genus Zoysia; species Zoysia pacifica. The sequence continues at coordinate 261,544 of BCLH01000059.1, forward strand.
CGGTGTGGCTCCCCTCTATACATGAACCAAAGATACAAGTGATCCGAGGATATCCACAAGGAGGCATAGAACTCTGGTACTATCTCTTCACTGTGCCTCAAGTGCTGTGTGACCAAGTCTGACAGTCCTAAAAGATATGAGATGTCCTCCTCCATGTCAACCTCAGCTCCTCTACTCAGTGCCTCTAAAGAACAGTGGCGATGTGTTGCGAACACTGAGCTCATATCCTTATGGCAAGCTGCCTCTTGTAGGCCTCCAAGATCCTCCGCTAGAGTACCGTCCAAAATTGTTCAGCATCCGCATGTCTCCCAGCGGGGACCCAGCCAGTGAAGTCCACCCTTCTATTGGCTTTAATGGCCGGGCCTTTCAACTTCAGCAAATCTACCTACACCTCAGTGATCTTGCCCATGGCCCGGCGAGCTCTCTCGGCTCTAGAAGTGCAAACTTCGCACACACCAGTCCTCTGATGTCCACACCTTTGTGTCCTCTGCTGTCAGCTCCTCTGGACTGTGTCTCCCTCTGCGGTTCTCGACTGCCTACTGGCAGGAGCTCTCCGTGGCTGCGCCTCTACAACTAGAGGAGCGGTCACCACTCTGACAGATCAACCTCCACAACTCCCTCTGGGACTGAGCTGCACCAATCCTCAAGGCACCTGCCCTCCTAGATGGAGGGACATCAATGTCCGCTGCAGCAAGAGCTCTGTCTCACTCAGGGTCGCTTGTCCTCAGCTTCTTCTTCTTCTTCTTCTTAGGCTCTACGACCTTGCCCTTCCCTTTCTCCTCTGAACTCGGTCTCTGTCTGCCCATGCTGTCAACTGTCACTGAGAGATCAACTACAAGAAAACTCTGACCAGCTGACACTGCAAGATAGGATTAAGAGCTTGGCTCTTAACCTGTCCAAGAGAAACCACTGCACTGACAGAGAGTTCTGAACTGCCGCTGTCACTGTCCTGATCCACTACCCAACTGTAACTGCGCCACATAAGAATAAAATATAGGTTGTAAGCACAAAAGGTAAGCGACTTAAAATGAAGTCCTAGTAGTGGAATCAAGGACATATCGCCGATCAAATAAAGCAAATAAGAGCAACAGTGATATCAACAGACTAATACCACAATTTATAATATAGCAATGCAACCAAATTGTGACACTAGCGATAGGAGACTCAATGCCATACTAAAAATATGCAAGCAATGACCTCAATATGGCACCAAGTACGAGAATTGTCAACTAATTGCGTCAATTGGCAATAAAAGATGGAACCTTTAAGCAAATTATACCAATTTTCGCATTAGTTAACAAACAAGGCATGCGAGGCATTTTCGATGAAATGTAGGAGTTAGAACACAATACCCCGCAGAGAAGAGCTGAACAACGCCAAAGAACTCGTCAAAAACACGTCCGATCACGAGAAACCAGAAACCCCACTGAGGGTCTTAGAGATTCTTTGTTCTCTTGAGAACCATTAGTTTCATTAAATTGCACATCACATGATTACTAAACAAATCCGGTAGTTGCATTACACGATAAGCTTTACAGTTACTGGAATACCCGATGAGAAATCCAATGTCGGTCCTCTTCTCAAACTTACCAAGCCTCTTCCTCTTCTTGAAGATATAGCATTTACATCCAAAGACCTGGAAATAGCCTACATTTGGTTTCCTTCCCACCAATAGCTCGTAAGGGGTCTTCTTCAAGAGGCGATGTAGATAAACAAGGTTTGAAGTATAGCATGCCGTGTTTATGGCTTCAGCTCAAAACCTCTCTGAAGTTTCTTATTCATCCAACATAACCCTAGCAAGTGTGATGAGAGTCCGATTCTTCCTCTCTACTACACCATTTTGCTCCGGGGTATAGGTAGCCGAGAACTCATGCTTGATGCCAAGATCATCACAATACTCCTCAATGATAGAGTTCTTGAACTCTATCCCATTATCACTTGTAACCTTCTTGATCTTAGCTTCAAATTTATTTTGAGTTCTCTTAGCAAATTTGTTGAAATTGGTGACGGCTTGAGCTTTGTCTTTTAGAAAGATGGTCTATGATTACCAAGAGAAGTCATCAACAATCACCATACAATAAAGATTACTCCCAAGACTCTTGTAAGTTGTTGGTCCAAAAAGATAAATATGGAGTAGCTCTAGAGGTCTTGAAGTAGACATTATGGTCTTGCAAGGATGAAGAGTTGCAACTTGCTTTCTCGCTTGATATTCACTAAACAACTTGTCCTCAAAAGTGACATCTTGAATTCCAAGAACTAAGCCTTCTTGGTGACCTTCAATTGACCCATTCCAATATGAACAAGCCTCCTATTCCATAACCATCCTTTAGACGACTTAGCAATGAGACAAGTTTGTAGTGCAACTTCACTTGAAGAGAAATCCACAATATAGAGATTGTTGTGCGGAAACCATTGAATGTGAGGCCCAAAGATTTGTTGATCAATTCAGCACCCTTATAATTGAAGAAGCATGTGAAACCAAGATCACACAATTGAGCAACCGAGGGAAGGTTGAAGCTCAATGATTCCACTAGCATGCCATTAGAGATTGTCAAGTCATTAGATATAGCGACTTTGCCTAAGCCCTTGATTCTTCCCTTGGAATTTTCTTCAAAAGTCATTTTATCTTTATCCTCATCTTCCTTGATGGTGGTGAACATCTTATGATTACTGGTCATGTGTTGAGTGTAAGCGCTATCAATAACCCAATGTTTGCCATCATTCTTATAATTCACCTTGCTAGAAGCCATGAGACAAGAGATGTTAGTATCCAAAATATTGCTAGATTCACTTGTACTAACCTCAACAATAAGAGCAACTTCTTGAGATTAATTTTGTTCCTCAGAGCGCTTGAGATGATCCTTCCATGTGTCAACTTTCTTCTTGTTTGCTTCATCCATAGTGATATGACGCAACTCGTAAGAATTAGTCCAACCTACAAGTTTATCAATGCGAGTGCACAAGTCTTTTGGAGCTTCATTATGTAAGACAATGATATTATCATACTCATCACATAGAACTGCATATGAGTCCTCTAGCAAACTACTAGCAATAGCATAATCATCAAGAAGTAAATGAGAGCTAGTAGAAGTAGAGTCTATGCAAACCGTGGGCTCAAGAGTATGATGAACATGTACTCCAATGTTCTTGCTTCAGGTGGAAGCATTTAGATTCTCCTTCTTAGATGAAGCTTCATGAGAAACACAAGAGCTATAAATCTTGCTTGAGAGGAACTTCTTGATGGATTCATCATGAGAGATATTAAGTGCTTCTTCAAAGGAGTTGATATTTTCAACATGATCACTCAATCATAGCATGGTAGCACCTATAGGTTCACCATCAAGAGTTCTAAAGTTAGTGTAGACATCTATGAGCTCAAGATAAGTAAAATTTTCATTAATGATAGCACTTAACGAGTTGCTAGATGAAGATTTTGAAGAGTTGTTCATGAGCCACTACCGGACCCCGATGAAGAACTTGTCTCCATCACTCCAGATCACTTCTCAAAGGCGGTTAAGCCTAAAAATGAGCATTTGGCTCTGATACCACTAAAAAGGATGAAGTGACCGAGAAGAGGGGTTGAATTGGGCACTTACACAACTGGACCAAAATCTTTTGCTTCCTAGTTTCTAGCAAAACTAGCAAACAACTCCAAGCAAGTATGGTCTAGAGAAGAGTAAAAACAAGCTAAAAAACAACCTATCAAGCTAGTAAGCAATCCGGCACGAGAGCCACCAAGAGAGACAACTAAACAACCTATCACACTACTCACAAGAAAGTAAATATGGTACGTAAAGAGAAGGGTGATAAAGATGCTCAGCGATTTTTTCTGAGGTCTCGAAAGGATGGCGCCTTGCCCTAATCCTCGTTGGACCACTCTCGTCAGAGTCTTAGTTCCTCCCATCGTTCTTAGAACGATGCTCACAAGGGTACGTTTCACTCCCAGAGTAAAGACACCGGCGTCTCGGCTGTAGCAAACAATACTCAAGTGCTAGAGCAAGCCTCCAAGGCTCGAGAACTTACTATTAGTGTCCCTTTCAAGTGAAGGACCCGGAACCGCGTACAAATTTGATGTCCACTTCCACAATCTCCTCGAAAGCTCACACAACGACGCCTAACCGGTCTAGGCTGCCATAAGAGTAACAAGCCAAAGACACTCCTCTCAATCTCACAAACTCTAAGAATGCATGGATGTTCTTTGCTACTCTTCACAAGCTCACAAGATCTCATTAGATGCTCTCTTGTGCTCCCTTGATGAACCCTAGTTCACAACAAATGATCTCCAACTGTTTTGATCGCAAGTAATCACCGCAACAGCTCTCCCATCGGTTTAAATAGGTCCCAAACCCTGAAACCACCGTTAAGAGCCGTTGCCAAAAAGCTGTCTGCTTTTTGTAGTCATCGGACTGTTCGGTGACTGGGACCATTGGATTCTCCAGTGACTCCCGGTCTCCAACTGGCAGAAAATATCCTCTCTAGAATCCATTCCATGTGACACCGAACTGTCCGGTTCATACCATCATCGGACTGTTCAGTGACCTTCTTTTTTGGACTTCCAAAGACACCTCTTCTGGACACCTCCTCCAGGGCTCACCAGACTGTCCGGTCTCTTACCGACGGACTGTCCGTTGACTTCTACCTGATGACTCCAGAGAGCACCTCTCTCTGGACTTTGAGCTCCTGCACTCATCGGACTGTCCGGTGACTCTCGTCGGACTGTCCGGTGACTCCAGCTTCACTGCCTTCAGAAAATATCTTCTCTGGAGGCTGCGACCCTCACCGAACTATCTGGTGATCTTTTCAACTGCTGGAGCTTTAATTCCTCAAGATTTCAAGCTTTCAGCCACAATTCTTGACATCTTCAAGCTTCCAATGATCACTCAAGTGCCTCAGAGAACCTAGAGCATCCACACACCCTAATTCTTCTAAAATCGAGTTGAGTGACCCGAACCCTCTTAATAGTACCAGTGTTTCCTATAGATTCAAGGCCTAAATACTAAGCCACACATGGCTCTAGATCATCCTTAGCCTTGGACCAGCTTCCTCCATGAAAACACGTCGGGGACTTGAACAACTTTGAAGAAAACAACTCGTAGAAGTGTAGAATAGTGATGATAAACCAGCATCCAATGAGTTAGTTCATGGTTCTCATTCAATCACCAAAATCATTCATACCTTTGAAGGGCTTCAATGGTCATGAAGCTAACATTGGTGTCTTGATGCCAAAGGGGAGAAATAGAGAAGCTCCTATCTATCTTCTCATCCTTTATATATCTTTGGTGTGAACTATTTGGACTTGTGTGGTTTTTAAAAGTTGGTTTGTAATATTTCGTACTCCATGATATTTGCTTATGTGATGATTTGATGCTTATATGCTTTATCTATATCATTGCATATTGCTATTGGTTACAAGTTGAAACTCGTATAAGCTTCTATCATTATCTTAGTATGTGTTGTTGTGCATGGATTTAGGGGGAGCTTATATGTGCTTTAACTTGTAACCCTTAATTATCTTTATAGCTTCTTATTGGTTGTCATCAATTCACCCAAAAAAGGGGAGATTGAAAGTGTGTCTAGGATCTCTTGTGGATTTTGGGATGAATTGTGATAAACAATGGAAGCATTTGATGGCATTTTGTGAATATGTGTGCAGGAACTTTGTTCATGGAACTTTATTGACCCCAGAGCAATGTTGGCTCCTTGGCTCCGGAGTTTCTAGCTTCTGTATTTCTTGAGTCATAGGACCACCGTACTATCAAGTGCTCTAACATTACCCACTCAATCTCAATCTTAATCTTCGTGTCTTGGTTACTGGCTCCGGACTTGTCTGGCCAGTGGCCAGACTCCAGAGAGAGAGCACGTAGCTCACCCCGGACTTATCCGGGTGGTCGGACTTGTCCGGCACCGGACATGTCTGAGCCAAGCTGCAGACTCCAGAGAGTTGTTCCCTTCGGTAGAGCTGGATTAGTCTAGGTCCGGACTTATCCGTCAAGGCCTACGGACTCCAGAGAAGGAGCACCACGTTACTCTCCGAACTTGTCTACCAGCGGACTTGTCCGCTGGGCAGGCGGACTCTAGCATGGTTACACTACGGACTGACTGGACTTGTCCGCTGTGTCAGACTAGTCCACTAGTGGACTTGTCAATACCCTCTGTGGACTTCAGACAAGATGACCATATGATTGTTGAGCTCGATGTCCAGACTTGTTCGGACTTCTATATTAGTCCGCTCCTGACATTTTTGGAAGGTCATCCTTGATTGATCTATATAATCTTCCTTCCCCCCACGTCTTAGGGTTACCAAAAGCTTGCACATCTTTTCAAATCATGCCTTGAGACCCTCAGAGATCTACCTCTCCTCCTCCCCTCGTTCTTCATTGAATCCCCTAGGGTTTTGATTGAAGGAAGAGGGGATCGTGAGTTCTTTCACTATTGATTCGATTTGAGCACTTGATCTTTTCATTGCAGGTCTTGCAGGACTTATTACTCTTAGAAATTCGTCTCCTAGATGGTTATGTGTCACCCGGAATCCATCAAGATCGTTGTTGTGAGATCCAGAAGGTTTTTTATCACCCTTTATTAATCTAGTGAAAACTAAGTTGATCTTTGTGGTCACTTGGAGAGGTTTAGGGTTGAGTGAGATCCAGTCCTTTGTGGACTCCTCAACGGAGACGTAGGCTTCTGTGTGGAGCGAACTTTGGTCAAAAGTCGTTGTGTCTCGTGTCTCTTTTGGTTTTGTCTTTGATCTATTTCCGCTGCGATTAGCGGACTTATCCGAAAGGACCGAACTTGTCCGCTACCGGACAAGTCCGACTGACCAGACTAGTCCGCACTTTGTTTTTACTGATCAATTTGTTTTTAAGACTCGAATTTCAGGTCATTGCCTATTCACCTCCCTCTAGGCAACTTTCATTCATAAAAGAAAGTTAGATGACACGATTTTTTTTCTGGAACGCCCAAGAGACTGTGCATCATTATATTAAGAAGAAAAGATCCAAAATCGACTAGTACAGCAGAAACACAACAGCACCCTTAAAACAGACACTTGACCACTCGACCACAAGACATTTCAGGGCCAAAAACTAATTAGATCCATAGTGCCAGCTAAACACCACAGCCTGCCTCATCCTTAATCTCCTGAAGGATTTTAGGAATATTTGGAGAGGCCCCCTCCAAGGCACACGCATTGCGGTGCTTCCATAGCCACCATGCCCCAAGAATCACTAGGGAATTAAAATCATTAGGCTACTGTTTAGGCAGCCATAGCAAGGATCGACACCACCACTCCTGGAACACTAGATCACTAGGTACCGGTCTGAGATGTGGTAATCCAACCGAAGTCAGAATTTTGCACCACACATGCCCTAGCAAACACACAACAAGTCAAAATATGATGTATTTCTCCTCCACTTGATCACATAGCGGGCATTGCTGATGATCCAAACCTTGTCTTGCCAACCTATATGCTGTCCAACAGTGATTAAGAGACACCAAACAAAGAAAGAACTTTCATCTAGGTTGTGCCCAAGTCTTCCACACCAGTTTTGCTGGCTCGAATTTCACGGCACCAACAAAAAAAAGATCATATGCTGATTTTAATGACAACGTACCAGAAACTTAGGTTAGAGCTAAACACCCTCAAGGATGTCCGAGATCAGGAAATACTCATAAAACGCTGGAGAAGGCATTCCTCCCCTAATATCAGTGACCCACCAGAGTTCTGTCAAGGCTTCATGCACCGTTCGTCGTAAAAGAACATGTTTGGGAAGAAACAGACGAACAGCTACAGCTAGATCTTTTATAGATTGTCCATGCAACCAATGATCGATCAAAAATAAAGTTCCCTCACCATCACCAACAAAAGAAGTCACGGAGATGGAAAACATAGCCTGGACATTAGGATGCACCTGCACTTCCAAATCTGCCCCTGGCTGATCCAGTTGGGTCATTTTCAACCACAACCACCCCATTTGTAAAGCCCAACCAAGAACTTACAGATTAAGTATTCCAAGCCCTCCTAAATTAAGGGTCTACACACACGGTCACTGCCAACCAAGCAGTGATCTTATCAATTGCTTTTATCACCCACTTCAGACATTGCAACACAATGAAGTGATAGATAGGTATAGCTGCCAGAACTGCCTTGACCAAAGTTGCTCTTCCTGCTGGATGCATCATTGCTGTCTTCCATACAGTTAAGTGGCTATCAACCCTATCAATCAAATTAAAGAAACCACTCTTAGAGAGTTTCTTGACTAACATAGTTAACCCAAGATACTTACAAGGAATATCCACTATAATGAATGGCATCGAAGCTTGAATAGTTGCAATGCCCTGCTCATTACAGTGAATTAGAGTGACCGAACATTTCCTTATATTTGTAACTAACCCTGAAGCTTACCCATACACCATTAGAACTTCCTTGACCAAATCAAATTCCTCCACCCGTGGTTGAAGAAAAAGTACTACATCGTCTGCGTATAAATAGACTCATTGTCTATTTCCTCACGCATCAACAATGGTTGAAGCAGACCTTGATCACTAGCTCGCTTAATGAGGGAATTCAAGACATTCATGACAATTATGAAAAGCATGGGAGATAAAGGGTTCCTTGCCACAGACAATGTTGGTGAAGAATCAATGACCTTTGATAAAAGCACTTTGACAAAGAAGTTATCATGAGTGCAACGACCTTTGATAAAAGCACTTTGATTTGAGGATATTATACTTGAAAGCCTTGGTGCAAGTGAAAGTTGCCTAGAGGGGGTGAATAGGTAATGACCTAAAAAGTTGCTACTTAAAATTGTAAGCTTCGTGACCTTTGAAGTATTGAAAACCCCAAAGGTATGAATGTTTTGGTAATTGAGTGACAACCATGAACTATCTTGTTGGATGTAGGATCCATATATGCTTATCTCAAGAATCTGAGTTGGCTTCCTCGAGGATGATCGACGACTCATATGGTGTTTGGACTCTTGATAGAGCGTCGCTGTTGAAGGTGGATCAAGGCTAAGGATGAGCTATAACCAAGTGTGACTTAGATATAGGCTTTGAGTCTATAGGAGAAACCGGTACTATTAAGAGGGGTTGAGTCATTCCTCTTTCATCACATGAGTGTTAGGGTGTTTGGATGCTCTAGGAGTTCCCAATGGCACTAAGGTGGCAAAGGACGAGATGAAGAAGCAAGAGAAGGAAGTTGGGAACAAGATGAAAGTGAAGAATCCAAGTTTCAGCTTCAGAATAGATCACCAGATAGTCTTGTAATATCACCAAACAGTCCTGTGACTATAAGTTTCAGCTTTTCCAGAGAAGGCAAAATCGGCTGTTTCAGTGGATAAAATGGTCACCGGACAGTCTGGTGACTATGAAGGCTTTAAGTTTTAGAGAAGGTTGCAAGCGATTGGATCATCAAAGGAGTTGGTCACTGGACAGTCTGATGACTAGAAGAAGATGGAGTCCAGAGAGGATGTTCTTGGAGCTCAAGACGAGGGTGATCACCAGATAGTCCAGTGGTCAGATTCACTGGACAGTCCAGGGATTGGAAAAAACCGATAGCTTTTTGACAACAGCTATAAATGGCTATTACAGAGTTGATAGTCTATATATAGCCCATGTGCCAGCCCAAGAGAAGATGTCCAACGGCTACAAGAATTGAGGAAACATCTTGTCAGAGCCAAGGGCCACCAAGGAGAGCACAAGTGAAAGATTGGAAGATCTTTAGTGCTAAAGGGAGAGTAACTAGAGCATCCACGCATTCCTAGAGCTTGTGAGGCTAGAGAGGAGTGATAAGGCTTGTTACTCTTGGTTTATGGCTGCCTAGATCGGTTAGGAGTCGGTGATTGAGCTTCTGTGGCATTTGTGAAAGACATCACAAGTTTGTGAGCGGATTTGAGTCCTCCGCTTGAAAGGGACACCAAGAGTGAGCGCTCGAGCCTTGAAGGCTAGCTCTTGCGAGTGGGCATTGTTCACTACAGCCGAGATCACTGGTGACTTCACTCTGGGAGTGAAGCACGTCCTAGATAGTACCGTTTCGGGAACTGCGGGAAGGACCAATACTCCAACGGGAGTGGTCCAACGAGGAGTAGGGGAAGACGCCATCCTTTTGAAACCTCGGGAAATGATCTTGAGCCTCCCTTCTCTCTTGACTACTTGTTGTTTACCTTCAGCTCTTTTATTCATGCAAGTAGTATTGATAGGTTGCTCCTAGTTCACTCATGGTGGCTCTCATGCTAGTGTGTCTTGTTTGATTTCTTTGATATCATAACTAGCATATGTAGGAGTTGCTTGATGCCTTACTTTGCTTCTAGCTAGTTTACCTTGTTTCCTATCATTTGTCTAGCTAGCTCCTAGCCCTGTCCTTGGTTTATCTCTCTAGACTAGATTGTTGTTCTTGTTTATCTTTAACCTAACTCTAGTGTTCTTTGTTGATAGCCTCTAGCATATTAGGTTTTTCTTTGAGTGTTCTCTTATCACTAGTATGCTAGGATTTGAGTGCTAGCTCCCTAGTTGGTGGTAAGGTATCGAAAAGTTAGAATTAGTGAGTGCCCGATTCAACCCCCTCTCGGTCACTTGATCCTTACAAAATAATTTGATCAGTAAAAACAGAACACGAGCTAGTTTGGGTGGGCGGACAAGTTCGGACTTCTACGGACAAGTCTGTGACAGCAGCGGAACAATCAAACGAAAGACGAAACGGAGGCAAGAGACACAGGGATTTTTGATTGAAGTTCAGCTCCACACAGAAGCCTACGTCTCCGTTAAGGGATCCACAAAGGACCGGGTTTCTCTCAACCCTAAACCTCTCTGAGCGACCACAGAGATCAACTTGGTTCTTCACTAAGTCAAATGAGAGTGATACAAACCTCCTGGATCGCACCACAGCAGTCTTGATACAAATTGTCTAGGAGATGAATCTCCATGAGTAATAAGTCCAGCAACACCTGCAATGAAAACGATCAAGTGCTCGATGCAAACGAGAGGGGAAAAACACTCATGATCTCCTCTTCCTTCAATCAAACCCTAAGGGATTCAATAAAGAACTTGGGAAGAGGTGGAGTGGATCTTAGAGGGTGTGATTCAAAATGAGGCACAAGGTTTTGGTAACCCTGAGATGTTGGGGGACAAGGGATCATATAGATTAATCAAGGGATAATTTCCAAAAGTTCTAGGTCCGGATGGCCGGACAAGTTTCGACCTCAGGCTCAACGGATAGTTGGTCATCTCTTTGGAATCCGGAGAAAGGCCGGACTAGTCCGTGAATGGACAAGTCCGGCCAAATCGAGGTGCTACCATTCTGGAGTCCACCCGCCTAGTGGACAAGTCCGCTGGCAGACAAGTCCGGAGGACCAAACAAGTCTAGAGGTAATGGGGTGCTCGTTCTCTAGAGTCCGCTCGACTAGTGGATAAGTACGCTCACGGACTAGTCTGGCTCTGCTAGGAGGACATCTCTTTGGAGTCCATGGCTCGGACCTGATATGTCTGGTACCAGATAAGTTTGAACACCGGAACAAGTCCAGGGTGAGCAACATGCCCCCTCTCTGGAGTTCGGCTACTGAACGGACAAATTTATTATCGAACAAGTTTGGGGAACCGGACAAGTCCAGAACCAGTAGGCAGGAACAAGAAGGTTGGGTGCGGGAAAAACAAAGAACGAGAGAGCACTTAACCATTTTCATTTTAGAATTTACTGAACCCCTCTTGATAGTATGGTGGTCCTATGACTCAAAGAAGATAAAAAAACAAGATGCCTTGGAGTCATGGTACCTTTCCCCTTTTCTCTTTTTAGGTGTCAATGGAATTCCTTTCAATCATATCCATGCACATATATTCACAAAATGCCATTAAATGCTTCTATTGCTTGTCACGATTCATCCTAAAATTCATACGGGATCCCAGATGCACTATCAGCAAGTCAGTTCACCAATAACTTGGGCACAATTTTTGCAAAACTGTGTATCAAACTTATTGGGCGAAAATCTTTTACCTGCATAGCATCCTCTGACTTTGGCAGTAAAGTGATATAGGCTGAGTTGGGGAGATATATCCTGCTAACATCTTCTTGCATAAGCCTACTAATAGCAGCCACAAAATCCACTTAGATCACTTGCTACGCTGCCTTATAGAAACGCCCTGTAAAACCATCTAGATTTGGGGCCTTATTCAAAGGTATAGCCTTGATGGTTGACCAAACTTCCTCCTTGAAAATGATTTGGTCCAGCCCTGCTATATCCAGAGCCAGCTGATAAAAGGATTGAAGTGCCAAGGTGAGATTTCTTTGTCTTATGTGCCCAACAGGTTATTATAAAACTCCCACACTGCTTCCTTCTTCTTTCTGGTCTGTGATGATCCGGTCATCCACCTTAAGCTTAGCCATAATTTTTTTTTCATTCCTATACCTCGCGTGATGCTGAAAATATTATGTGTTAGCATCACCATCTTTCAGCCAGTTCAACATATTTATAGAGAGAATTCCATATTTAGTCTAAAAAAAGTCACCACTTCCTTCTTGGCCCTTTTTATTTTGAACTTCCCTGTCCGGACAAAATTTCATCTTTCATTCCTTTCTTGTCCCTTCCATTAGTTTAGGCCACAAATGGTGTTAAGTTAGGGGTCAAATGACCATTTTACCCCTCAAAAAATGAACCACCACAAGTTCAACTTCTATTTGTGATAATATGAAGTACACTATTTTTCAAAATGAAATCATAACATTGTTTATTTTTTTAACATATACTATATTTTAACATGAAAGCATGATAGTGTCAACTTTTTAACAAATTCAAGCTGACATTGTGGTGGTTCATTTTATGGGAAGGGTAAAATAGTCATTTGACCCCTAACTTCATACCGTTAGTGGCCTAAACTAACGGAAATACCAAAGAAGGAATGAAAGATAAAATATTATCCAAATAGAAAATTTCAAAACAAAAAGGGCCAATGGAAGAAGCAGTTACTTTTTTAGGGCCAAGAAAGGAATTTTTCTCATTTTTATACTAGTGAAGTTTTTGCCGGGGAGAAAGGAAGCATCATTCTATAATTCAGTGTATGCTCCAAGATCACAGAAAAGGTGTTTATAATTTTTTAGAGTTTGCCACTGATTAAATCGTGGTGAGATAATGTTTTGATTCCAAGGAAAAAGCATAACAAAGCATTTTTTTCCCTACCTAAATAATATAATATAACATTGGAAAGTTATAAGCCTTTCACGCGCAAAAAGGAAACATTTGTAACACTGTTCTGTAGACTTGTTGGGCTTGGTAACTATACATTTTAGAATATTTTTCCCACAAGTGACATTACTATGACATATTATACGTGCTATTACATTGTTAACGATAACTGTAAAAAAATAAATCATCTAAGTTGTCAAGGGACGCCAACTAGATAGGTCTTCGGTATCGCTCCCCGGTGTCCCCGCTATAAGCTTCATGACTTTTGAAGTCTCTTAAAAAGTATGAATTGATTTTGGTGATTGAATGAACACCATAGGTAACAGTTGAGATTGTAGGTACCACCCCGCTAATTCTACTACAACATGATGAGCTTCCTCGATGGATGATAAGGATGATCTCAAGAAGAGGAGTTCCGGGCTTCGGTGGACCAAGGCTAAAGACTAACAGCTAGAGAGTCCATAGGATCATCGGTACTATTAAGAGAGGTCAAGTCATTCATTCTTAAATCATACAAGTATTAAGTATGAATGCTCTTAGTTATCCCTGAAAGCACTAAGATGAAAGAGAAAGTGAAGCCGAAGTCAATTCGAAGATGAAGGCAGTTGCAGATGAGTCACCGGACAATCCAGTGAGCCAGAAGAAGCCAGTCCAGACAGAGGTGCTCTCTGGAGTTGAGGAGAGAAGTCACTAGACAGTCCAGTGGGTTGATAACCGGACAGTCTGATGAGCCAGAAGACGAAGTCCAAAAGATGTGTCTCTAGATATCCAAAAGTGAGAGTTACCGGACAATCCGGAGAAGGTATGCATCGGACAATCCGATGTCATATAGAATGGATTATATAGAGGGTGTTTTCCTGGTCTGCTGACAGAAGGAGTCATCGTACAGTCCGATGGTGTGCCGGACAGTCCAGTGGGAGCAGTCACAGGACAGTCCAGTGACAGACAAAAGTAGCTAAATTTTTTACATCACATTCCAACGATTGTTTCAGGGCTTGAAGCCTATTTAAACCGTGGAGGGAGACGTTTTCCAGTGTGTCTGAGGTTTGATTTGCTGGAGCAAACTTGTGAGAGGCTAAGGGACACCAAGAAGAGTGCACAAGACATGATTAGAGATTTTGGTGCTAGTAGGAGAGTAGTAGGAGCATTCATACACTTCTAGAGCATGTGAGGCTTTGACAGGTGTGATCTTTGCTTATTACACTTGGTTTGGTAGCCTAGACAGGCTAAGACTTGGTGTTCGAGCTTTCAAGGAGATTGTGGAAAATGACACCAATTTTGTGAGCGGTTTCAGGTCCCTCGCTTGAAAGGGACACCAGGAGGGAGCGTCTAGAGCCTTGGAGGCTTGCTTTAGCTCGAGGGCATTGTGTGCTACAGCCAGGCCGCTGGAGACTTCACTCTAGAAAGTGAAGCGTTTTAAGGATCAAGGACACCGAGAAGCCGGGGTTGAATCGGTGGACTTATAGGATTTACTTTGCTACAAATTTAAACTAAAAGACTCAAACCACAAGAGCAACCTATCAATTCTAGTAGGCCAAGACCCTTAACAATGCTAGTGATGAAAGAAAAACAACAAGCAAGTACTAGCACGATAGCCACAAAGAGGTATCACAAAGCAACCTAATAACTCTACTCAACAATATAAAATGCGAAAAGTAAAGACAGAGTCAATAGAATGCTCAGCGATTTTTCTTGAGGTCTCAGGAGGTAGGCACCTTCCCCTAATCCTCGTTGAACCACTCCCGTTGAAGTCTTGGTTCCTCCCATTATTTTTGAAACAATGCTCACAAAGGTATGCTTCACTCCTGGAGTGAAGTCACCGGCGGCTCGGCAGTAGCGAACAATACCCAAGCGCTGTCTGTGGAGATGCCCAACATATACCCCTCATATGCCATAAGCTTTCCAAGAATCACATCCACAGAGAGAGTAGCCAAGTTGGCTTGAAATAGACACCTGACGATGGAGTTGTAGCTTGGCGGCAATAGCTTCAATAGCTTCCTCATGATCTCAACATCATCAATATTGCTCTTGAGGCCTAAGGCATTGATCTTCTCTACCACTACATGCAAATGAGAGTAAACATCGTTAGCTTTTTCATGAGGCAAAATAGTGATAGAGTCATATTTGTTTTTTAAAACGTAGTAACGCTCTTCCTTAGCCTCGGCAGAGCCTTCATGAATGTTTTACAATTGAGACCATATTTCATGAGCGGTGCAAGATACATTAATTTTAGAAAAGACATTTTTAGAAATGCACCCAAAGATGGCATTTTTGGCCTTTGCATGCATTTCAAAAAAATATCTTTTCTAGGATCAATGCATTCTACACCATCCATGAAATTTGGTCTCAATTACAAAATATCCATGAAGGCTCCGCTGAGGCTAAGAAAGAGCGTTGCTATGTTCTTAAGAACAAATATGACTCTATCACTATGTTGCCCCATGAAAAGGCTAATAATGTTTACTCTCGTTTGCATGTAATGGTCAAGGAGATCAATGCCTTGGGCCTCAAGAGCAAAATCGATGATATTGAGATCATGAGAAAATTATTGATAATGTTGCCACCAAGTTACAACTCCATCATCATGTGTCTCTTTCGAGCCAACTTGGTGAACCTCTCCGTGGATGTCATGCTTGGAAAGCTTATAGCATATGAAGAAACTTGCCTCAGAAACTTGCTCTACAAGTTGAAGAATTTCCCAATGGCAAGAGCAAAAAGAAGAAGAAGGTGGAGGATGATGAAAGCGAAAATGAGGACCTTGCGCTCCTAATGAAGAAGCTTTTTCGCAATGGAAGACCTTCATCCTCAAAGCGCAACTTCGGATGCTTTAATTGTGGTAAGAAAGTCCATTTTACTAAGTAGTGCCCCAAGCCCAAGAAAAAGAGCAAAATGCAAGCTTCAAGTGAGAGCGATGATGAAGAACAAACCACAAAGAAGAAATTCAATCTTTGTCAAGAAGAAGAGTACGGGCAAGGATAGGAGGAAGTAATTGTACAAAGCTTACATTGTTGGTGAATGGCTCACCGATGATAATGATTCAGATTCCTCCTCTTCAAGTGAAGATGAAGAGCTTGCGGGTATCGCTATGACAATCTCCACCAATGAGCTACCACCACCACCTCTATGCTCAATGGTCTGAAGTTGTGAGAGCTACATGGATGAAGATGATGATCTTGAAGAAGAAGAAGAAGAGGGCTGTGATGATGAAGATGATGCTCCAAGCTATGATGATCTAGTCCTCATCCTTGAGAAGGCTAACAAGACCATCATCAAGAAGAACAAGAAGATCGAGATGGTGACCAAGGAGCATGAAGTAGCGGTATACCGAGTTGGAGAGCTTAAAAGTGAGCACAATGCCCTAAAGTAATCTCATGGTGCTCTTCGCAAAACCTATGAGTCTCTCAAGGAAAAGCATATAGAGCTAAATGAGAAGCAGAAGGCATTGATCCTCACCTATGAAACACTATTGTGAGAAGTGTTGCCTTGATGGTCGCTGCATCAAGGATTGTCTCAAGGTGAGCGAGCCTAAGATTATGTCTAACGCTAACCTTTTCTTTGAAGATGTGCACTATAAGCTTTTAAGGCGAAAGATAGAAAGGTGAAAGCCAAGCCGCTTGAACCACCAAATGACAAGAGGACAATCCAAAAGATTTGGGTCCCCAAAGTGATCCTGGACCAAGGGAGGAAGCCTAAACTCTCTTTGGTTACCAAGAAGAGGTGAAGGGACCAAGGTGGTGGACCATGAAGCAAAATTGAAGATTCTAGAAGTCCACCACAATGTGATCAATCTTCAACGCCAATCAACTCTTCAAGGAGGATTTCTTTTGTACATAGTAGAGTAGGTTTCTTTTCTTGTCTTGCATAGTAGTTAGAACTTCTTCGTGGACTAGATGTTTGCACTATCATGCATCATGTGTAAAAAGATAAAAGAAAAGAACAAATAAATTAGTCAAGCCTAACCATCTTGATATATCCATAAGCATGGGGGAAGAGCTTAAGAAGGTTGTTTGGCTATCTCAAAGCAAAGTTTATGGTGAATAAACTTGAAATGGGCCAAACTTGGCGTTGGATAGGTTTTTTATACAATTTTTTTTAATTTGCTTGCATCTACATGGTATGTTTTAAAATCATTGTATTAGCTAGTTTGTTTGCCATGCATTGCATATAGAAACAATGGAGGAGGCATTATTCTTGAGAAAGTGACTACATTGCCTAATGGATTCACACACACCTCAAAGAATAACTAAAGCAATTGTGAGCTTCATGCCCATTGAATCTTGTGCCTAACGGTCTCTAAGATTCCCACTTACGTGGACCGAGAACTTAGGTTCATACATTTCGTTTTTGGCTCCTTCTCGCTTTGGTTTTTATTGATCGATCTTATTGTGATTTGCAAAAATAACCCTTTAAGGGTTATCAATTTGCAAAAGAGTGTTTGGGAGTTCTCTTTCTAGACAAATGTGGTGTTTATTTGGTTCTTCTGTGAGGACACTTGAATTTCAGAAAGAATTTCTTTGATTCTGCATTTCCTTGAAGTCACCGGATATTTCGGTGCCTTCATCAGATAGTCTGGTGATTGCATCTTTGTGATCAGTCAACGCAGCAGAATCAGACAGACATCGGGCATTCCGGCGAGTTCACAGGATAGTCCAGTGAATAGAAGATGAAGCGGTTCCTTTTTTGGAATCAAAACTCTGCAGTCATCGGACTGTCCGGCTCTTTGTAGTTACCGGACAAATTTCTTGGACCTGATAGTCCGGTGACCTGGTTGATCAGCGAAATCTTGGTCATTCGTTTACTTCCTTTCAAATCTCGACTGTTGATTTGTTTTTAACCAAACTGTACGTGGGTTCTCATTTTTCTCTCACCTATGTGCATTCTCGCCAACACCCGTTGCCGTCCTCGCCGCCTCCGTCGCTATGCCCATCTCCCGCATCGCACCCCTGAGCCTTCACTCGTGCGCGTCTCCTGCGCCCTGCACGCCGCTGTCCTGTGCCGACTTGCCCTAGCTCGCGTTGTCACTGCCCCTGTCATGCACCGTTGCTTACCTACATCACCTTGCGCGTGCACCTCTCCTCACTCATGTCGCCTCGTGCTAGTGAAGAGTAGCAATGAGCATCTATACATTTCTATAGCTTGTGATGCAGAGAGGAGTGTCTTCGGCTTGTTACTCTTGGTCTATAGCAGTCTAGACCGGCTAAGAGTCAGTGTTCGAGCTTTCGATGTGATTGTGAAAGATGACGCCAAGTTTGTGAGCGGTTTCGGGTCCCTTGCTTGAAAGGAATACCAAAAGAGAGCGCCCGGAGCCTTGGAGACCTGCTCTTGCGTAAGGGTATTGTTTGCTATAGCTGGATCGCCGGTGACTTCACTCCGAGAAGTGGAGTATACTCTTAGGAGCACCATTTTCTAAGGCGGGAGGGACCAATACTCCGACAGGAGTTGTTCAACAAGGATCAGGAAAGGTGTCATCCTTTCGAGACCTAAAAAAAAAGCTGAGCATCTCTATCTCTTCTCTCTTTACTTACCATATTTACCTTTTTGCGAGTAGTGTGATAGATTGCTTTGTCATGTCTCTTGGTGGCTCTCGTGCCGGTTGCCTTGCTTGCTAGCTTGATAGGTTGTTCTTTCCTTATCTTCTTGAGCCAAGTTATTTTTTGCTCGGTTGTGCTCTTGCTTAGCTTTTCTTGCAAGGAGTTGATTGCTAGTTTTTGCTAGAATCTAGGAAGAGTAAGAAAAAAGACCTAGCAGTGTTAGTGCCCGATTCAACTCCCTTCTTAGTCACTCAATCTTTATATAAGCTTCATGACCTTTGAAGTCCCCTAAAAGGTATGAATTGATTTTAGTAATTGAATGAAAACTATAGGTAATGGTTGTGATTGTAGGTATCACCCTGCTAATTCTACTAGAATATGGTGGGCTTTCTCGATGGATGACAAGGTTGATCTCAAGAAGAAAAGTTCTAGGCTTCAGTGGACCAAGGCTAAGGACTAGCTAGAGAGTCCATAGGATCGCCGGTACTATTAAAGAGGGATCAAGTCATACAGGTGTTAGATATGAATACTCTTAGTTATCTCAGAAAGCAATTAAGATGGCAAAGAAAGCAAAGAAAGCGAAGCCGAAGTCAAGTCGATGACAAAGGCAGTTGTAGATGAGTCACCGAACAGTCCAATGAGCCAAAAAGAAGCCAGTTCAGAGAGCGGTGCTCTCTGAAGTTGAGGAAAAGAAGTCACCGAACAGTCCTGTGGGTCGATGACCAGACAGTCTGGTGAGCCAAAAGATGAAGTCCAGAAGAGGTGCCTCTGGAAGTCTAAAAGTGAGTCACTGAAAGTCCGGTGAAGGTATGCACCAGTGTTCGATGTTATATGGAACAGATTCCAGAAAGGGTATTTTTTTGTCTGCTGATAGAAGGAGTCACCGAACAGTCTAGTGGTGCGCTGGATAGTTCAGTGGGAGCAGTCACGAACAGTTCGATGACTGGTAAAAGCAGTCAGCTTTATAACATCATGTTTCAGCGGTTATTTTTAAGCTTGGAGCCTATTTAAACTATAGAGAGGGACGTTTTCCAGTGTGCCTGAGATCTGAATTGCAGAAGTAAACTTATTAGAGGCCAAGAGACACCAAGAAGAGAGTACAAGACAAGATTGAAGATCTTTGGTGCTAGTAGGAGAGTAGTAGGAGCTTTTATATACCTCAAGAGCTTGTGAGGCTTTGAGAGTAGTGATCTTTGCCTATTACTCTTGGTTCGACAACTTAGACTGGCTAAGAGTCGGTGTTCGAGCTTCTGATAAGATTGTGAAAGACGACGTCAAGTTTGTTAGCGGTTTGGGGTCCCTCACTTGAAAGGGACACCACAAGAGAGCGACCAGAGCCTTGGAGGCCTGCTCTAGCGCGAGGGTATTGTGTGTGATAGCTGTGCTACGAGTAACTTCACTTCGAGATGTGAAGCATACCCTTAAAAGCACCATTTTAGAAACGGCGAGAGAGATCACAACTTCAACAAAAATGGTTCAACGAGTATTAGGAGAAGGCGCCAACCTTTGAAGATCTCGGAAAAAAATTGATGACCATTTTCTTGACTCTCGCTCTCTTTACTTTTCGCGCTTTATATCATTGAGTAGAGTTATAGGTTGCTTTACGATTTATGTTAATAGCTATTGTGCTATTGCTTGTTTGTTGGTTTTATCTTTATCACTAGCATTGTTAGAGGTTTTGACGTACTAAAATTGTGTAGGTTGCTCTTATTGTGGTTTGAGTTATAGTTTAAGTTTGTAGCTAATTTAGTCTTATAAATTCACCAATTCAACCCTCTACTGGGTATCGTTGATCCTTTCACCTGCCCACCATATATAGCCAAGCCCATCTCCTTCCGTGGGAAACATTGCTACCTAAGACGTGGGTCCTTCCCCCCTCTTTATATATCTTCATAGTTAGAGTTTTTTTTAGCAGTTTTGGTTTGATAGTTTTTCGTAGCCATGACCAAGGATTTTCTGTAGTGATAATAGTTCTTTGATCAAGATATGAACAGGTATGATTTCCTTAGCATTAATTCAAACGAGTTTGGTGCGATCTCGCTACTTCTTCTAGTTGCGGGCTAATTATGTGAAGAATGCCAAGATTTTAAGAGAAGCTTATTCATCATTGTTGATGTACTCATCTAGAAAAATTTTCAAAGTACGTAAATTTTTTTGTTACATTTTAATATTATACTTTATTTATTTATTGACATCTATGTTCTGTCGTCACACGCTCTTACAATAGTCCAATGATGCCACGGCCCACGAGCTGATATAGAACTATATCTCAAACTTGATGTTTATCTAGTTATTGCGTAATTTAGTTAACCTTTACAATCTAACATATAAATTTTATAACTATTAAAAAAATTTAAAATTAGCGTTTTTTACTGGTGTTTACATTAGTTTGAGTGTCAGAAAAACTCCGTAAAATAATAAGAAAAGGGGCCAGTCCCACGGACCAGCCACGTATCTGCTTCCTCCATCTTCCCCTTTCAAACAGCGGAAGTCATTTCTTTCCTGTTGGGGTTTCGCCTCAGCCGCGCCTCGCTTCGCTTAGGGTTTCGCGTTGGAAACTACAGGTGCGCTGCTTCTCTCCTGTCCCCATCTACAAATCTAGCCAAACACTTGAACACACCATATATGGTGCTCAAATATAATACCTTGCGTCCGTCCCTATCCGTTTTGGTGATTGATAGGGTTGATTCGAGGGTTTAATTTGTTATTTTCCTTTTTCCATTCTCAATTTTACTGTTCAGAGCCGCTTGAACTTCGAACAAATTTGCTCCGCACTGAATAGCCGGCTTCCATTTTTTTTTTCAATTGGAAAGTTTTTTTTTTTTCGTTGGATGGAAAGGTGAAGCGAATGGTTTTACTGGTTGCTGAGGTGCTGATGTGGCACAGAGTTAAGCTTTGGTAATTGAAGGCTGAGAGGTAAATCAGGCATCCAAATTACAGTTCCAGTTGATACATTTTTAATTTTTTTATAGAGGCGTGAAGTTTTCATGATTGAATTCATAGGGGGACGAGGAGCAAAAGTAGAACGTCTAGTTGGAAGATTGTTGACGTGTGTTCTGGGGCATGTGAGTTGCAGCTACTTTGTTTGTTTGATGTGGGTGTTATGCTCGTGAATGGTTTAATTGGTTCTCTCTTCGGTTTTTTTCCTTTTACCTTTTCCCTTTTCCTTTGCTCTACTGGTGTTGAGTTAATGTGCTAAAGTGGGTTCCGCAGAAGGTGCCACATTGTAATCTCTGATATAGTATGCATCCTTGGAGTACTTATTCTCTTCATTTCTTGTCAATGTTATGCCTTTGGTTATGGCTTTAAATTCACTTAATTATCCATTGTTTTCTGGTACTTTGATTCCATCCTCGTTCATAAAGAAAGGAAAAGCAACTTTGGTTTCAAGATTGTTATTCCTTGGTAGTGCTAGAATTGCAATCAACATAAGCCTTCTATTTTATTTTGTTCTTCTGAAAGTAACATTGATGTTTTACCACCTTACTGTTGCTTCTCCAGCTTCTTCCTTCTGATCATTTATTCAACGACCAGTTACTCATGTTCTGATTGTATGGCTCCATGCCACGCTAATATGCAGAGAAAGCTGATGCATAATTGCAGGAGATGGGGTGCTTCAACTCCAAACCAAATGATGCTAGTGCAATCAGAAGAAGACCTGGGAGCATAGGCGAGGTGGCTGTGTTTATACCTGGATTGCGAGTCCCTGAGAGTTTTGAGCTGCCTCAGCCACTAAGTGATGGCCACCCTAGGAGTCTGACCAAACATTTGGCTGCGCTGAGGGGCAGAATTGAGGCCATGGCTGTTCATGAGGCACTATCAGTAATGAGGCCAAGAAAGCGCACCTTCACACAGCACGGTTCGTCTATGGTTTTTATGATAGTTGGAGACCAATGTGATTGGCGAGAGAAGACAAGTAATTGACTAACTGAATATGGTAACTGCAGGAGGAACCACATCAGCCGATCTACTGCAGATCTTAGAAGAGTATTTACCAGTTCTTCTAGGATTGCTAAAAGAAGGTAGCTCCTGTATTTGTATCTTCCATCCTCCTTGGAATGAGACCAGACAAATTGGTGTCAATCATTGCTCCTTCCATTTTGCTCGGTTCCATTGCTTTTTGTGAAGATTCATTTTGGCTCAACTTCCTAGCAGGGAATGACTTGGAATATAAGATGCAATTTTCATGGATGAACCAAGAGGATGATGCAGAGGTTTGTGGCATTTATCTTTGCATATCTTTCATTCTGTAACATTTGAGGGCAAACCACTAAGTTGTCCTACGGTTACTAGGAAACGGCATTGCCCAATACTTGGTATGAGGTGTTGTCAGTTCTTCATATGATGGCTATGCTACGTTTATCTCAAGCGAACTCCCTGCTTCTTCCAAAGACATCACTTGAGGGCTACCACGCAAAAGTATCTGAAGGTCTGCAATATGCATTCTACTCCTTACTATTGCTAAAATCTGTACTAGTTATATTTCAATGTTCTGGAGGTGCCTTTACAAGCTCTGCTATATTAAGTTGTGTTTCATTTAAATATGATGTATGATCTATTTTCCAGAGAATAAACGAGCTTCTGTTGAAATATTTCTCAAGGCATCTGGGTACTTGGAGTGCGCTATGAAACATGTTCTTCCCAGGATATCCCTGGAAAATAGGTGTGTGGGTTTGCTTTATCATTAACAGAAGGTTTGATGAGCAGTAGGGCACTACCCTGTCTGGTGGTTAGTGAAGTAGTTATGTTCTTGACTGCCATTTCGTGTAGGAAAGGTCTTCCTGTGGACTTAGCTGAGGGAGTCTTGAA
>BCLH01000059.1:286375-348484 GCA_001602315.1 Zoysia pacifica
TTTGCATGATGTGTGCAGCATCCATGAGGCAGTGCCAGTGCTTCCTGATTTCACGGTGGCTCTGAAACCAGAAGAGTACCGCCTTCCTCTGACAGACGTGGCAAATTACTAGAGCGATCAAGGAGTTGGAAGCAGAGAGTTGTTGTACAAGCATCGCGGTGTGAAGGTGTGATACGATTGGAGAGTTAGGATAGATGAAGGGGGAGAGAGCAAGGATCTATTGGGGTTATCGGCGCAATGAATCAAAATCAATAAGCAAAAAAGTATGACTCCTTGTTGTGTTTTGTTATAGCGAGTCGTTAATAAGCTAAGAAACAATCCCTGTTTTGTTGATCGAGTTGTGTTGTGTCAAATAATTGTTTTTTTTTCTACAAACTTGAAAGCATGGAGCTTGTGATTCCAACGGGTCTGTTTCAAGCATCAGATCACGTGTCTGTTAGCACCTCGCCAGGGGAGTGCCGGCGAGTAGAGAGATAGGTAGGTGAGAGAGCAGACCTTGAGGAAGGGGAAAGGAGAGGATAAGTATTGGAATTTCGGGCGTGTTGCTACGGAACTTTATGAATATTTAGATAATAGTATAAAAATATAGTTTAATGGATAACAATTCTGTACACATTGCTGTGGCAATGTTTGTTGCTTGTGAAATGTTCGGCTATCTTTATTAAATATAATTATTTATTTTAATAAAAGAGAATTTTTATTTCAATAGGAAATAATGTAATAACTATTGATTGGATCTTGCAGGATGAAAAGTCTTCAAGACGTAAAGTGTTGAGAACATATATATCACACTATATTGATAGATTCAATTCTGACGATAAATAAAAATGTGATAAGTTGCCAAAAAAAAAACCAAAAATGTTTAACATTTTCAGATTAAAAAATGGACAACTTATTACATGATATAGTGCTTTTCACGTCCAAGGGAACAATCAATGGATAATTACAAAGCACAAATGGACCATAGTTTAGCACCAAAAAACAAACAGAATGATTTCTAATTACTTGTCTGAGGACTGAGATACAGACAAATAATAGATTTGTATCTTTAGCTACACTTCCAGTATTGCATTTTGTGGAAGAAACAAATCCGGCAAATAATTTTGTAGTACTTTAAGATATAGAAAATGCATAGAATTTTTTAGGTCTTTAGCTACAATTCCAGTATTGGTATAATCTTAATCACATTACGAACCCTACAATTACTTTGCATGATATTGCTGCTATTTTAGTGTCATTTGAACCTCTAGCTTAGTGCTTTTGAGCCTATGGTGTTGTGCAGCTGTGAATAAGGCTTACCTATGCTAATTTGAGAGTTTCTCCTAGCCGTGATGTGGGTCAGCTTGCCTCGTCAGCTTTTTCCGATCCATGTCTTGCATATCATGGCTCTGATGTGGCTGGAGCCAGACAATTGTGTCATATTTCACTTGATTTTTTTCTCTATTTTTCATTCTAGAGGTACCTGAGAAGAAAATGTCAGGTGGACGTAATTTTATGAAGGCAAAGGAATCTCAATGCTAAGGCAGCAAGTTGAGCAATTAGACACAAAGTTATTTGACAATGTACAATAAGCATACCATACTCCATGGAGATAAGCCACGACACCATATCAAAGCAGCTCACCTGAGAAAATGGAAAGCAAATTTAGCTGCAAAATGAAAATGCAAATGGAAATAGTCATCAAACAGCAGGTTCTCCTATGTCAATGATCAAAGAGTCTTCACTGCAATTTGTTACATACAGAGATCAGCACCATCAACACACCACAGAAAAAATGTATAGCATTCAACATATATGGATAGAATTTTTCACCGGTAATTCTCATTCTTTTGAGGGTACATTCTACTTGTTTTTGTTTCCTCTATTGCAATGAAGTAGACAGATCTCCTGACTAAACCTTCACCACTGCTAAGCCCAAACAAAATCCAGTTAAACATAGATTTAAATATATGACAGTGGAGGATTACTTGTATGTAGCACTTAATCGTTCTTTTAAGTAGTAGCCGTTCCTGATAGAGGGAATCTGTAGAAGTGTTCGACTTTAATCTTAAGTATGAGAATTGAGAATTAACAGAGTATGACTGTGACACTGACTCATGTTTAGGCTGACCTCGGAGGTTCCTCACTGCAACAACTTTCAAAGCATTGCGCCACGAAATGAGGGTTCGAATTAAGAAATGAAGCAACCTGGTATATCGGAAAATATAGTGTTAGACATATGTCAGCAGGATCCTTCTTGACTGTTGTTAACTCTTGAGAAGTTTAATATGTCACTTTTGCATTGAGAGTAAAGAACAGAGAAATAATTAGTTCCAGTACTGCAGCTCATTAAAAAAACTGAGCACGGCTAAGCAAAACCACAAAAAGTCCAATTTACCAGTTCTTTTCTTCTGCTGGAATCGGTGACGTGAAGCCTTCATAGAATTGGGCATATCTACAAAGAAAACGAAATTCTTAGAGGAATGTGAATTGTGGATAGTATTGTTCGAGTATACTGTCGATAGTACTCTTCTTATTTAGAATAGATCTGTGAGTTTGATCTATAGGCCCCAAAAAAATGAATCTCTAGATTTTCATTTATCAATTGAATTTGCAGGAAAAAATAGCACTAATTGATCTCTAGCACCTCATCAACTTGTCTGGCACCAAAAACCTAAGGAAGCAAAATAAAATTCTCTCACCATTTATCTTCTTCGCCATTTCCTTGATCTCCTTCTCAACCTTCTTGATGCTAGTTGTGATCTCATCATTGGATACACATAATGCTCCTTCACTTACTATAGATGGTCCAATCACAAGAGCTCTTATATGACAATTAAGTTTAGAGATGAGTTCGTTTCTAAACACATGTCTTACTTTCTTTGAAAATAAATCGCTACATAATGACTTTACATGATTAAAAACTTTGAAGAGAGTCAAAGGAAGCATAAAAAAAGACTTGAAGATGCACAAGACCAGTAAAGCATGTCGAACCCCGAATGAGATTCAATTCAACTCGGAGTCGAGTTGCCCTCAGGTTCTAGGAGCAGTCCGCACCAAAATGAACGCCCAGGTTGCATAGGGGGTCCGTTTTGAACGTTCTAGATATGATTGAAAAGGTAAGAAGATAACATTTCCAACGTTACCAGTCTCATCTCTAAATTCGATCAGAATCAGCGGTAATCGTTAAAACAATATGACATCCAGAAACTGTCCGGGTGCTACGACACTATCTTTTGCCCTTTGGGCCATGTATCTTTTATAGGCCCATTAGTATTAGGGTTTGCCTCTAAGGTCTCTCTAAACTCTATATTGTCAGTAGCCGTCATCATTAGGGTTAGGTTTTGATTAGTTTTCCTCTGTTATAAAACAGTTTCGACGTTTGACGGTTTGTTGGTTTTTCAACTTTGTGATTTAATTTAGATTTCGCAATTGAGTTGTGTTCTTCCTTGTTCTTGCTTGTGTTCTTCGATTTGCAGGCAAAGATTAGCCTTTTTGGCAGAGATTAGCTTGTGTTCTTCGATTTTCTTGTGTGCACGGTTGATAACCAGAGGAGATGTTGTGCTGCGATTGCGAGGTTCGAATCGTATTGATTTGAGACCGGATCGATTGTGTGTCGCATCTCTACCAAATCGATATTTACCACGACCTGACGGAAGATTGGGAATTCCGTACACATCAAGTGGTAGTCAGAGCTTTAGATCTACAGTCAGGTTCACATCTATTCTTGTTTATTTTGTATTCATCCTATCGTCCACAGAAAAGCTGCCACAAAAAAATAGTAAATTGTTAGGTGTTTCTCTGTCCAAGCCGTGTTTAGCCTTTGCATAATTTTATTTCAGAGTCCGTAGTGTTGAGTTTGTATCCCTAGTTTGTGTTTTGGTTGCTGGATTCAAAATCTTTTTGCATCTGGTTGTTTGTCTTCATCGTTCATCATTTGCATCATTCAGATATGTTACCGTGTTTACATCTGTTATTTGTTCTCTTTGCATCAAAATTTTATCCCACCCATCCACCCCATATTTCGACTACAGACAGATCCACCCATTATAGATCCACCTCTTTATAATCATTTGCTGCTCAATCATCCACAAAATCACCACCCATTTTGCTTTCGATTGCGTTTCACACCTTCCAAAAAGTGTCACGGGCACCCTTCGGTAAAATGGGCATAACTTTCTCATACGAACTCAAAATCAGGTGATTTTTTTTTCAAATTCTAATTACAAAAAGACGCATTTGGCTTTCTCCAACTTGGTAAGTCATTTCTTTTTGCAGATCTATCACCATGGAACCCACACCACATAGTGTAGGGATAATATCCTACTTTTGTTTTCTTTGTTGCCTTCTAACCATGGCATGAAAGGTAAGTCTGCAAGTGATAAAAGTGAACTTTCTGATGCTGCCAACTCTCTGAATGACTTCACTTATATTATCAGTTAAAATCAACTTGCTGACACTCTTGCTATGTTTGATCACATAATGACCGAGTAATTACAGACAATGAACCAGGAATTACAACGTCTCTCAACTCGCATGCAAACTTTGAGACACGTCGACCACAACAGAGAGAGGAAGAGGAGAATAAAGTTAATGACAAGAACTATTCTGAGAATGACATTGACAATGATAGAGAACAACAAAAAAGAATGTCCAATCGTCAACGCTATAACCGTCAAGGTATGAGAGGTAATGAACATCGTGCTCATTACGTACCTTTCACTAAGATTAAGTTTATCATCCCACCCTTTTTTGGTAATTATGATGCTGTGGCTTATCTTGATTTGGAGATGGTTGTAGAGAAAAAATTTACATCTCACTTTAGTTCCTATGATATAGATTTAGACAAGCTACTAGTGAGTATCGAGATTTTGCTGTACTATGATGGACTGATCTTTGCAAATCGCATTTGCAACCTGATAGTTTAGATAGACTGAAAGATGCTATGCGTAACCGTTTTGTTCCTCCTTCCTATCAAAGAGATTTGCGAAAAAAATTGCAATGTTTATGTAAGCTTCATGACCTTTGAAGTCCCCTAAAAGGTATGAATTGATTTTGGTTATTGAATGAACAACCGTAGGCAACGGTTGTGTTGCAGGTACCACCCCGTTAATTCTACATCAACATAGTGGGCTTTCTCGGTGGATGACAAAGACGAACCATAGAAGAGAAGTTATCGGGCTTCGAAGGACCAGCAAAAGACTAGCTACGGAGTACATAAGAACATCGGTACTATAAAGGAGGGTAAGGTCATTTGTCTCCAGTCGTACAAGTGTTAGAGGATGTGAATGATCCTTAGATCCTCAAAAAGCACTAAAGATGGAAGAGGAAGCGAAGTGAAAGACCAGAGCTCAAGAACCAGCTGCAGTTTTAGTCATCGGACAGTCCGGTGAGCCCTGGAGGAGCCAGTCCAGAGAGAGGTGCTCTCTGAAGTCGACGAGGATAGTCACCGAACAGTCCGTCAGTGCAGTGACCGGATAATTTGATGAGCCAGAAGCTGAAGTCTAGAGAAGATGTCTTTGTGAGTCCAGAAGTGAAAGTCATCAGACAGTCCAGTGAAGGTATGCACCGAACAGTCTCGTATCCTATGGAATGGACTCTAGAGAGGGTGTTTCCCTGGCCGAGGAGGAAGAAGAGTCACCGGACAGTTCAGTGGTTCAGTCATCGGACAGTCCAGTGATTGCATAAAGCAGTCAACTTTATGTCATCACGTACTAACGGTTGTTTCTAGGCTTAAAGTCTATTTAAACCATATAGGGGGATGTTTTCCAGTGTGCCTTTGATCAGAATTGCTGGAGCCAAGTTGTGAGAGGCCAAGGAACACTACCAAGAGAGCACATTGAAAGATTGAAGATCTTTGGTACTAGTAGGAGAGTGATAGGAAGCATTCATCCACTTCTAGATCTTGTAGGGCTTGAGAGGAGTGCTCTTTGCTTATTACTCTTGGTGCGGGCAGCCTAGATCGGCTAGGAGTCGGTGCTCGAGCTTTCGAGAAGATTGTGGAAGACGACGCTAAGTATGTACGCGCAGGTCCCCCGCTCGAAAGGGACACTAAGAGAGAGCGCCCGAGCCTTGGTGGCTGACTTTAGCACTTGGGTATTGTGTGCGACAACCGGACCGCCGGTGTCTTCACTCCAAAAGTAAAGCGTACCCTTGTGAGCATCGTTTCGGAAACAATGGGATGGATCGGGACTCTGACGGGAGTATTCCAACGAGAATTAGAGGAAGACGCCTACCTTCCGAGACATAAAAAAAATCACTGAGCACTCTCTATCTCACTCTTTTTTCTTACCACATTAACTTATCGTTGAGTAGTGTGATAGGTTGTTTTTTGATTCCTCTTGGTGGCTATCGTGCTAGTGCTTCCATATTGTTGATTTCATATCACTAGTATTGTTACAGGTCTTGGCCTACTAGACTTGTTTAGGTTTGCTTCCATTGTGTTCAAGTCTTGTAGTTTAAGTTCGTAGCTAAATTAGTGCTATAAGTCTACCGATTCAAGCCCCCTTCTCGATGTCCTTGATCTTTACAAGTGGTATCAGAACCAAGTGCTCATTTTTGAGCTTCACCGCCTTGGCTAAGGATGTCGAACGGGATGAAGACTCCGTCCATATTCGATAGGGACGATTACTCGTATTGGAAGGCTCGCATGCAAGCCTACCTACCTAGAGTCAATCGATGGGAAAGCGTGGTCAGTTACTAGAAACGCTATGAATGAGAATGAGAAACTTGATTTCATTTCAATTAAGTACAAAGCTAAGGCCAAGAATGCTATGTTTGGATGCATTTCTAAAAATGTCTTTTCTTGAATCAATGCATCATCCATCGCGCATGAAATTTGGGTTCAATTGCAAAACATCTATGATGGCTCCTCCGAAGCCAAAAAAGAGCGTTATTATGTTCACAAGAATAAATATAATTCCATCGCCATGCAACCTTATGAAAAAGCTAATGATGTTTACTCTCGTTTGCATGTAGTGTTGGGGCCTTGGGCCTCAAGGACAAAATTGATGATGTTTAAATCATGAGAAAGTTTTTGAGGATGTTGCCACTGAGCTACAACTTCATCGTCACGTGTCTCTTCCAAGCCAACTTGGCTAGTCTCACCATTGACGTGATGCTATGCAAGCTCATGGCCTATGAGGGGTACATGTTGGGCAGCTCCACCGACTCTCAATTGCCAAAAAATCTTGCTCTACAAGTTGATCAAGAATCACCCAATGACAAGAACAAGAAGGTGGAGGAAGATGAGGATGAGGAGTGATAATGAAGACCTTGCACTCTTGATGAAGCTATTTCACAAGAGAAGACCCTCATCTTTAAAGAGGAACTTCGGATGTTTCAATTGTCGCAAGAAAGGCTATTTTGCTAAGTAGTGTCCCAAGCCCAAGAAGGATAGCAAGAAGAAAGCCTCTAGCAAAAGTGATGATAAAAAACGCAAGCCAAAGAAAAAATTCAAGAAGTTATTTGTCAAGAAGAAGAGCAAGAGCAATGAGAAGAAGAAGTCCCTGCACAAAGCTTATATTGTAGGTGAGTGGCTCACCGGCTCACCGATGATGATTCGAACTCTTCATCTTCAAGCGAAGAAAAGCTCACGGGTATTGCCATGACTAGTTCCACCAATGAGCTACCACCACATCCGCTATGCTTGATGGCCAGTAGTTGTGACGGCTTAATTGATGATGAAGATGATGGACCGAGCTACAATGATCTTGTCCTCTTCCTTAAGAATGCCAACAAGACCATTATCAAGAAGTCCAAGAAGATCAAGGTGGTGACCAAGGAGCATGAAATGGCGGTATTCCGAGTTCGAGAGCTTGAGGGGGAGCTCAATGCACTTAAGCATTCTCATGGTGTTCTATGTGAGTCCTATGAGGATCTCAAAGCGAGGCACGTAGAGGTAAGTGAGAAGCATAATGCATTGGTGCGCACCCATGAAGCTCTTGATCTTGACTCTCTCAACTCTTCTAAGCATTTGAATGAAGCTTAAGAAGAGTACTACTCTTGAGCCATCTATTTTAAAGGAATACACGAAGCTCAAGAAGGAGAGAGTGATGGATGCATTTGAGCGGCTCACTAGAGGAAGGCAAATCAAAAGGAGATCCTAGGCAAGAATCTCAACCACAACCACAACCACAACGGCTTAGGGCTTAGGTTCAAATCCTTCCTCTATCAACTTCATTGGCAACCAAGATGAGATTCTCGAATGGATAGTCTCGCTCATGGCGGATGACTATTATTGCAAGAAGTGTTTTCTTGATGGTCACCGCTTCAAGGATTGTCTCAAGGTGAGCGCGCCTAATATTATGCCTAATGCTAACCTTTTTTATGAAGATGTGCACTACAAGCTTTTTAGGGATAAGGATGGAAAAGTGAAGGCCAAGACGCTCGGACCACCAAATGACAAGCGGACAATCAATAAGATATAAGTCACCAAGGCGAAAGGCAAAACTCTCTTAAGTTCCCAAGAAGAAGTGAAAGGACCTTAGTAGTGGACCGTGAAGCGAATTAAAGATTCTTAAAGTCCACCGCATGTTGATCGACCTACAACGCCAATCTACACTTCAAGGAGGTTGTTCTTGTACTTAGTAGAGTAGGTTTTTTTTCTTGCAATGCATGGTAGATAGGACTCCTCCGTGGACTAGATATTTGCACTATCATACATCATGTGTAAAAAAATAAAAGAAAATAACAAAAATAATTAGATCAGTGCCTAACCACCTTAAGATATCCATATGCATGGAAGAAGAGCTTGAGAAGGTGGTTTGGCTATCTCAATGCAAAGTGACGGGCATATAGTGAATAAGCTTGAGATGGGTCAAACTTGACCCCGAATAGGTTTCTTTATGCAACATCTTTAATTTGCTTGCATCAACATGGCATGTTTTAAATTCTCTTGCATTAAAATAGCTTATTTGCATGCATTGCATATAGAAACCACGGAGGAGGTGTGTTACTTTATGGAGGAAGTGACTATATTGTCCATATGGATTCACATACTCCACAAAGAGTAACAAAAGCTACATTGTGTGCTTCATGGTCATTTAACCCTGTGCTTAACGGTCTCTAACATCCATTTACGTAAATTGTGATCTAAGGGTTCATACAATCCATTTTTGGAGCCTCCTTCTCGCTTTTATCGTTCGATCTTAATTGCGTTTGTGAAAATGTTAAACTCTTCGTTAGTTATGTATTTGCAAAGAAGTGTTTGAGAGTTCTCTTTCTAGACAACTATGGTGTTTATTTGGGTCTTTGGTGAGAACCTTTACAGTCTAAAAAGAAATTCCTTGATTCTGCAATTCCTTGAAGTCACCAGACATTTCGACGCTTTCACTGGACATTACGATGACTATATCTTTGGATCAGTCACTTCTGCAAAATTGGACAGACACGGACGCTCCGACGGTATCACTGGACAGTCCGGTGACTGGAAGAGGAAGCGTGTGCCTCTCTGGAATTAGAATTCTCTAGACTTTCGAACAGTCTAAATTTTTATAATCTCCGAACAATCTATTAGGACCGGACAGTCCGATGATCTTCTTTGACAGCGAAATCTCGGCCATCCATTTTCTTTGAAATCAAATCCAGCCGTTGATTTGTTTTTACTTATCCGCATGTGTTCTTTCGTGTTTTTCACCAAAACACCCGTGCGCCCTTCTCATTGCCATCGCCGTCGACCTCACCGCTGTGCGCCTCCCAGACTTTGGTTGCTACGCTCCACCTCACGCTCCGCAGGCTCGTCGTTGTGCCCTCGTCCCTCGTCGCACTGCCCTCACGCGCGCGTCCTGCTCGCCCAGCCCAAGCGCCACCGCCATTCTTGCTCTGCCGCCTCACGCTGCGCCACCTCAGGCCATCGCCGCTCGCTGCTGTGCTGCCATCACCGTCCTTGGTAGCTTCCATGCCGTTGTGTTCAACCTAGTCATCACCTCCCATTCTCGCACAAAACCCTCGTGGGATTTTTGATTTTGAGGTGATTGGACGTGTTCCGGCGTGATTTTGAGCGGTCTTCGGCACTTCTCCTGTGGGGTATTGAGTTCTATCTCTTGCTTTTCATCGAAAATGCCCCGCATACCTTGCTTGTTGATTAATTGCAAAAAATAGTATAAATTGCTTAAAGGTTTCATCTTTTATTGCCAATTGACGTGATTAATTGACAATTCCCGTACTTAGTGCAATATTGAGGTCTTTATTTGCATAATTTTAGTATTGCATTGAGTCTCCTATCGCTAGTGTCACAATTTGAATGCATTGCTTTATTATAAATCGTGACATTAGTCTGTTGATATCACCATTGTGCTAATTTGCTTTATTTGATAGGTGATATGTCTTTGATTCCACCGCTAGGAGTTTTTTTTAGAGTCGCTCACCTTTTGTGCGTACAACCTACATTTTATTCCTATGTGGTGCAGTGACAATTGGACAGTGGATCAGGACAGTGTCAGCGGCAGTCCAAAACTCTCTGTCGGTTCAGTGTTTTTCACTTGGACGGGTTAAGAGCTAAGCTATTAATCCTATCTTGCAGTGTCAGCTTGTCAAAGTTTCTTACAGTTGATCTCTCAATGACAGTTGACAGTATGCGCAGACAGAGACCGAGTTCAGTGGAGAAGGGGAAGGGCAAGGCCGTAGAGCCTGAGAAGAAGAAGAAGAAGAAGCAGAGAACAGACGACCCTGAGTGCGACAGAGCACTAGCTGCAACAGATGTTGATGTTCCACCACAGAGGAGAGCTGGTGCTTTGGGGATTGGAGCACGCCAGTTACCATTTGCCCCCTACATTTGCCTGATGCTGAGGAGAGGTCGAGTGATGACTGAGGAGGAGTAGGCAGCAATGCTAGAGATCACCACTCTTTTCAGTCCTGCTGAGGCATCTGACTCCAGGGTTCTTCGAGTTTCTGATTCTTAGAGCACCCCAGGAGGTGAGGACACCACAGCCTCGGAGGATGTCGACACTGAGGCTCCGGAGGGAGCACAGCTGGGTGCTAGGAACACAAAGGCACCAGTTCAGGCCAAGACGCCTACCTCTCGTGCCACACTAGACCCTGCTCTTGTTGCCAGATTAGATGCTATTCAGGTAGAGCAGGAAGTGCATAGGAGGTTCAGAGAGGAGCAGCTCGAGCTTATGCGCCGAGAGAGGGCCGAGTTCGAGGAGAGGATCCGACTCGAGCGTCTCCACGTTGAGGAGCGGTTGCGGATTGAGAGCGAGCTTGCAGAGGAGAGGAGACGACAGGACAGAGAATTTCATGAGAGGTCGCAGCGCACTCAGTTGGAGATGGCAGCGGCTATTTCTTATATATTTGCTAGATTCGGAGCTATAACATCAAATCTCTAGGGGACTGGTATGCCTCCTCTTTCAGCGTTTTCTACGAGCACGCTGCTAGGTCCTCTGCCTTAACAGCTCCAGCCTACTGCATCTTAGTATTTTTCAATGCCAGCCTTCACATCTGAGTTGCAGAGCCAGCAGCAGCAGCTATCCACGTTCACCACGTTGCTCTCAGCCCCGCTTTCACCTTTCGTACCTTTTGGGGCAGCCAGCACAGTTTTGACTACTAGAGGGGTCAGTGTTCCTGTCACATCTTCTCAGTTCTCTCCATTTTCCTTGTACTCTATGTTGGTTTTTTTTTGCTTGTGCTGAGCCGAGAGTGTCAGTTCTGGCATTAAAGTCGAGGACAGTAGTTGGTAGTTCTCCGCTTGCTCGAGAGTTCTATCCTTTGAGGCTACTACTACTGAGTCAGCGTTGACAGAGTCACCGCCCGGGGCTTCACAGTCAGAGCTGCAACCATCACAGCCGAGAAGCCCAGAGTGTTAGATGCAGATATCCTGGTCGAGGCCGGATATTCTCTAGAGGAGGCAACTCAGGCCCTTGCTAGTGCAGATCAGCCAGCTTCAGTTGAGGGCAAGGAGCCATCCCCGTTGTCTTCCTCCGGCTTGAGTGCTTTCGATGATGTTGAGTAGCCAGATGGAGACCAGCCAGCAGCAGCAGCTCAGCCAACAGAGGATTAGCCTTCGACCGTCACTGCACCCACATCCTCAGCAATGCAGGATTAGATCTTCTGTAAAAGTTGGATGAGAGACTTGAGGTGTACCGTTCTGAGTGCTAGCTATCTAGGAGAGGACGTGGATGGGTAGATAGGGCTTCTGGATTTTATTTGGCGGATATCATCGGCTCTTTGTGACATTTTGATGAGCTTGTTTTCTATTCGACTCTTTTGGCTCATTGAGATGCACTTGGTTTTTGGAACAACCAAGAGGCTTATATGTGTATGGCTCCTATTGCTTTATCTATTTTGTATGTTCCTTCATGCATGTGCGCTCCCATCTCATTCTCTATCGTGCACATTTTTTTGTTGATCTAGCGTTCTCCCTCTCTATTTGCTTCTTCGGTGCCATCTTTTTGAACGATTAGATGACAAAGGGGGAGAGAGAGCTACCAAATAAGGGGAGAATCGGAGGAGAGTGACACTTCCTACCCACGACAAAGGAGGGGAACTCTTGCAAAATTTCTAAGGAGTCATCAAGGTAAGGAGGTAAGTGTTCTTTCGAGATGTATTTTATTCTCTATCTTCTTTCATCTCGTTTGGACTGTTTGGGAATACTGTGGTTGTCAGTAATTACTAAAAAGGAAGAGATTGTAAGCTTCATGACCTTTGAAGTCCCTTAAAAAGTATGAATTAATTTTGATGATTGAATAAACAACCATAAGTAACGGTTGTGTTGCAGGTTCCTCCCGCTAATTCTACATCAACATGGTGGGCTTCCTAGATGGATGACAAGGATGAACCCTAAAAAAGGAGTTGTCGAGCTTCGAAGGTCTAAAGCTAAGGATTAGCTAGAGAGTCCATAGAAACTCCGGTACTATAAAGAGGGGTAAGGTTATTTGTTTGCTATCATACAAGTGTTAGAGGGTGTGAATGCTTCTTAGATCCTCAGAAAGCACTAAAGATGGCAGAGCAAGCGAAGTCAAAGATCGGAGCTCAAGAACCAGCTGAAGTTTCAGTCATCGGACAGTCCGATGAGCCCATGAGGAGCCAGTCTAGAGACAGAGTGCTCTCTGGAGTCGATAAGGATAGTCACCAGACAGTCCGTCGGTGCAGTGATCGGATAGTCCGGTGAGCCAGAAGCTGAAGTCTAGAGAAAATATCTCTGTGAATCCATAAGTGAAAGTCACCAGATAGTCCGGTGAAGGTTTGCATCGAACAGTCCGGTGTCTTATGGAGTGGACTTCAGAGAGGGTGTTTCCCTGGCCGAGGAGGAAAAAGAGTTACCGGACAGTCCGGTGATTGCATAAAGCAGTAAGCTTTATGACATCACGTCCCAACGATTGTTCTGAGCTTGGAGCCTATTTTAACTGTGGAGGGGGTCATTTTCCAGTGTGCCCTTGATCGGAATTGCTGGAGCCAAGTTTTGTGAGACCAAGGGACACCACCAAGAGACCACATTTCAAGATTAAAGATCTTTAGTGCTAGTAGGAGAGTGATAGTGAACATTCATCCACTTCTATAGTTTGTAGGGCTTGAGAGGAGTAATCTTTGTCTATTACTCTTGGTGTGGACAGCCTAGACCGGCTAGGAGTTGGTGCTCGAGCTTTCGAGAAGATTGTGGAAGACGACGCCAAGTTTGTACGCGATTCCGGGTCCTCCGCTCAAAAGGGACATCAAGAGAGAGCGCCCGAGCCTTGGTGGCTCGCTCTAGCGCTTGGGTATTATATGCGACAGCTGAGCCGCCGGTGTCTTCACTCTGAGAGTGAAGCGTACCCTTGTGAGCATTGTTCAAAAAATGACGAGAGGGTCCGAGACTCCGATGAGAGTGGTCCAACGAGGATTAAAGAAAGGCGCATACCTTTGAAGACCTCAGAAAAAATCACTGAGCACTCTCTATCTCATTCTCTTTACTTACCGCATTTACTTATCGTTGAGTAGTGTGATAGGTTGTTCTTTGATTACTTTTGGTGGCTATCTGCTAGTACTTGTTTATTGTTTATTTCATATCACTAGCATTGTTAAGGGTCTTGGCTTACTAGACTTGTTTAGATTTGCTTTTGTTGTGTTCAAGTGTTGTAGTTTAAGTTCGTAGCAAAATTAGTGCTATAAGTTCACCGATTCAACCCTCTTCTCGGTGTCCGTGATCCTTACAGCTTAGAACAACATGATAAATCTGTTCAAGAATATCTTACCGAGTTACAAAAGCGTATGATGCGTTGTGGGATAGAAGAGGACTTTGAGGATACTATCTGTTGTTTTTATGCTGGGTTGCGTCGTGAAATTCAAGACATAATTGATTACAAAGACTATGATTCTGTTGATCAGTTGTTCCACTTGCTGTGCTTGCAGAAAAAAAATTTGCTTGGAAAACAACTCCAGAATAGCAGCCGTACATACACTCAACAGTCGACATTTTCTTCTTCGTCGACTACACGTACGCCACCACCATCGAGCAGGAGGCCTCCCACCACCTCCAACACTGCCACAGCACCAAAACCAACCCCTTCAGTGCAATCTTCGGACTCGAGTAGGCCTTCTTTACAAGTACCTAACAAGAATACATCCTCCAGTACCTTCACAGGACGCTCCTCCAACATCATGTGCCATAGATGCCATGGCATGGGTCATATGCAACGAGATTGCCCAAGTCAGTGGGCATACATTGCTACTGAAGATAAAAGATACATAAACACTTCGGATCTCAAGAATGAAGAATCTAATGATAAGATTCCTGACGATGATGATGTTCAAATATTTAATGATGATGATACTTCAGCCTAAAGGACCATCATTGTCCAACGAGCTCTCTTCGCACAGGTACACCTTGATAAGATTCAACGCTATAATCTATTTCAGATTTACTTTGTGATCAAAAACCGACATACACACGGG
Organism: Zoysia pacifica; assembly: GCA_001602315.1. Taxonomy (NCBI): domain Eukaryota; kingdom Viridiplantae; phylum Streptophyta; class Magnoliopsida; order Poales; family Poaceae; genus Zoysia; species Zoysia pacifica. The sequence continues at coordinate 301,223 of BCLH01000059.1, forward strand.
ATCATTGATGGTGGGAGCTGCAACAACTTAGTGAGTACGGATTTGATCACTAAGCTTGACTTGCCTAGACGGCCATATCCACATCCGTACCATATCCATACCACATCCAACACTGTCACAGCACCGAAACCACATCAACAACTTGTCGAGTTCCTTTCTTCATTGGCACCTATGTTGATTCTGTGGATTGTGATGTTGTATCTATGCAAGCTTGTTCATTTTTATTAGGTCGTCTGTGGGAACATGATAATGATGCTATCCACTATGGTAAAAGTAATAATTATATCTTCACGCATAAAGGAAAGAAAATTACTTTATTACTTTTGACCCATGCTGAAATTGTACAAGCTAATAGAGATAGAATTACTAATAAGAAGAAAGAACATCCTCCTACACCTGAAAATCAGCAAGCAATAAAATTGAAAAGTTCTGTAATGCTTGCAACAAAATCTGACCTTACTGAAATCTATGATTAAAATACTTTGTGTTATGCTTTGGTATGCAAGAATGTGTTGTTTTTACTTGAGGATTTTACTTCTTTGTCTTCTACTGTTGCTGACCTTTTGCAGAAGTATCATGATGTTTTTTCACATAAGATACCTCTAGGACTACCACTCATTCGAGGGATTGAGCACTAGATTGATTTGATTCCTAGAGCGAGCTTGTCAAACCACGCTGCCTACAGAACCAACCCTGAGGAGACTAAGGAAATTCAGCGAGTCCAAGACCTTTTGGACCGCGGGTATGTACGTGAGAGCCTTAGTCCTTATGCTGATCCTATTCTTTTGGTTCCAAAGAAAGATGGTTCTTGGTGAATATGTGTTGATTGTAGAGCCATTAACAATATCATCATTAGATATCGTCATCCTATTCCTAGGTTAGACGACATGCTTTATGAATTATGTGGTTCTATAGTCGTCTCTAAAATTGACTTGCGAAGTGGATACCACCAAATAAGAATGAAATTGGGTGATGAATGAAAAACTGCTTTTAAGACTAAATTCGAATTGTATGAGTGGTTAGTAATGCCTCTTAGATTGACTAATGCACCTATTACTTTCATGCGTTTGATGAATAAGGTCTTACGTTCTTACATTGAAAAATTTGTAGTGGTTTATTTTGATGATATCTTGATTTACAGCAAGTCAACGAACGAACATTTATCTCACTTGCATGCTGTTTTTGTTGCTAACCTTGAGAAGTGCGCCTTTTGCACGGACTTGGCTATGTTGTTACTCTACAGGGAATTGAAGTTAATGAATCCAAGATAAATGCGATCAAGAGTTGGCCCACACCCATAACGATTTCACAAGTGCGGAGTTTTTTTGGACTTGCCGGATTTTATCACCGCTTCGTCCAAGATGTCAGCACTATTGCTGCTCCAATGAATGAGTAGACAAAGAAGGGTGTTGTATTTTCGTTGGAGCCACACACAAGAGGAGTCCTTCGCCACTTTGAAGGACAAGCTTACACATGCACCGCTGCTCCAACTTTCAAATTTTGGTAAGACTTTCGAACTTGAATGTGATGCTAGTGGAATTGGCATTGGTGGTGTGTTGATACAAGAAGGTAAGCCTATTGCTTATTTTAGTGAAAAGTTGAATGGCCCTGCTATTAATTACTCTGCGTATGATAAGGAATTGTATGCTCTCGTACGCTGATTAGAAACGTGGCAACATTAAAAAATTTGTCATTCATTTCGATCATGAGTCATTTAAGCATATTCGTAGCCAAAATAACTTTAACCCTAGACATGCTAAGTGGATTGAATTTATTGAATCTTTTTCTTACATCATCAAAGATAAGAAAGAGAAGGACAATGTAATTGCCGATGCTTTGTCTAGACGATATGCTATGCTGTCCTAACTTGATTGTCGAATTTTTGGACTAGAAACAATTAAGCAACAATATGTGTTAGATGCTGATTTTAAAGATGTGTTTCTATATTGTCGTGAAAGTAAGACTTGGAACAAATTTGTGCTTAATGATGGCTTCCTTTATAAAGCCAACCATATTTGCGTTTTAGTTGGATCTGTTCGTCTTTTATTGTTATGGGAGGCGCATGGAGGAGGATTGATGAGACACTTTAGAGCGAAGAAGACGGAAGATGTTTTGGCCACACATTTATTTTTGGCCAAAAATGAGACACGATGTTGAACGCTTCGTCGCTCACTGCACTACATGTCAAAAAGCTAAGTCACGACTAAACTCACATGGTTTGTATATGCCTCTTCCCATCTCTTCTACTCTTTGGGCCGGTATTTCTATTAATTTCGTTTTGAGATTGCCTAAGACTAAGAGGGGAGAGATAGTATTTTTGTGGTAGTATATCTCTTTTTTAAGATGGCACATTTTATACCATGTCATAAGATCGATGATGTTACACATATTGCTAATCTATTCTTTAGAGAAATTGTTCGTTTGCATGGTATGCCTTGTACTATTGTTTCAGATCGTGATGTGAAATTCTTGAATCACTTTGGACGCACTTTATGGAATAAGTTGGAAACAAAGTTGCTGTTTTCAACTACATGTCACCCACAAACCTATGGACAAACAGAGGTCGTGAACCATACTTTGTCTACAATGTTATGTGCTATTTTACAAAAAAAACTTGAAGATCTGAGAAGAATGTTTACCTCATATGGAGTTTGCATACAACCGGGCGGAACACTCAACCACTAAGGTAAATCCATTTGAGGTAGTATATAGCTTTAACACTTGTGCTCCGATTAATCTTTTGCCTTTGACTTCTACCGAAAGAGTTCATAATGAGGCTAAGTCGTGTGCTGATTTTATTGTCAAGATGAGTGAAACAACTAAACAAAACATTGAAAAGATGAATGAGAAATATAAAATTGCCGGTAGAAAAATAGACATGAAGTTAAATTTGTACCGACTGATTTAGTTTGGTTGCACTTGAGAAAATATAAATTTCCAGAGCTAAGAAAATCTAAATTGATGCCTAGAGCTGTTGGTCCTTTTAAGGTACTTGAGAAGATTAATAATAGTGCATATAAACTTGAGTTACCTATCAAGTTCGAGGTTAGTTCTACATTCAACATCACAGATTTGAAGCCATATATGAGAGAAGAAGATAAACTTGAGTCGAGGACGACTCGGATTAAAGTGGGGGAGAATGAAAAGGATATCTCATTATTGGATACACACAATGCTTCTTTACCTACTATAGATGGTCCAATCACAAGAGCTTGTACACGACAATTAAATTTAGAGGTAAACTCATTCCTAAACACATATCTTTCTTTCTTTGAGAATAGATTGCTGCCTAATGATTTTATCATGATTAGTAAGCTTAGATAGAGTCAAGAGAAGTACAAAAAAGGACTTGAAGATACTCAAGACCAGCAAAGCACATTGAACATCGAAGGATATTTGATCAACTCGAAGTCGAGTTGACCTCGGGTTCCAGGAGCAGTACAAACTAAAACGGACGCTCAGGTCGCATACGAGCATCATTTTGAATGTTTTAGATATGGTTAAAAAGATAAGAAGATAACTTTTCCAACAATATAGGTCTTATCTCTAACTTACACTGAAATTAGCAGTAATCATTAAAACAAAATAACATCCAAAAACTGCTCAGGTGCTGCGACACTATATTTGAGCCTTTGGGTCGTGTATCTTTTTTAGGTCTATTAGTATTGAAGTTTGCCTCTAAAGTCGTCCTAAACTCTATATTATCAGTAGCTACCGTTATTAGGGTTAGATTTTGATTAGTTTTCCTCTGTTATTAAACAGTTTCATCGTTTGACGGTTTATTAATTTTTCAATTTTGTGATTTAATTCAGATTTTGCAATTGAGTTGCATTTTTCAACTTTGTAATTTAATTTAGATTTCGCAATTGAGTTGCATTCTTTTTTGTTTTTGCTTGTGTTCTTTAATTTGCAGACAGAGATTAACCTTCTTGACGAGGTCAATCGTGTGTGTACGATTGATAAACAGAGAAGAAGTGGTGCTGCGATTGCGGATTCAAATCGTGTTGATTTGAGGCCGAATCGATTGTATGTCGCATCTCTATCAAATCGCTAGTTACCACGACCTGACGGAAAATCGAGAACCCGGTACACATCAAGTTGAATACAACCCAAGCGCTTGGATAAAAAATCACAAAAAAGTTCAGAAACGGAAGGACCAATAAAGGATTTTAGAAGATGATTCATGGGCCAATGTCAAAAAGCTTCACTGTGGAAAATGGCATGTGCTTCTGTGCTTCATCTTTAGTCACCTGCTCTAGATGCAAAAATGATGGTGCTCAATAAATATAAGTGAGTAGTGAAACTTAAGAAACAGATAAAAAATTAAATAAACAGTTACCTAAAATTTAGTGAATGCATAATATGGTAGGCCAATCTAATGCCAACTCAAAAAAACTTAAAACAGAAATGTATTTCAGGAAATATTAGTGTGCACAGTGAAGAGAGCAAGATATGAGTTCTTAAGAAATAGGACCACGCAGCTTATCACAACATGTTAACAGGGATGCAAAAGAGCAAAAACTCCAGAGCGTTGCTCTGGGAACTTATGCATGGTTTAATAGTACTGTGTTAAGACAAAAAAAAAAGGTACGGTAAAAACATGGAAATGGAGAAATTGAAAATACATGAAAGATGAGAGTTAACAGCATGAAAATGAAGTATAACAGTATTATTTTCTAACCAAGTAATGTAAAATGCATGATATAGGAGAGTTCAGAAGTTCACTTATACAGATCAGAGAAAAGATGAGAGACAGGATGAATAGTATCGTGTTCACACAAAAAAGCAGTTGCTGCAGTAAAAATATAAAAATGGAGAAATTGAAAATACATAAAAGATGAGAGTTAACAGCATGAAAATGAGGTATAATAGTATTATTTTCTACAAAGCAATGTAAAATACATGATATATGGGAGTTCAGTTTTTCACTTACACAGATCAGAGCAAAGATGAGGCAGGTTGAATAGTATCGTGTTCACACAAAAAAAATTGCTGCAGTAAAAACATGAAAATGGAGAAATTGAAAATACATGAAAGGTGAGAGTTAACAGCATGAAAATGAAGCATAATAGTATTATTTTCTACAAACTAATGTAAAATACATGACATATTAGTGTTCATTTGTTCACTTACACAGATCAGAGCAAAGATGAGAGACATTCTTTCAGCCTTTTTGCACCAATATTACCTTCCAGTCGGGGAGTTAGAACAAAAATGAGTGGCATCATTCCAGCCTGTTCCCAAGCCAACAGCAAGACTAAGTCTTGTCGATTTACTTCACTATTACATATTAATGGATATCCATATGGAGATTTGTCCAATATTTGTACCTGCCGGCGCTCACCTCCAGCCTGTGGAAGGCCGACAACAGGTGCGTAGTGTGGCTGGACGGCCAGACTGGCGGCGGCGACGCGTCCGTGGTGTACGTCAACTTCAGGAGCATCACGGCACTGGAGGGGTTCGAGCACACGGTGGCCGGGCGCGGGTTGATGGTCGGGTGGTGCTACCAGGAGGTCGTGCTGGAGCACCGCACCGCGGGCGGGTTCCTCACCCATGCGTGCCGATGCTGTGCTGGCTGTTCTTCTCGGAGCAGGTGACCAACAGCCGGTACATGGGCGAGGAGTGAGGGGTCGGCCTAGAGATGCCGCGCGAGGCGGGCAGGCAAGAGGTCGAGGCGACCGTGAGGGAGCTGATGGGAGCAAAATGGTTCAGGTGGACGAAGGTGAGGGAGACGTGCGGCACGGTGGTGGGGGAGAGATGCGTTGGCGGTGGGGGCGAGATGGGGCTGTCGGCAGGGGAGAAGAGGGGTTCAGCACGCTGGGGAGAGGAGGGGGGTAGCGGTGGGGAGAAGAGGTCCTGCCAGTGGGAGGGAGGAGCGTATGGCAGTGGGAGGAAACGGCAAGACGCGCCCCCGCCTGCGCAGATGAAGGCGAGGGAGACGGGGAGGTGGAAGGGCGCGGGACGGCGGAGAACACGGAGGCGGCGGCGGGCGTCGCCTGCTTGCACACTCGCGGCCGGGTGCGGGATGACGAGGGCAGTGAAAGCACGAGATTGTGCATTGGACGGCTCAAATGGAACATGACGGCGATCAACGGTTGAAGGTTGAAGATAAAAAAAGTGACGTGGCTTAATGTGAATTGAGATTAGCATGTTAGTGCGGAGTTATTATATACTCCCTCCGTTTTTAAATTGATATTGCCCCACTGATTTTTACAATCAACTTTAACCATTTGTCTTATTTAAAAAATCTGCTCAAATATGTAAAATTTTAAGTTGTGATTCAAATAATTGTCATAATAATTTAAATTATATCAAAATATATGAAATTTATTAATTTTTTTTCATAAGATAAATGGTTAAAGTTGAATTTAAAATTAAATTTAAAAATCAACGACGATATCAATTAAAAAAACGGAGGGAGTAGGTATTACATATTCTGATTAAGTTGTTTGATTGATGGTTCTCAAGTTAGCACAGGGCCTCTATTTATACCATGCCGACATCCTTAGGTAACTCAAACACTTGCGTCAGCGGTGTGCTCACATTCCCTCCTTCAAGGTCTGCTTGTTCCCAAGTAGGTACTCCGGGAAAATTGGATGGCAAATCTTCTTCATCTTCCCAGCTGACCAAACGCTCAGGTTGTTCTGACCATGCCATCTTGACTTGCAAAATCTTGGAGTCTACTTTCTCAATCCAACGAGTGCCAACACCTAAATGTCGAGATGACTGCCCATAGAGAACTTCAAAAGGTGACTGCTCCAGCAATGAACCCAGACATTCCTCCCTCCTTAAAAGGCGGTTTGTCCCCAAGCCGCTGTGATCGCAACCGCCGGGATCCCAAGGAAAGTGCTGAAAATGTTCCCAAACTGAATTTAAGAATTCAGACACAGTGAGAACATCATGGAAATTCCCTAGGAAGAGAAGATCCTTCTCAAGCAGTGTATCTTGAGAATAATTAGTAGGCGTGATCTGAACTGCCAAATGGAAGATAAGCAGAACAGGGCCTCCAGGATCCCATAATGTTGCACAACATTCTTCAATTGTTGCATGCTTGCAACTAATGACCACTTCTCCTAGTTAATTTTCTCGGAAAGTATGAATCTAAACTGCAGGTTGAACCTTCAGATGATAATGAGAGTGCATCGCAGTAGTGCACGTCTTTACTTCCATCACCTTTGCCTCAACCTAAAAGTCAGCTATCGGCTCATCAACATCCATCCAGAGAATAGGACTGATAATAACCATGCTCACAGACCCATTATCCAAAGGACACACAAAAGCATTAACAGGCATGACCTCGAAGGGCTTGCAAGCATTGACTTTCCTAGCAGAATACCATGCAATCTGAAGATCTTGAGAAGGACCTGGCAACTTCATGGTTGCCGAAGAATTGATCTAGTCATAGTAGCCAAAGAAAACATCACACCAGTGTGAGCAGCTCACCTGCAGAATGTACCAAGGTACTGTCCAGAGAGTCCTCCAACTGAAATAGACCCCAGATTCCCGGCCATGGAATAGAATGAAAGCAACAATGTTGCTTAATGAGATGGTCATGCCGCAGAGTACAGAAGTCTCCCCAACCCTTGAACTTCACTCTCCTTGCAACAGATAGCAATTCCTGAGCGGCAGCCCTGGTAAAATACCTGCAAGTGAGTTTACACCACTACTCTGTTTCGACAGGAGACTTTTGAAAGTAAACCTCAATAGAGTTCTGCCATAAATGAAGATTATCCCCAACAATTAGTGGAACGTTGATTGTAGGCAACTTGCTATGAAACGACGGCGGGCGATGAGCATGTGATTGACAAGGACCAGGATCAACAATGAAGGGCTTGGTGGAAACATCATCATCCAAACCATGGAATGGTGAAGAGCTGCGACGAATTACCGACTCAAATGCAGTCCTCTTATGACCTAGTGTTGAACAGGTGTTGTACATCTAAGTGCCTTTGTTGCCAAAGAAGGTGCTGATGCTGATGTTCGAGGACTGAGCCGTAGGCAGTACAGGGAAGGAGAGCACATCGGTGGCGATGCAGCTTGACTCCAGAGCGGCGACGCCCGTGATGGCAGCTGCCTCCACCTCATCTTGGCGGTCACCCATCACCACTTGCACATGCGTGCTCTGCTTCAGTGGACCGGAGCCCGCCGTGCCCACCTCCGAGGGGAGTACGCCAGACAAAGATGCGGTTTGTGCTGGGTTGAGCCGCGTGAGATCTGCAGTCGCGCCCAACGCCGTTGTGGCCTTATCGCCAAAAGAAGCTTGCGCGACCACTGGAGGAAAGAAGTCGATGGAGGACGTGAGATTGCCGAGAGACCCTGCGGTGTAGGGATGACCCGCATCGAAGGCCACCGCCACAGATTCCAGTGCGCCAACGTGTGTGCTCGTTGAAGTGACCGAGAAAAAGTTAAATACATAAACACTACTAAAACGTTTTTAACTTTTTCTACTTTCTAGCTATCTAACAAGTAACTTCTGATAAAATAACAATTAAGCAAAGTAACAAAAAAGCTAGAAAACAACTAGACACAAATAGATAGCAAAGATAAACTAAAAAATAACCATCTATCCAACTAGTAAGCAAGTCATACGAGCAAGAGAGCCAACAAGAGAGATCACAAAGAATCTATAACTCTACTCACAATAATGTAAATGCGAAAAGAAAGTAGTAGAGGGTATCAACAATTTTTTCCGAGGTTTCGATAGGATGGTGCCTTCTCCTAATTCTCGTTGTACCACTTTCATCAGAGTACCAGTCTCTCCTGTCATTTCCGAAACGGTTCTCTTTGGGTTATGTTTCACTCCAAGGGTACGCTTCACTTACAAGAGCTAGCCTCCAAGGCTCATTCTCTCTTTGTGTCCCTTTCGAGCGGAAAACCCGAAATCGCGTATAAACTTGATGTCGACTTCTACAATCTCCTCGAACAACGATGCCTAACTAGTATAAGCTACTATAGAGCAAGAGTAACAAGTCTAAGACACTCCTCTCAACCTCACAAGCTTTAGTAATGTATAAATGCTCTTTGCTACTCTTAACAAGCACTCAAGACCTCTCAAAATGCCTCTTTGTGAGCTCCTTGATGACCTTTGGCTTTCACAAGTAATTTTCAAATTTTTCAAGCCACAAATAACCTCAATAACAGCTCCACAATGGGGCCCTAAGCCTCTAAAGGACCGTTGGGAGCTGTTGCAAAAAAGCTGACTATTTCCAGTCACCAGACTGTCCGGTGCATATCTTCACCGGAAGACTTTCACTTTTGAACTTTCAGAGATACCTCTTCTGGGCTTCATCTTCTAGACACCGGACTGTTCGGTCACTGAACAAATTTTATTTATTAAGGAATTTCAACAACATAGCATCATGGTCCGTGTAATGTGCCAATAAATAGTTGGGTAGGAGTTCATCTTGTGGTCAATAGAAATATCTAGTCTCTTTTTGCTCCATGAAATTGTTTTGTTATAAATAATATTCAATGGAAATAATATTCTCATGTCCAAAATGTGCCTTCACCAGAACATTCAAATATGCTGTTAAAAAACATTCAAATATTATATTACTAAATAAAAATAATCATATACTTAACAATTAATTAGTAACATATTTGATTTCGAAAACATATAAATTAACTCATTTTTTGGAGGGATGTAATAATCCACGTTGCAACTTTTGATATTTTGGTCCTTAATTTTTTCACTCGGTGGTACGCTGACTTACCATAGCTTGTCTGTTTTGTTTTATCTATTCATCACTTTTCTTGATTGACTTTTGGAAATCTAAAATTCGGATGCTTTAGAAGGGAAAAGCTTTCTTAGGGTGCTTCAAGATTCCCAATTTTTAAAAGCATCTGACTTTTATGTGTTCCAAAAGCTAACCCACAAAAGTGATGAAAAGCTGAAACAAACAGACCTTAAGTCTCCAGAAGATCACATAGTGAAATTATTGCATGTGCACTATGATTGGATTGATTATACTCCCATCCGTTCTAAAATATAAGCATTTTTAGGTTTAAGTTAAAGTCAAACCTTTATCACTTTAATCATTACTAATCTAAAATTAACAATATTTTATTATATAAAAATTATATTTTTGAAATCATTATGAAACAAGCTTTCATAAAAATTTTATTTTATATTAAAAACTATGTAATTTTTTAAATATTATTAGTAAAAGTTAAACAAATTTGATTTTATCCAAACCTAAAATGCTTATATTTTAGAACAGAGGTAGTCCTTTGTCATGACTTAGCCCCTCCATTCTTAAATCATTGTCGTCACTAACTTTTTAACATCATCTTTGACTCTTCGTATGATTTAAAAAAAGATAAAAGTTCAATTTACTCCTCTTAAGTATAATTAAAGTCCAAATAACTCTCTAAACTATGTTTCGGTTTATTTTACCCCACCTGTTGACGCCTAAAAGATCCGTTCAGGTCAACGCATCGAGAACACTAGGTCATGCAGGTCGCAACAGACCAGATCGCTGAAGCTGCTAAAACCGAAACTTTTGGTTTGGCAAAGCAGAACTTTCGGTTTTCCCTGATCGGTTCAGAAAAGGGGTATGTATCATGATTTCGCTGTGAAAGGTGGCTAGGTTTACGGGCAAACCTGCAAAGTGGTAGACAACGCGTTTTCATGGTGAAGAACGACTAGTTTACGAGTAAACTAGCAAAAGCCGTCGAATCTCCTGCTCGGGAGGGACCCCGTCTGGGCGTGAGCGTCGCCAGACGTGCCCTAGGTCGGCCGGCAAGCTTTAGGACATCATCTATGGCTGTGGAGACCGGTGAATGAACAACATAGGGGGTTTGGAAGAGGATCAGGTTTGAAAAGGTAAAAAATAAAGGGACAATTGGTAGAATCGATTGGGTTACCTCCTTAATTGAGGTCTCTTTATATAGAAGTGGGGTGGTCTTACCCTTTGGAGCCACGGATCTCATTGATTAAGAAAAAAATTAGCTCTGATTTGGTGTAAAAACAACCAAAAATAGACTTAGGGTACCGAACCCTCCGGCACTTCGCCAGAGACTCCGGTGGGTAAAATCTCGCGTCCAGAGAGAGCTTACCGGATACTCCGATACTGTACTGGAGTATCCGGTACCGGATACTCCGGCACTTTAGTGGACACTCCAGTGGCGACTCAGATGTTTTTTTTTAAGTTCGTAATTCTCTCGTCTGGTTTTCAAATTAGGCGATTCATATATCTGTTTCGATCGTCTCGACAAGGGCTGCGTCATAGAATTTTCAAATCATGGATTTGGCTTCATATTTATGTCTTTTTAAGCACTTCTTTCTTTTTTTAGTGGAATTTAGCTAAACTCTTCGAAAATATCTTTCATGTCCTGAAAAACATGTTGAAAAACAATTCTTGCAAAACAATCATTATCAGATGTATTCGGTCTACCAAACTGGAGCATCCGATTCGAGAAACCAGAACTTTCGGTCTTCTCAAGATGCAAATTTTGGATGTCAACACATGCCCCTCTGTTTTTTGGCGAAGCTAGCGTGCCAAAAAATATTCTTGTTACCCAAAATTGCTCAAGTGTGATGATAAACAAGATACCGATTATCTAGAACCGATATAAAAAACTAATCAAGTAGCCGAAATAATTTTTTGTCAATTGTAGCAATGCGTTAGATCGTATTAACTAAATATTTCGGCTACTGAATCATTGAAGTTCAATCTATAGTCCGGCATTATACCGGATGGTCCGGTGCAAAGAAACACCCGAACCCGAGAGGGCACGACGGATCCTCTGGCGTCATACTGAGGACTCCGGTGGCCGGACATTCCGGTCATGCACCGGACAGTCCGGTGTGCAAAGCGTTTGAACCCGAGAGGGCTTACCGGATACTTTGACATTATACCGGATACTCCGAGCACCGAACATTCCGGTCCTGCATCAGACAATCTGGTATGCAATGCACTTGAACCTGAGAGGGCTTGTCGGATACTCTGACATCGTGTCAGATAATCCGGTGAGCAAAATGCCCCAAACCCGAGAGGGCTTCCCGGACACTCCGGTAACTACAGATTTTGCCCAAAGTGATAACTAAATCATCCATTGGCCTTGTTTTCTCGCAAGATAACATTCATATACTTGGCCGAATAGAACTAAGCATTTCACCACATATTTGACAAGCATGACATATATTTTTATTATAGCATCTTCTTCCTTAGATTTCACTTAGCGGCTTTACCCCTCGAGTGTCGAAGTTATTAGTAGGTCAACGATGGTCGGTTACAACTCATCGGCTATTGAAGTCTCATGCTCTTCTACCCATGTCAAAACTATGTCATTTTTCATTTAAGCATGCTCATTAAATTCTTTAATGTTCGGCCATAAAACTTAAAAGCTCCTAAAATGCTTATATGCCAAATTTTGAACTTTCTTTGAAATATTGATCTAGAATTACAAAGGCAATGACTAAAAAGACTCTCAAATACTCTAATTTGGTTTTACCAAGTCTTTAGAACAACGACAGCCGAATTATCTCAACATCGGTAACTTCAAGTATTGATCATTACAATTAAGTCCTATTGATATTATTACCGAATACTTGCTATCCCAAATATATAGGAAAAATCATTGGCTGCATAAATGCCTAACAATGCCAAATTCATGATATAGGACTTAGCATCTAGGGATTTACCAATGTGAGCACAATGATATATCCTTCACATTACTTATACAACCGAAATAAACTCTAAGAATGAGTACAAGTGCTATACATGTAGTTATTTCGGTCTTTCCACCCAAAGCAATTCAAGTAATGGTACTGTCATTTGGAAATAGCCCTTCATGATATGCATAGTATTTGGGTGCCCAAAGATTAAAGTAAATAAGCCAAGAAGGATGAGAACAAATAGCATGAGGATGACTCTAATACATACGCATTTGTGACATGGACAATGAATCATGACAAAACAATGACCAAGAGTTTTGATGATTGGGTACATACCTTAATGGCTGCTTAGTCTTCTTATTTTTCATTATCTTCCTTGTGCCCATCACTTGACTATCACTATTGTCATGTTCTTGCAACTTTTCTTTGGGAATCCATGCCATGCCCTTCTTCTTCAACTCTTCCGCACTAAGTTTTTGCAAATTTTTTATTTGCCAATTTGAGAAACTGAGTGGACCTCTCGGTTGTGCCTTCGTCTTGGGAATTGGCAACTTTAATTTGCTTTTGGACGCCTTTTAACTTCTTTGGTTCAGATTTGGCATCAAGAATATCAACGCTTGGTTGCTTCAACTTTTTGCCACTAATAGCCAAAGTTTTCAAAGCACGAATCGTCTTTTCTTCACTTGAAGTCACACCTGAACTTTTGTCTTTACGACCGTCCTTTTTTACACGATAGACTTGTCGAACCACCTTCCTCTTTTGTTGAGCCATTGACTTATTCTTTTTATCGAAACAGTCTTTCGAATATAGTTGCCTTCCGGTGGTTTGCTTTCTTGTAGTGTCATCGTGTTGATGATATGATTGAGGCTTCATATTTGGATTATACCACCCCCATGATGCATAAGGATGACAAGCTACCGTATATGATCCATATGACGGTGGTACAATCCGTGTAAAAGGAAGATATGGATCCTTCGAATAAACTCTCTTTCTTTGCCGATTTGAATCATCATATTTGTATTGTGGAAGCACTTCTGATGGCTTTGAGCGATTTGATTTATGATCATTCTTTGCATCTCTCTTTTCTATATATTTAGCCAAAAGCTCTTCAAAATCAAGTTTTGGCTTTCTACCTCTGCTTTTGCCATGGAATCTACCTCCGTCATCCTTCTCCAAATTGGTTCCTGGATTTCTATTCTTTTTGTTGACCTTGCGAGAACCAAAATGAACTTGAGACTTCGATTTTTTCGGCTTTGCTGAATTTGGCAGATTTGAGATCAATCGCTCGTGAGCAAGCTTGAAAACCCCCTAGTGCATGATGGATCTTTTACAATCTCGGTAAAATCATGACCTTTAATAATATCATCATGAATCTCATCGGCAACTGCACTCTCTCTATCGAAGGGTGTTAACTTGTTTTTACTAAGAGTTAACTCCTTGTTTTTAGATGAACCGACCTGTGGCCGATTTAATAAGTTTTTGATATCGAGACCAATTGAGGCCAACTGATCATCCCTATGTGTTTCCTCAAAAGTCAATCGTCCTACATCAATGGCCGATTGAACTTTTTGATGAAACATATTGCAATCCTTAGTACTATGCTCAAAAGAATTATGCCACTTGCACTATGCTCGCTTTCGTACATCTTGTGGTGATGAAATAACTTTGTGATCTATGAGTCTAATAAAACTATTCTCAAGCAAGTTGTCAAATAGATCATCACACAAAGTCAAATCAAAAGTGTACTTCATCTTCTTTAGCCGATTCTTTGAGGAGACGGCATTAAGACTAAACATACGAATGGTTCAGATTTCTCATCTATCCATTCGGCTACGCATTTAATTGTGTCTCTTTTACCGGATGCTTTAGAATCTTTTATTACACTAGCATCAGTTTTTGCAACATCGGTTAACCTTGACTTTGTTCTTTTAAAACCCGAATGGCCACAAGTAAACCATTTAGATAAAATTTTTGGCAATGATGAGGTTGAAACTTTGAATGCCAAAATATTACTATTATCGGCCTTTCTAATTTTTAGAATGCATTGGCCGATATTATGTGAAGACTCTCTATTGCTTACAAGTAATTTACCTTCCTCAATCGATCCCTTACAATTATTTACCGTGGCAGTACTAATAGATGCCTCAATTGAAAATTTATATCTGATTGAGAATTAGGTAAAATACTCGTGAAACGTACCTTATCAAATATGTTGGAGAGACATGGAACCTTGATATGGATTGAATTGTGGTATGACAAAGCCTTCATCTTCCTTTCGTCTCTGTCTCCATGCTCTCATTGATGCTCTTTGCTAACCGAACCTTGTTCGGTTATGGGTTGAGGTGGATAAATAATGGAATGATCACTTGACAAACATATGATCTCTTTAGGAAAATCAAACATAGCTACCTTTTTATATTTGATATCCTCATGTGTAGCTGTGTTTGTTTCCTCAATCTCACTTGTAGCCGATAATTTAGTAACAATCGGCTTGCTATTGGAACGACTTCTAATTCTAGCTATAAAATTTTCAAAAACCGCAACTAATTTCTCCTTGACATTCAAAGATTCATCCGAAGGCGAACTAGGAGATATTGCTGAATTTTCATGTATTCAGCTATAATTATTGTTTGCACCTAAAGCCGAATTAGTGGGCAAAGCGTATGCAACTGTAGCATGTGTAGGCATGTGAATGTTTGCTGGATTTTCATTAATTCGGCTACAATTTTCAACAGCGTAAGGAACCGAATTATGATCATGAAGTTTCGAGTATAGTGCTGAATTTATTGGTGTAGCCTCCACTCTAGCAACACACAAAGTATCATATGACACTTAAGAACAATTAGATGAAATATATGAACTAGAACGGCCATATGTGTCATGTCTCAGCACATTATATGAAGCTATCATAGATGGTGCAATTGTTGCCGAAACATTGAAAGAAGAAACACCATATTGGGTATTTATAAAATTATTGGTATGTGATGTTTCAAAAAACTTAGCCGAACCCATCATGTTGTCCTGACCTTGATAACTACCCATCGACATATGAGCTTGCCCCATTGCCGATGCGTGAGGATATGTGTATTGAATGTTGTTAGTAGAATTTAAACTTGAAGCAAATGCATCGTGAACAATGGGCCTACGTATATATTTAGAATGATGATTCGAATAGTTAAGACCACTATATGTATAATGACTAGTTGGTGCAACATGCTCACTAGGGTATCTAGCAACATCAATATGAGAATTTGCGATACTTGCAAAATGAGCATTAAGTGAGGATATTGCATATTGTTCCTCATGATCATCGTGACGATATGGATAGCCCGCCATGTGTTTGATTCTATTCTCTTGTTGATCAAACCGTAACAACAAGGTGGCCTTGATTTCTTCTTCTTTATTCTTGGCCTTTGCGAGTAAAATCTGCAACAAGAATAAGAGCAACCGTAAATAGATGCAATTGGCCCAAAGAGGCTAGATGCAATGGTGGTGACGAATCACAAAGATGGATCAATTAGGGAAAATGCTAAGTTAGAAATATCCGGTTGTTATGATGAAAACCGAATGATCGTCTCCAGCGGAGTCGCCAAAAGTGTGTTGACGCCTAAAAGATCCGTCTGGATCAACGCATCGAGAGCACTACGTCGTGCGGGTCGCAACGGACCAAATCGCTGAAGCTGCCAAAACAAATCGGAACTTCCGATTTTCCCTAATCGGTTCGGAAAGGGGTATGTATCACGATTTTGCTGTGAAAGGCGGCTAGGTTTACGAGCAGACCTGCAAAGTGGTAAACAACGCGCTTTCGCGGCGAAGAACGACTAGTTTACAAGCAAACTAGAAAGCCCGTCGAATCTCCCGCCCGAGAGGGACCCCGTCTAGGCGTGAGCATCGCCGGACGTGCCCTAGATCGGCCGGCAGGCCCTAGGATGTTATCTATGGCCGTGGAGACCGTGAATGAACAGCATAGGGGGTTTGGAAGAAGATTACGGTTTGAAGAGGTAAAAAGTAAAGGGACAATTGGTAGAATCGATTGGTTACCTCATCAATCGGCCTTAGGCCTCTTTATATAGAGGTGGGGTGGTTTTACCCTATGGAGCCACGGATCTCCTTGATTAGAAAACAAATTAGCTCTGATTTGGTGTAAAAACTACCAAAAACAGACTTCGGGTACCATACACTCCGGCACTTTGCCAGAGACTTCAGTGGGCAAAATCTCGCGTCTCAAGAGGGCTTACCAGACACTCTGTTACTGTACCGGACACTCTGGTACTGTATCAGACACTTTGGTTTCGCATACTCCGGCACTTTACCGGACACTCCGGTGGTGACTTAGATGTTTTTTGTTAAGTCCGTAATTTTCTCGCCTGGTTTTCAAATTAGGTGATCCATATATCCGTTTCGATCGTCTCGGCGAGGGCTACGTCATGGAATCTTCAAATCAGGATTTGGCTTCATCTTCATGTCTTTTTAAGCACTTCTTTCTTTTTTAGTGGAATTTAGCCAAACTTTTTGAAAATATCTTTCATATCCTGAAAAACATGTTGAAAAACAATTCTTGCAAAACAATCGTTATCAGATGTATTCGGTCTACCAAACTGGAGCATCTGATTCGAGAAACAAGAACTTTCGGTCTTTCCAAGATGCAAAATTTGGGTGTCAACACCACCAAAACGTGATTTTAGGTCATTAACTTTTAATTCTCCGTACATAAGCATAATATTAATTTGAAACTTCCTGATATGATAGAGCACATCATAACGCATATTAGAAAAATACCTCTTGAATTTTATACCATTATTTTGCATATAGTTTTATATCTCAAAGACTAGCTTACTATAAAATATCTTTCAAATAAAAATAATGATAATATCTCAAAGATTATGCTTGCATAACAATATCTTTTCCCATAAAAATAATGATAAAAAACTATTTTGCATATAGTTTTATATCTCAAAGATTATGCTTGTGTACGGAGAATTAAAAAAGACAAAATTCATGAGAGGTAAATTGGACCAAAATCATGTATAGGTGGGGTAAAATAAACCAAAACATAGTTTAAAGAGTTATTAGGGCTTTGGCTATATTTGAAGGGAGTAAATTAAACTTTATTCTTTTAAAAAGTACTTTATATGTGTATACTTATAAGCTGTATCTCAGATACCTTTAACTATAAAATAAATTATAAATAATAATAATCATCATTTTTAATAAAACAATAGTCAAAGATGCCGCTAAAAGTTAAGAACATGTAGGCTCCATTGGCATCTCCTTGAAATTTTGGCTCCAGCACCATGGACTATAGGATCCCATTTTCTACTGTAGCAGGAAGCCCGAAAATCCTGCAAAATGCAGAGAAAGACAGTACTCCCTCAGTCGTAAAACCTAAAATATGTGATGTTTTTTTTTTACTTTTAGAAATTAATGTTCATAATTTTGTTTTACTCCAAATATTAAGAAAAATATAAAAATAAATAAGCCATGCTTAAAGTATTTAGAATAATAAAATATTTATAGTAAAACAAAAAAAATATAATTTTTACAGATTTTTAAAAAAAGAAGAATGGTTAGCCATTGATGTAAGTGTAAAAGGACACTTATTTTGGGATATAGTTGCATAAAGTCACACAAAACCAGTCAGATGTGAAATACTCCATCCGTTCCAAAATATTAGCATTTCTATATTTAGTTAAAATCAAACTTTTATCACCTTGACCATTAATAATAAATAATTAATAATATTTATTTTACCATATAACAATCATATTTTTTGAATTCATTATGAAATAAGTTTTCATAAAAATATATTTTTATTTTAAAATTTATATAATTTTCTATATATTACTAATAAAAGTTAAAATTTTTTGACTTTAACCAAATCCAAAAATGCATATATTTTGAAACGGAGGTGGTATTACTCCACTGGCATGTGCACAGCTGCCTCACATGCTATCCTTTGATTATGTTTTCGATGTTTTAATTTTTGCAATGGCAAGAGAGCTTTTACTCTCCGGTGCTGGATAGTGCGGTATTCATCTTGTTTTGCAGGTTTGTATCTATATTTGAATTTGCAAGATCATTGGGACTTTCCAATCACCATATTCAAAACCCAGACCACAAAATTCATGAAAATGCACACGTGACGCTACTTTTTGTTATAAACTGCCTGAAAAATTCAGATTTGGATCAGATAGCGCAGACACAAAATGAGATTAAATAAATCACACACATGTTTTCCCACCACCGCACGGTTATCTCAACGTATCTACTACGAGCCAATAGTCCTGCTGCTTTCCTGGGAAGATATCACTTGCCACTGTCAGCTTCGATCCACTTGACGGTGACGAATAGCTCGCCGGACTCCACATCCCGCAGCCGCAGCCTGGCGTCCAGTGCGATCTCGCCGTCGTTATATGTCACGAAGCTGTCCGACAATAGGCAGTTGTCGGCGTCGGTGGCAACCTTCCGGAGCTTTGTCTCCCCCGCCATGAGACGCAGTGCTCGACGCAGCTTTGTCGCTGCTGCCACTGGCTGCAGATCCACGAAGGCGTGACCCATCTTGTCATCGTACTTGAACCGGTCCCAGTCGAACACCTCCTGAAGTTGGCAATGACAATTGTCATTGATGGGATCAGCACAAAGGTTACTCGATCTTGCTAAGCACCAAAAGGAAAACAATCCACATGACAATATATTTTTAAAAATCATAAATTTTCTAGGTCAATTTACTGATCTTTTGGATTGCTGGCAGAATAGTTTCAATCAGCGGGTATGATTGTTTGTGTCTTTTATTAGAATCAGAAGAAGTTACCTCAGCAGTGGGGTTCTAGGTTCCATTTGCTTGTTAATGTGCTTGACCGCGTTATTATTGAGAACGAAGTTCCAGAGCAAATTTTATATCGGCATCAATATCATTAATGCAGAGTCATAGATCCCGAAATGAAATTTAACTGTCAAGTATTATTGCTTAGTGGAAGTAGGAAAAAAGAATTGAGGATTTTACTGGAAGTAGGAAGAAAGCAAATACTATAAGAAAGATGTAGCAAAAAGTTGAATAAATAAGCCCCAAATGCCTGATTGTCTTTACTGCACCTTTGTGTGTTTAATAAGGGTTCTCTATGCATGTAGTCAGGATTCCCCAAAAAAAAAAAGTGTTTAGTCAGAAAAGATTAATATACGAGACCTAAGCGGCAAGAAGTACCGCATCTTCTCAAGTCCAAGTTGATAAAAATGGCATAGAACCTTATGTCTTTAACAATTAATGTCCAGTAAACCAGTACTAATGAGTACAAAATTCACAATTCGTATGGCCACTGTTCTGGGTCACGAATAGAATAAATATTTTCAGGCCAAGGTCAAGCCAAGAAAGGTGTTCTGAATACTGCTTTTTGATTCTAGTGGAGAGTTCTGCATGACAAATGCAATAGAATCTTACAAATTTGATGACTCCTGCTGGTTCTTTCATGGAGAATATCATTTCTTCGTTCCAAACTGGATTGAGGCAACTATTAATGACTTTTGTCTTTGCAGTCTGCACGGTCAAAAGGAAAGAACACACGTTAGACCTCACAAAAGAAGCTCTGTACTCGTTAAGAGAAGACAATTAAGAACTCAGGCACAGTTGCATTGACAGGCTTCTCATGTACTACCAAAACAACTACTCAGTCAGAATGATCATTTAGTATGAAAATTATCAGCAGGGAAGATTATTAAATCAGCAGAGACCAGTTTATAGGTTGGAGCAGGATTTAGATAGATGAAGAAAAAAATAAAATCTCTCTTGGACCAGAAAGGTTGCACTGCAGATCTCATTGATTATTTCATATGAAATGCATATTTTAAAGATAGTTGACCTGATATCTAATGTAATATTCATAGTCAATAGATTGAAACGTGGAGCTGGATCATGTAACTCTGCTTGATCCGGTTCAAAAAGTAACTCTTAAGCACAATTCAAAAGCGCTCCTGCCGACGGAGAAAAAGGTGTACACAAACATCGCTGTCAGCCCTAGCCCAAAAAAAAAAAAACTACGGCCATATAATTAACAAAAAGATTTTGAGTGGGGGGTTTGGCACACTCTGGTTAACCTTTTTAGATCTGAATCTGCTGGTAAAAAGAAAAGGGTAAATTAGGCCAAAATGCAAGTTCGACATAGAGATACATTACGGCAGGAAATCCATGATTTCACAGCCAGAATACAACAAAGCGACCGAACAGAACCAGTAATCACGATACTAACATAGGGTGAGTTTCCGTGTCAAAAAGTAAAAGAACCCTGGTTCCTTCACAAAAAGTTGGAAGCAAGAACGCGGAAGGAAGAAAGCAGGGAGACACTGTTCATGCAGCCGCAGATGTATCCATCCCAGCATTTTTTGCACGGGCAATCAGACAGTACTAACGTCAGATGCCCCAATTAAGGCGGAAACAACGATCAAATGTGATTAAGAGAACACTTGGTTGGACCGTGGACCATGTGTCGCCAGGGCGTACAGATCCCACACTCATCCGATGAATCCAGTGGGATATGTAGGCACTAGGTATATTAGTAAGAACATATTGATACTGATGCAATGTAGCACCGATATGTCTGAAATCCTGATTTGAACATCAAGATCAACTCGCGTAAATAGTTCGTGACTCATATGAAATGACAAAAAAAAATGGTCAAAATGTTGCAAAAACAGTGTGCTTTGTGAACTTATTACCATGTCCGCGACTCGGACGATGACATAGGGGTCGCTGGAGGTGAAGTCCCTGACGGCGAGGTTCCGGCCGTTCCCCACCAAAACCTTGAGCAGGCCGCCAGAGCGCCTCCCTGCATCCTCCATGCCCCTTCGCCTCCCACCTCGTGCTCCTCCAATTATTCCTCGGCCGCGTTGCTTAAGCAAGAAACAGAGAGCACGGTGGCAAGGAAGGAACCAGAACCTGCAGCCAGTCGAGCTGCTGCTGGTACTCACCCGTCTGCAAGGGCGGGCGCTGCTCCCGTGTCTCCTGTGCTGCTGATGTTGCTGCTCTGAGCGCCGAAGAATAGCTGACTCGGTCTATTCGGAGGGGGAGAAGAGTCCGGGGAGTTGAACGCGTGGGCCCAGTAGTGGGGTGAGCTTTGCCCGCTGTGGGTTTCTCGGACGCGGTCCGGACGCTCTTGCTGTGGACTCGGTCGGGGATGTGCTCTAGTGCTAGTGCGAGCCGGTCCCTGGCTCCTGCGTCTAGTGGTGGGATTTTTTTCAATTATTATTATTTTAATTTACAGAAATAATACTTGGAGGAGAAATTTTAAAAATGTAACTGTGTCCAACCTGAGTGCACAAAATAATAGATATTATGCGCTAACATGTGAAACATGATGTCGAGCACGCAACAGAAAATATTAGAGCTTTAATGCGATCACAACTACACGACATATTATCATACACCAAAAACATGATATTCCCTTTGTCTCACGCGAAGTGTCATTTTACCCATCAAATTTTGTCCCACACAAGTATCATTCTACACCATGGGGTCCACGTCTCACCACGCATCGTCGCGCCGGAGATGGGGATGGGCAGCAGGGAGTGTGGATGGCGACTAGCGAGCCCAAAGATGCAGCAAGGCGGGCGGCGACGAGGCGCAGCAGCCTAATGACGAGGTGAGACGGCGTAGCGGGCAGTGACGAGGTGAGGCGCGGCAGCCCGGCGACTAGGTAGACAAAACCGAGCAGACGGCGGCATCTAGGCGACGAGGCGGTGCGACGGTCCGGCGATGAGGCAAAGCCACACGCAGCGACGAACTCCCCGGTGAGCTCCACCACCGCCACGAACTATGGCTCCCCGCTTCGAGATCCGCCCCTGCTTGAGCACCAGCTCCCCTCTTAATGTATCATGCCCCAACGGAAGAAACAAGATGAGCGGCGGGCAGCTTCATCCGAATATGTGAGAAGAAGGGGAGGAATGATTGATGAGAGTAAAATGGTAATTTGGCTGCTGCCTTGAGTGGAGCGAATTTTCTCAAAACATCACTCTGTGTGGGACAGAGGGAGTACATGAATGGCTGAACGATGGTTCCATATAGGACTTGACATGCGTAAGCTTCATGACAAGGACGATCCCTAAAAAATATGAATAAATTTATTAATTGAATAAGTATCATAGGTAACAGTTGTGATTGTAGATATTACCTTGCTTTTGTTACATCAATATAGTAGGTTTTCTTGATGGATAACAAAGACGATCATGACAATGAGTTCTGGGCATCAGTGGACTAGCTACAGAGTCCATGCATTACTGGAATCAACATGTTTCTCTAGGAACGAAAACCCTACGGAAAGAGTTAAAAACCCTAGGCAAAATGTTTCCTTACGAAATACCCTATGAAAAGAGTCATAAGGAAAATGTATAAGGAAAATGTTGACGAGAAAGAGACAGTGCCCTAGAACTGTACAGTGAAAACTCTAAGGAAAGATTCTTTACCTACGAAATCAATTCTTAGGGAAATCATGTGGGCCCCATTAAAAAAAAGGAAAATTGGATCCATGACACCAAAAGAACGCCTCTTTTGAAATTTAGCATTGAGCCAGACTGGTACATATATGTGCCACCGAAAGATCTAGTTTTTTAAAAATATACAACTCCATCTGATTCCATCACATTTTTGTTGATTTTCTATTTTTTTTAAAGGAACTGAACAAAGCAAAGGACACTTTTTCCCTCCTCATCCACATCTCAGTCCCGCGCACCTGTCCTCCCCGATCCAAATCTCAAGCCAATCCCCTGCGCTGTCTGCCCGTCCCCCTGCTTTGCCGTCCAACCCCCTGCGTCTCCAGCCCTAGCCCCTGCAACACTTGTGCCGCCTCCCCAGTGCCCTGTCCCAACCCTCCCTGTGTCGCCGCCCCCCAGAGCCCAGCACCTCCTGTGCCGCCTCCCCAAGTGCATTGCCCCAACAACCAGAGATAGAGAAGGAGAATGGGGGGGGGGCACGGGGAGGGATGCAGGGGGAGGGGCGCACAAGGGGGGGGGGGAGGCACAGGGGAGGAGGTGTCAAGGGAGGAGCTCCACGGGTGATATCTAGCTGCTTCAAAATGAGAGAGAGGAGGGGTGCTCGTTACATGCATATGCAGGTTGAAGACAGAGATAAAACGGTACGCGGTAACACCGTTAGAAGCTAATGTAGATGGAGTGTTATATTTTAAGAAATTAGTTTTTTCGGTGATATATATATATATATATATATATATATCGGTTCAGTTTAATGTTAAATTTTAAGAGAGGCATTTTTTTTGATCCAATATTCCCTTAAAAAAAGAAAAAGGCAACGCAGCCCACTGCCCGACGCTGTCGGATGCCGTGGTCCGCTGTCCCTGCTCGCATGCCGCCGCTGCCGGTGCCCTTGCTCACCGCCGCCCCGGCTTCCGCTCACGTGCCTGCTTGTGGTCACTGCTTGCTCTCACAACGCCTCCACGTGCTGCTCGCTGCCGCCGTCGCGCGCCTGCCGCCGACGGCCCCGTCGCGTGCCTCCGTCGTAGCGCGCATGCCGCCCATGGCCCCAACGCGCGCCTTCATCGCCGCGTGCGGTCACTGCACGTCTACCGCCACTGCTCCAGTTCCTGCGTCTGCTCACCGCCCCACTCGCCAATCGCCTCCGGCCGCTAGCTTGTTCGCCACCTTGCCCGACGCAGCCTTTCGCTGCCCTGCTCGTCGCCCTACCTGACAAAGCCCGCCCTCGTCCTGGTCGCCGCGCCGCCCCTGCTCGTTGGAGTCCGGCTGCCGCCGGATGTGGGCCGCGTCGGTCATTCGTCGGTGTTGGTCAACGTCGCCATGCCAGCCCAGCCCTCTGGATCGCGCAGCTGCGCATCACCCTCGCCTACTACCGCTGCCGCCAGCCCCCTCTGCGCCGCACCTACTACCGACCGCCCTATTCCTCTCCTTTGTGAAATGAGAGCGTGAGAGAGTGATGGAGAGTTATAAGGACGGGGTGGAGGGATTATTGCAGGAGAGAGAGAGAGAGGTGAGAGATTTAGAAATTTTGAAATGGAGTGCGCCAGGAGGACTGTTTCCGTAGGAAACCTGAAATTTTGTAGGGAAGAAGTTAATTTTCCTAGGAATCATAGAATGTGGTACGGAAAGAGTGGTTTTTCCTGTGGTTTCAAAAATCATTCTAGGGAAATTATTCTTTCATTAGGGTTCGAAAAAAACTCTAGGGAAAATCAATGGTCTCTAGGAAAACTGGAGGATTCTAGTAGTGATAGGATCGTCGTTATTATTAAAGGGGTCAAGTCATTTTTTCTTCGGTCATATAAATGTTAAGAGGTATAAATACTCTTAGTTATCTCAGAATGCACTGAAGATGTAAGAGGAAGCAAAGCAAGCGAAGCTGAAATCAAGTCGAAGACGAAGTCTCAAGTTTAGTTACAGAAGAGTCACTAGACAGTCCGGTGAGCTCACCTAACAATCCGGTGAGCTAGAAGGTGTGAAGTCCAGAAGAGAAGCTCTCTGGAGTGGAAGTAAAGATGTCATCGGACAGTTCGGTGGGATAATGATCAGATAGTTCTGTGAGCCTGAAGACGAAGACCAAAAGAAATGTCTCTGAAAGTCCAAAAGAGACAGTCACTGAACAGTTCGATGAAGATATGCACTGGACAATCCGGTGTCATATGGAATAGTTTTCAGAGAGGAGTGTTTCCCTGGTCTGCTGACAGATAGAGTCATCAAAGTCATCGAACAATCTGGTGGTGCGTCGGATAGTTCGGTGTGGAGAGTCACCGGATAGTCCGGTGGCTGGTAAATGCAGTCAGCTTTATGATATCACGTTCCAACGGTTGTTTCTGGGCTTGGAGCCTATTTAAATCGTGAAGAGAGACCTTTTGCAGTGTGCTTGAGGTCTGAATTGCTGGAGCAAACTTGTGAGAGGCCACGGGACGCCAAGAAGAGAGTACAACGTAAGATTGGAGATCTTTGATGCTAGTAGGAGAGGGATAGGAGGATTCATACACTTCTAGAGCTTGTGGGGCTTTAAGAAGAGTGATCTTTGCTTATTGCTCTTAGTTTAGCTGCCTAGACCAGTTAGGAGTCGATGTTCGAGCTTCCGAGGAGATTGTGGATGTCGATGCCAAGTTTGTGAGTGGTTTCAGGTCCCCCGCTCGAAAGGGACACCAAAAGGGAGCGCCTGGAGCCTTGGATGCTTGCTCTAGCGCGAGGGTATTGTTTGCTACAGCCGAGCTACCGGTGTCTTCACTTCGAAAAGTGGAGCATACCTTTGAGAGCACTGTTTCAAAAATAATGGAAGGGACCAGAAGTTCGATGAGAGTGGTCCAACAAAGATTAGGGGAAGCGCCAACCTTTCGAGACTTAGAAAAAAATCGCTGAGCATTATCTTAACTCTCTCTTTACTTTCCGCATTCATATTGTTGAGTAGAGTTATAGGTTGCCTTATGATTCATCTTGGTGGCTATCGTGCTAGTGTTTGCTTGTTGCTTTTATTTTTTCACTAGCATTGGTAGGGGTCTTGGTTTATAAGAATTATGTAGGTTGCTCTTGTTGTGATCGAGTCTTATATTTTGAGTTTGTAGTGAAATTAAGTTTTATAAGTCCACTGATTCAACCTCCTTCTCGGTGTTCTCTATCTTATCAAGTGGTATCAGAGCCAAGTGCTCAATTTTAGGCTTCACCGCATTGAGTAAGGATGCTGAACAGGATGGAATATCCACCTGTGTTTGATGGGACGATTACTCGTATTAAGGCCCATATGCAAGCCTACCTAGAGTCAGTCGATGGGAACGCGTGGCAAGTAACCCAAAACGCTTCAAATACGAATGAGAGACTTGATCCTGTCTTTATCAAGTACAATTCAAAGGACAAGAATGCCATCTTTGGGTGCATCTCTAAAAATATCTTTTCTAGAATCAATGCATTTTGCACCGCTAACGAAATGTGGTTTTAATTGCAAAATATTTATGAGGGCCCGCTGAGGCTAAGGAGAGCGCTGTTATGTTCTTAAGAACAAATATGACTATCACCATGTTGCCACATGAAAAAGCTAACAATGTTTACTCTCGTTTGCATATACTGGTAGAGTAAATCAATGACTTGGGCCTCAAGAGCAAAATTGAAGATATTGAGATCATGAGAAAGTTATTGAGAATATTGCCACCAAGCTGCAATTCTATAGTCATGTTTCTCTTTCAAACCAACATGGCGAACCTCTCCGTTGATGAGATGCTTGGGAAGCTAATGGCATATGAGGGTTACATGTTGGGCACCTCCACCGACTCAAGTGCCCAAGAATCTTGCTCTTCAAGTCGAAGAATCTTCAAATGGCAAGAGCAAGAAGAAGAAGGTGAAGGATGATGAGAGTGATAGTGAGGACCTTGCGCTCTTAATGAAGAACTTACTTCACAAAAGAAGACCCTCATCTTCGAAGCACAACTTCACATGCTTTAATTGTGGCAAAAAAGGCCATTTTGCTAAGGAGTGCCCCAAGCCCAAGAAGGAAAGCAAGAAGCAAGCCTCAAGTGAGAGCGATGACGAAGAACAACCTCTCAAGAGGAAATTCAACAAGAAGTTCTTTGTCAAGGATAAAAGCAAGGGCAAAGAAAGGAGGAAGTCACCACACAAGGCTTACACTGTTGGTGAATGGCTCACCGATGATCACAATTCGGACTCCTCTTCGAGCAAAGATGAAGAGCTTGCGGGTATTGCAATGACAAGCTCCACCAACAAGTTGACGCCACCACCTCTATCCTTGATGTTCCAAAGTTTTGAGGGCTATATGGATGAAGATGATGATCTTGAAGAAGAAGAGGAGGACTATTGTCGATGTTTCGTTCATCGACACAGGAGAATTTACGTATTTTGGGAGGGATTCATGCACCCTTTTTTCATATGTGGCCTAGTCTAAGGAAGACTCAAAGGGTTAACCTGGTTTGAGTCACATGGAGGTGTAATACCCTACATCTAGGGGAGAGAGTGGATCATATTAGCTCAAAAAGGGGTTACAATAGCTGTAGAGTCTGTGCGCTAGCAAGAACCCTAAAACATGTGTGGTATGGGTCGCTACTATTTCACATATGCTACCATGTATGTTTATGGCCCCCGATGCGCCCTTATATAGGGGTCGAGCCAGGGTTACGAGGCTTGACGCCTACGAAATGTAACACTAGTGTCCTCAAAGTCAAGGAATAAAAATTTGCACGAAGAATTCGAAAGTTAAGAACTTAAAGTTCAAAAGATGAAAGGAATTCAAGTAAAAAATTCAAATTTGAATTCGAATTTATCAATGAACATTCAAACTTGAATGATAGAAGTGTTTGGAATAGGAGAAACAGAAGAACAACTAGAAAATGATTAAGTTACATGAAGTTATACAAATTCAATAAGGTTTCACTCAAGTTATGAGCCCAATTGGATTTCTAGTTCTTAACAGTCATCTGTTTTGTGACCGTTGCAGAATAGTATCCAAATAGGATTTCAACTTGACTCCAAAGTAAAAGTTGTTCCTATTGATGTATTATTTCTTTAGGACCCCAGAAGTTGGTTAACTGTTCTGCTTGCAGCAGATTTTCTCAAGTCTTCTTATCGGGTAACCAGTTTCAAAATTCAATATCTTTCATACTCCTTGGCAAGAACCTCTGCATGTTGGTTATTTTGTAGATCACATGTTGAAGAAATGTTCTACCAAATTTCAGCCCTTTTCGAGATTGTTTTCTCATCCTTTCTTTGTGCACAAAATGCCTAAGCATTTAGCTTGACATCTGCTTTCAGCAGACTTTTCCAAGCCTCGTTATCAATTAACAATTTTTGAAATTCCATATGTTCCTCGTTCTTTTGAAAAACCCTGTGCATGTCATTATTTTTGGAGAACATATGTCACAGATCCATCCTACCAAGTTTAAAATCAATCCGAGTTTATTTGCTCGTTTCGCTTTTGTCCCAAAAATGCTTAAGCATTATGCATGCAAGGCCACTTCCTGTCACGTGGGGCCCACTGGTCAGCCTCTACCGCGCCCTCCTTCCTTTCATAAGAAGCTACCCGGCTCAATTAACTCCACAAGGAGCAGCACCATTTCTCCACCATTGCTAGGAGACCTCGAGCTCCAACCCCGGTCATGTCCTTCACGAGAAAGGTGCGCATGATCATGCTCTAGCTTCTCACGGCGCTGGCTTTCCTCCTCCCCAACTCACGTAGCCGGAATTGAGTTTTTCCCCAAAACTCGGCCATTACTGGTCACCATCGCCTCTCTTCGAAATTCAAGTTCTCCGGTGCCTATTCCAAGAATCCTTTTTGGATCTAGCTCCTCCGCTACGCCCCCTTTGCAAGTTGTTGCATTGAAACCGCGTTCGGTTTGCAGGAATTTGTGGAAGCCACCGCGGCCGCCATTGAAACCGACCACCCTCGCTGTCGACGACCCCTCTACGGCCGTTTACCAAGTCGACAACCTCCGCGCCGGTCTTCTCCTTGTCATCCTCCAGCTCTCCAAGCAGGTCGCGTCAAGTTTGGTCCACCGCAGCGCCACCAAGCCCTCGCCGAACCTCCGTCACCGCAGTTCATCGATGGCAGCCATTTTTCGGTGGGTTTCCCACTCCGGCGACCCCTCCATCGCCTTCCTCGCGTCGCGTTGTGCGGGTTGGTGCCGAGCGCCGCCGCCCGCTCTGTCGGACAGCCGCCTCCGGCGAGGCGCCGCTGGGAACCGGTCGGCTGGCCGAGCTGGCCTCTGGATCCGGTGCGGCCTGGCCGAGATCTGGAGTGGCCAAGTGCCCCCGCGGGCCTCCCGGCAGCTGGGTCGCGCAGCCGCCACATGGCGCCGAAAAATCCTTTTATTTTCAGAAACCCATTTATTAATTGTGCAAAAAATTTCATAGAAAATTCATCCGAGGTCGAAAAATTACAAATAGTATATCGTTGGAATCCTTGTAACCTGCAGAATATTTTAGAACTATAAAAGTTGCATTTTCTGCATTAGCATTATTTATATTAATAAAACATTGTGCCATATGCATAAGGGCATATCTCCATTTTCATGCATTAATAAAATATAAAATATTTATGTTCACATTCCCCTGATTAATTAGTGTTATCCTGGGATTATTTAGAATTTATAGGCTTGTAGATTAATTACAAATAATTTATTAACCTTATATGGTATTTAATTCATTATAAATCAACTGGTTGTCAATAATTTCAAAACTTTGGTCAGAAATTTACTTGTAGCCTACTTGATTTTATGATCCATTAAAATTTGGATTTATGTCTTCAAAAACTGTATTAAAGGAAGGTAAAAATAATTTTCTCATTTTAAACAATTAAAGTATTATAGGGAATCATCTCATAACCCTTTTCATATAAATACCAGCAGCACCTTAACCTAATAAAATCCTTTATCATGCATGGTCATGCGGACATCTTTACCATCTCATTACATGAGCATGTCATCGCATATTGTAAAATACAAGTCCTTTGTTTAAATTTTGCGCGTCATTTTATGCATATAGGAAACAACACTGGAGCTTGTGGAAGCTGCTGCCGAGGACCCCGCTGATGTGGGTCGCGCTCTTGCTTGTGCTAACTCTCAATAAACCCAAAGTGTAAAGATCAAGGACACCGAGAAGGGGGTTGAATTGGTGGACTTATAGCACTAATTCTGCTATGAACTTATACTACAAGACTTGAACACAATAGAAGCAAACTTAAACAATGCTAGTGAAAATGAAATTACAACAAGCAAGCACTAGCACGATAGCCACCAAGAGGAATCAAAGAACAACCTATCACACTACTCTACGATAAGTAAATGCGGTAAGTAAAAAAAGTGAGATAGAGAGTGCTCAGTGTTATTTCTCGAGGTCTTAGAAGGTAGGCACCTTCTACTAATCCTTGTTTGACAACTCTCGTCGGAATCCCGATCTCTCCCGTCGTTCTCGGAACGATGCTTATAAGGGCTAGAGCAAGCCTCCAAGGCTTGGGCGCTCTCTCTTGGTGTCCCTTTTGAGCGGGAGACCCAAAACCGCGTACAAACTTGGCGTCGTCTTTCACAATCTCCATGGAAGCTCAAGCACCCACACCAAGAGTAATAGGTAAAGATCACTCCTCTCAAGCTTTACAAGCTCTAAAAGTGGATGAATGCACTCTATCACTCTCCTACTAGCACCAAAGATCTGCAATGTGCACTCTTGGTGGTGTCCCTTGGCCTTTCACAACTTGGCTCCAGCAATTCTGATCAAGGGCACACTGAAAAATGTCCCCCTCCACAATTTAAATAGTCTTCAAGGCTAGAAACAACCGTTGGGACGTGATGTCATAAAGCTGACTGCTTTATGCAATCACCAGACTGTCCAGTGACTGACCCACCGGACTGTTCGGTGACTCTTCTTCCTCCTCGGCCAGTGAAACACCCTCTCTAGATTCCACTCCATAGGGCACTGGACTGTCCGGTGCATACCTTCATCGGACTGTCCGGTGACTTTCACTTCTAGACTCACAAAGACATCTTCTCTGGACTTCAGCTTCTGGCTCACTGGACTGTCCGGTCACTGCATCGACGAACTGTTCGGTGACTCTCTTTGTCGACTAGTGAGAGAACCTCTCTCTGGACTGGCTCCTCCAGGGCTCACTGGACTGTCCGATGACTGAATCTTCAGCTGTTCTTAAGCTTCGGTCTTCGACTTCGCTTCCTCTGCCATCTTTAGTGCTTTCTGAGGACTTTAAAGGGCATGAAGCTTATAATCTCTCCTTTTTTTGGTGATTGATGACAACCATAGTACTCCCAAATAGTCTAAACGAGAGGAAAGAAGATAGAGAATAAAATACATCTCAAAAAAACACTTACCCCCTTACCTTGATGACTCCTTAGAAAAATTTTGCAAGAGTCCCCCTCCTTTGTCGTGGGTAGGAAGCATCGCTCTCCTTCGGTTCTTCCCCTATTTGATAGCTCTCTCTCCCTCTTTGTCAGCTAATCATCTAAAAAGATGGCACCGAGGAAGCATATAGAGAGGAAGAACGCTGGTTCAACAAAGAAACGTGCAGGATAGAGGATGAGACGGGAGCGCACATGCACAAGGAAGCTGCAAAATAGATAAAGCACTCGGAGCCATACACACAGAAGCCACGGGGTTAGTCCAAAAACTGAGTGCATCTCAATGAGCTAAAAGAATCGAATAAAAAACAAGCTCATCAAAATGTCACAAAAGAGCCAACGAAATCCGCCAAATATGATCCAGAAGCCCTATCTACCCGTCCACGGTCTCCTCGTAGACAGCTAGTTCTCTAAGCGGTACACCTCAAGTCTCTCACCCAACTCCTACATAAGATCTAGTCCTGCGTGGCTGAGGAAGTTGGTGCCGTGATGGTTGGAGGCTGCTCCTCTGCTAGCTGAGCTGCTGCTGCTGCTGGCTGGATTCCTCCTGGCGGATCAACATCATCGAAGGCATCCAAGCCGGAGGAAGACATCGGGGATGGCTCCTTGCCCTCAACTGAAGCTGACTGATCTACACTTGCAAGGGCCTGAGGTGCCTCCTCTAGAGAATTTTCGGCCTCAACCAGGATATCTGCATCTGACGCTCTAGGCTGCTCGACTGTGGTGGTTGCAGGCTCTGACTGTGAAGGCTCTGTCGGTGGCTCTGACAATGCTGACTCAGCAGTGGTATCCTCAAAAGATAGAACTCTCAGAGCAAGCAGAGAACTACCGACTGCTGTCCTTGACTCCAATTTCGGAATAGACACTCTCAGCTCAGTAGAAAATAGAACCGACATGGAGTACGAGGAAACTGAAGAGAACTGAGAAGAAGTGACAGGAACACTGACCTCTCCAATTGTTGTAACTGTGCTGGCTGCCCCAAAAGGTACAAAAGGTGAAAGCGAGGCTGAGAGCAATGTGGTAAACATGGACTACTGCTACTACTGGCTCTGGCTCTGCAACTTAGATGTGAATGCTGGCACTGAAGAATACTAAGGCTGAGGTGCAGTAGGCTGGAGCTGTGAAGACAGGGGACCTAGCAGCGTGGTCGTTGGAAACGCTGGAAGAGGTGGCTTACCAGTCCCCTGGAGATATGACGCGATAGCTCCAAATCTAGCAGACATATATGAAATAGCCGATGCCATTTACAACTGAGTGCGCTGCGACCTCTCGTGAAACTCTCTGTTCTACCGTCTCCTCTCCTCTGCGAGCTCTCTCTCAATCCGCATCCATTTCTCAACGTGGAGGCGCTCGAGTCGGATCCTTGTCACACCCAGTTTTAAGGCCAAAACCAAGTGACCCTTTATGTGTGCCTAGGAATCAAGTTTCACACATAAAAGCGACTTCATAAATGGGAAACTGAACAATGTCTCGAATACTAAAATTAACCTATTACAAAAAGGACTTAGAGTCTCATAAATTATTACAAACCAAAGCAACGAAAAACAAAATAAACGTCTTGGGCTCCACAGGCGGTTGACCGAAGAAGTAGCTCACTTAGACTTCAGCTCTAAGGTCTTCAAGGTTCTCTTAGACTTCTCTTTCTACTGAGCAGCATTTATAAAGGCAAGGTTGAGTACGGGATGTACTCAGCAAGTGTTGTAAAGGATGACATGTGGTGATAAACAAGGTAAAGACAATATAGGATTCTTTTGAATAAAAGCACACAGCAGAGACACAAATCCTATTAAGCACCTATATACTAAGTGAAAGACATCATGCCTATAGACCAATCATGCCTATAGCTACCCAACTGTAGCACCAACATAAGAACCAATCACAGTCTCCCACTATGATCACCAAACCATAACCAATCTCACTAATCAAGTGAAGGTCGATGCAATGCTCATGACCGTGAGCACGGCTGTCATGACAGTTTTAACTCTGCAGAGGTTATACACAATTCTCCATGAAAAGTGATTTCATTCTGTATTTCTAGGTGGACTACAGAATCTCTATTATGCCTACGACGTCGCACTCGCACACCACCTTTGGTGTGAGGGCCAAGAGATCACTTCAAGGCTTTTATATGGCTTTCTCTAGCTTGTATATGCTCACTGATGTTTCACCCGTCAGGAACTAACCATAACCCGAGAGGCCCCCTCTTGTGCCAAATGGTTACCGAGAGTAACTCTCCCTTCCTCACACATCTCTATCCAGACAGATCCAGGCGTAACCCGCTTTCCCCGCTCCACCGGTTGGCATGTACAGAACTGGTTTTCACTACTTACTACGTTAGACCGCGCCCATACTTGGCTCGTGGTTGTACGGTAGCACATGGGTGGTCGCCCCATGAACCGGTCCTTAGATTTGAGAAGATAACATACCAAGGGACAGTGCCGGTAACCCCACACACAGCTCTACACCAACCATATCCCTCAAATTACAAATATTCAAGTTACTATTAAATAATCCATTAATCCTTGTGAAGCAAGTATGATAATAAGTCCAGTTAGTATCACCCATCCCGACAACAACACGCTAAACATATAATCTACCCTTCAAAAAGGTAAACTAGGGCGACAAGGCATAATATAGAAAGACTAGGTGAATTTCTAGCAATAGGTGCGCAATCAATTTGACACAAGCATACAATCTACAAGATAGGGGTTTTGTAAATTAGGCACAAAATAGTCAAGGACACTTGCCTTGCTGCTCTTGGTAATAGTATTTAACTGCTTCAAACTCCTGTTGCTGGAAATCCTCGTATTGCGGGTCCGAAACGAAGTCGCCTAACGCACGAGAGTACAAACAATCAATGAAATGCAATAAAACAGATCAAGATCAGTATGATTATGTCATGAATGCATAGTTTATTTCGATACGATCATTTTGATATATTATTCACTGAAATCGGAGTAATGGTTTAAAAGTTATGGCATTTATAAGGTGTAGCGGCAAATCTGTAATTAATATTTAGGTTCTATAACCTATCTGTAATTTATGAAATTTATTAAGGACTAAAAAGTAATTACATAAAGTTTAGGGCTAAAGTGTAAATTTGTCATTCGACAAGGACTAATTTATAATTAAAAAATAAGTATAGGGCTTTTCTATAAAATTGTCATAATTAATTATTATTAATTTAATTATCAAATATTTATTACTATTAAATTAATTATTAACTAATTATCAAATTTATTTCTCGGGCTAATATTATTATTAAATATTTTATCATTTTATTTATTAATTAACAGATTACTCCGAAGTTAATTAACTTAATTTCTTAATTTATTTTAATTAATTGGCTCTGCTGACGTCAGCGTGGCATCATGCTAACGCAGTAAAGGTGTGTTTTGTTTTTATTTGTATTAATCTAGGCCCTTGGTTTTGAAATTTAACGGATGTAGTTATATAGGTGACGTGGCTCAATTTGGTACATGGGATTTGAATGGAATGGACAATATTATTGGGGTGACGTGGCCTCTCTGTGGCCCTCGATTTGGATCGGATGGATGGAGTTCATTGGATCTAATATAAGGGCTTGATTTAATCTTGGCCATCCAGAAGGGATCCGACGGCTGTGAGTGGCCGCGACCGGGGGGGGGGGGCTGGTGGGCTGGCTCGGTCAGCGTGGTGGCGCCATGGCTGGCGAGCTCCGACGAGGTCACTCGGGCTCGTCGGTGCATGGAACTCGACGGGGTCGTGCTTAAAATGATGAGGAGAGAGAGGGGGTCATCTCCTTGGGGGGTCAATCGGAGACGGGGACGACCGGAGACATGCGTGCGATGGTGGGGCTTCAAGAGGGAACGGGCTAGGCGCAGGCGACATGGCATGGGCAAGCTCAGTACGGGGTCAGCTCGGGCTGCGGTGACTCCGGGAGGGAGTGCGTTGGCGAGGTTAGGGTTGAGCTTGGTTGGGATGAAAGGGAGGGGCCGGGGAGGCGAGGAATTTATAGGGGAGAGGGGCGGCCGAGTCGGGGGTGGTTGGGGTCGAGTCCTTGGCGGGATCGGAACTGGCAGGTGGCGCTTGAGAGGGAAGAGATAAAGGGAGATTGGCCCAGGGTTTTAGGATTTTTCATTTTTCTTTTCTTTTTATTTCTTTAATCCAATTCTTTATCTCTTACAAATCTTGATTAATTATTTATCCAAGGCAATAATTATTTAAATGCTATGCAATGACATTAAATGCAACCTTAGTAATTTATTTGAAAAAGAAATTTTATTCTACTCTAAAATATGAAATGCATTTAAGAAATTCAAAATTTTAATATTTTGAAAATGTTGAATTTTAGGCCGTTACAATCCTCTCCTCGAACTTGGCCCTCTCTCGGCGCAAAAGCTCAAGTAGCTCCTCTTTGAACCTCCTCTACTCCTTTTGCTCTGCTTGAATAGCATCCAATCTGGCAGCAAGAGCAGGATCAAGTGTGGCACGAGAGGTAGGAGTCTCGGCCTGACCTAGAGCATCTATGCTCCCAGCACTCAGCTGTCCTCCCTTCGGAGCCTCTGTGTCGACATCCTCCGAGGCTGTGGTGTCCTCACCTCCAGGGGTGCTTTGAGAAGCAGAAACCCATTGAACACTGGAGTCGGATAGCTCAGCAGGACTAAAAGGAGTGGTGATCTCTGGCAATGCTGCATACTCCTCAGTCATCACTCGACCTCTCCTCATCATCAGACAAATGTAGGGGGCAAATGGTAACTGGCGTGCTCCAATCTCCTCATAAATCACTTCCTCCATCTGAGCTAGCAGCAGATCTGTCAAGTCAAAAGTCTCATGCCACAGCAAAAAGCACAATAGCCACTGATGCAGAATAATCACTCTCTCCCTGTAGCCAGCATGAGGTGCTATCGACCTCCCAAGCAACCCTCAAAGAACACGAGCCTCGTGTGTCAAGCGCAGAGAGTGCCTCGAGTAATGCTTCAGATAAGGTAGCGAGAAAGCAATACTCAGTCCCTCATCACTCGACTCCATCCCTCTAATGTCTGAACGGCAGTGAAAAGTCTGGATGAGCCAGAGTGTGGATTCGTGTCTCTGAGGATATGAACTCGAGTGCTGTCAAGACATCAAACCTCTCAAAGTGGTGTGGCTCCCCTCTATACATGAACTAAAGATACGAGCGATCCAAAGAGATCCACATGGAGGCCTAGAACTCCAGTACTACCTCCTCACTGTACCTCAAGGGCTGGGTGACCAAATCAGACAGACCTGCAAGATATGAGATGTGCACCACCATGTCAACCCCAGCTCCTGTGCTCAGTGCCTCTAAAGAACAGTGTCGGTGAGCTGTAAACAATGAGCTCTTGCCCTTAGTGGCAAGCTGCCTCTTGTAGGCCTCAAAGATCCTCCGCTGCATGTCTACCAGCAGGGAACCAGGCAGTGAAGTCCACTCTCCTTTTGGCCTTAATGGTCGGGCCCTTCAACTTCAACAAGTCTACCTCCACCTCAGCTATCCTACCCATGGCCCCACAAGCTCTCTTGGCTCTAGAAGTGTAAACCTCGCACACACCAGTCCTCTGATGTGACACCTCTGTGACCTCTGCTGGGAGCTCCTCTAGACTGTCTCTCCCTTTCGTGGTTTTCGACTGTCTACTGGTAGGATCTCTTCGCAGCTGTGCCTCAGCAACTAGAGGAGCTGTCGCCACTCTCTGACGGGTCGACCTCCTCAACTCCCCTGGGATTCAGCTGAGCCTATACTTAAAGCACCTACCCTCCTAGATGGAGGCACGTCAACATCGGCTGCAGCAAGGGCTCTGTCCCACTCAGGGTCGACTGTCCTTTGCTTCTTCTTCTTCTTCTCAGGGTCTACGGCCTTGCCCTTCCTCTTCTCCTCAGACCTCGGTCTCTGTCTGCCCATACTGTCAACTGTCACTAAGAGATCAACTGCAAGCAACTCTGACTAGCTGACATCGCAAGATAAGATTAAGAGCTTGGCTCTTAACCAGTCCACTGACAGAGAGTTCTGGACTGCCGCTGACACTGTCCTGATCCACTGCCCAACTATCACTGCACCACATAAGAATAAAAGATAGGTTGTAAGCACAAAAGGTGAGCGACTCTAAATGAAGTCCTAGCGGTGGAATCAAAGACATATCACCGGTCATATAAAGCAAATAAGAGCAACGGTGATATCGAGAGACTAATGCCACAATTTATAATATAGCAAAGCATCCAAATTATGACACTAGCGACAGGAGACTCAATGCCATACTAAAATTATGCAAGCAATGACCTCAATATGGCACTAAGTACGGGAGTTGTCAATTAATCCTGTCAATTGGCAATAAAAGGTGAAATCTTTAAGCAATTTATACCAATTTTCACAATTAATCAACAAACAAGGCATGCGGGGCATTTCTGATGAAAAGTATGAGTTAGAACTTAATACCCCATAGAGGAAGTTCCGAAATTCGCCGAAGAACTCGTCAAAAAAGAACCGATCACTTCAAAAGCTAAAACCCTCGAGGGTTTTGAAGAGCATGGGTGTCGGCTTGGGAATGCACGGCGAGGACGAGCAAAGACAATGCAAGCACTCTTTGGAGGGTGAGCTGGTCCACGAGCAGCAGCAGAGAGGCGGCGCAGTGCGGCAGTGCAAAGTAGGGCGGCGGCGACGGCGCTAGGGCAGGGCGCACCTAGGGCTAGGCACACACACTCAAGCGCGGAGCTAGGCAGCGTGAGAGTGAGCAAGCAGCAGGGCGGCACGGCGCAGAGGTAAGTAGGCGAAGATGCGCAGGCAGTGGGCGGTGGTGGAGAACGGCGAGGTGCGGCGGCGATCGACGGTGACGACAGTTCGACCGAGTGAAGCACGCACGAGTTCAGTTGTAAAAACCGAGGGCACACGTACAGCTAGGTTAGAAAAAAATCAACGGCCGAGATTAAAAGAAATCGAATCGTATGGCCGAGATCGCGCTGAATGGAAGGATCATCGGACATTGTTCGGTGACTATAAAAGTCCGGACTGTCTGGTGATACAGTCGGACTGTCCGGTCTCTGTCCAATTATGCAGAAGTGACTGATCCAAAGATATAGTCACCGAAATGTCCGGTGAAGGGGCCAGAATGACCGGTGAGCTCAAGGAATTGCAGAATCAAGGAATTTCTTTCTTAACTTTAAGTGTCCTCACCAAATAACCAAATAAACACCACACTTGTCTAGAAAGGGAACTCTCAAACACTCCTTTGCAAATAGATAACTCACAACGAGTTTAGCATTTTCACAAATCGCAATTAAGATCGAACAAAGAACACCAAAGCGAGAAGGAGGCTCCAAAAAGGGAATGTACAAACCCTTAAATCACGATCCACGTAAAATTGATGTTAGAGACCGCTAAGCACAGGGTTCAATGGGCATGAAGCGCACAATGTTGCTTTGGTTACTCTTTGTGTAGTATGTGAATCCATATGAACAATGTAGTCACCTTCTCCATAGAGTAACATGCCTCCTCTGTGGTTTCTGTATGCAATGCATGCAAACAAGCTATTTTAATGCAAGAGAATTCAAAGCATGCCATGTAGATGCAAGTAAATTAAAGACATTATATAAAGAAATCTATTCAGTTCCAAGTTTGAACCATCTCAAGCTTATTCACCATATTCCTGTCACTTTTCCTTGAGATAGCCACAACACCTTCTCAAGCTCTTCCCTCATGCATATGGATATCTTAAGGTGGTTAGGCACTGATCTAATTTTGTTGTTCTTTTCTTTTATCTTTTTACACATGATGTGTGATAGTGCAAACATCTAGTCCATAGAGGAGTCCTATCTACCATTCATTGCAAGAAAAGAAACCTACTCTATTATGTACAAGAATAACCTCCTTGAAGAGTAGATTGGCGTTGTAGCTCAATCAACATGTGGTGGACTTCAAGAATCTTCAATTCGCTTCACGTTCCACCACCTAGGCTACTTCACTTCTTCTTGGGAACCCAAGAGAGTTTTGGCTTCCTCTCTCGATGCACGATCACCTTAGAGAACCATATCTTCATGATTGTTCACTTGTCATTTGGCGGTCCGAGCAGCTTAGCCTTCACTTTTCCGTCCTTGTCCCTAAAAAGCTTGTAGTGCACATCCTCATAAAAAATGTTAGCATTTGGCATAGTCTTAGGCTCGCTCACCTTAGGACAATCCTTGAAGCGATGACCATCAAGGCAACACTTTTCACAATAATAGTCATCCACCATGAGCGAGACTATCTATTCGGGGATCTCATCTTGGTTGTCAATGATGTTAATAGAGGAAGGATATGATGCTAAGCCCTTGTGATTGTGGTTGTTGATGAGATTAATCCTTTTGAATTTGCCTTCCTCTAGTACGCCGCTCAAATGCATCTATCACAGCCTCTCTCCTCGAGCTTCGTGTATTCTGTTAAAATAGATGTCTTAAGAGTAGTACTCTCCTTAGAGAGGGTTAGATCACAAGAAGTAGAAGCTTCATTTAAATGCTCTGGAGAGTTAAAGAGAGAGTCAAGATCAAGAGCTTCATGGGTGTGCACCAATGCATTATGCTTCTCATTTAGCTCTAGGTGCCTCACTTTGAGATCCTCATAGAACTCACGTTGAACACCATGAGAGTGCTTAAGTGCATTGAGCTCCCTCTCGAGCTCTCGAACTTGAAATACCGCCACTTCATGCTCCTTAGTAACCACCTCAATCTTCTTGAACTTCTTGATGATGGTCTTGTTAGCCTTCTCGAGGAAGAAG
Source organism: Zoysia pacifica (assembly GCA_001602315.1). Taxonomy (NCBI): domain Eukaryota; kingdom Viridiplantae; phylum Streptophyta; class Magnoliopsida; order Poales; family Poaceae; genus Zoysia; species Zoysia pacifica. The sequence continues at coordinate 341,401 of BCLH01000059.1, forward strand.
ACAAGATCATTGTAGCTTAGTCCATCATCATCATCATAGCTCTCCTCCTCCTCCTCCTCAAGATCATCTTCCTCATCAATGAAGCTCTCAAAACTACGGGCCATCAAGCATAGCAGAGGTGATGGTAGCTCATTGGTGGAGCTAGTCATGGCAATAACCGCGAGCTCTTCTTCGCTTGAAGATGAAGAGTCCGAATCATCATCGGTGAGCCACTCACCAACAATATATGTTTTGTGCGGGGACTTCTTCTTTTTCTTGCTCTTGTTCTCCTTCTTGACAAAGAACTTCTTGAATTTCCTCTTTGGCTTGCGTTCTTCATCATCACTCTCACTAAAGGCTTTCTTCTTGTTCTCCTTCTTGGGCTTGGGACACTCCTCAACAAAATGCTTTTCTTGCCACAATTGAAGCACCCGGAGTTTCTTTTGGAAGATGACGGTCTTCCCTTGCGAAATAGCTTCTTCATCAAGAGCGCAAGGTCCTCATTATCGCTCTCCTAATCCTCATCTTTCTCCACCTTCTTCTTCTTGTTGTTCTTGCCATTGGGTGATTCTTGATCAACTTGTAGGGCAAGATTCTTGGGCAATTGAGATTCGGTGGAGCTGCCCAACATGTATCCCTATAGGCCGTGAGCTTGCCTAGCATGACGTCAACGGTGAGAGTAGCCAAGTTGACTTGAAAGAGACACGTGTCGATAGAGTTGTAGCTCGGTCACAACATCGTCAAGAGCTTCCTCATAATTTCTACATCATTAATTTTGTCCTTAAGGCCTAAGGCGTTGCTCTCCTCCACCACTACATGCAAATGAGAGTAAACATGATTAGCTTTTTCATGAGGTTGCATGGTGATGGAATCATATTTATTCTTGAGAACATAATAACGCTCTTTCTTGGTTTCAGAGGAGCCCTCATGGATGTTTTGCAATTGGACCCAAATTTCATGCATGATGGATGATGCATTGATTTTAGAAAACACATTTTTAGAAATGCATCCGGATTCTTGGCCTTAGCATTGTACTTAATGAAAATGGTATCAAGTCTCTCATTCTTATTCGTAGAGTTGCTAGTAACTTGCCGCGCGTTTCCGTCGATTGACTCTAGGTAGGCTTGCATGTGAGCCTTCCAATATGAGTAATCATTCCCATCAAATATGGGCGGAGTCTCCATCCCGTTCGGCATCTTTACTCAAGGCGGTGAAGCTCAAAATTGAGCACTTGGCTCTGATACCACTTATAAAGATCAAAGACACCGAGAAGGGCGGTTGAATCGGTGAGCTTAAGCACTAATTCCGCTACAAACTTAAACTACAAGACTTGAATACAATGGAAGCAAACCTAAACAAGTCTAGTAGGTCAGGACCCTGAACAATGCTAGTGGAAATTAAATAAAAACAAACAAGCACTAGCACGATAGCCACGAAGAGGAATTGAAGAACAACCTATCACACTACTCAACGATAAGTAAATGCGATAAGTAAAGAGAGTGAGATAGAGAGTGTTCAATGATTTTTTCTCGAGATCTCGGAAGGTAGGCGCATTCTCCTAATTCTCGTTGGACCACTCCTGTCGAAGTCTTGGTCTCTCTCGTCGTTTCTGAAATGATGCTCACAAAGGTAAGCTTCACTTCCAGAGTGAAGACACAGGCGGCCCGGCTGTCGCACACAATACCCAAGCGGTAGAGCAAACCTTCAAGGCTCGAGCGCTCCCTCTTGGTGTCCCTTTCGAGCGGGGGATCTAGAACCGTGTACAAACTTGACATCGTCTTTCACAATCTCCTTGGAGGCTCGAGCAACGACTCCTAGCCGGTCTAGGCTGCCCACACCAAGAGTAATAGGCAAAGTTCACTCTTTTTTTTCTTTTTCGAACACGCAGGAGAGCTACGTATCATTGTATTAAGAAGAAGAGTTTACAAGGGGTAAAGAGCCCCTAACAAATAGACCACACGAACACTTTACATCAACAGTACTTCACGCTGATTACAAACTCAAAGACCTAGAGACCAAATTGGGGATGGAGGGACTATCCCCCGTCCTGCTGGGCCGTGAGAAAGGTAATCCCACTAGCACCAGCCATCGACCATAGGGAAGCATCTTGTCTAGCCATACATATAGCAACATCAAGGCTTGGAGATGCTCCATCGAAGATGCAACGATTGCGATGCTTCCACAAAGTCCAAGCTCCAAGGATGATCAATGAGTTAACACCCTTGCACAACTCATCTTGAATCCCACCTAAGCTGCTCTTCCACCATGCCTCAAAGGAAACGTCTCCTTGCTGTGGACAGAGAACCTGCAGTCCAACAAGCCTCAGAAGACAGAACCAAAATTGCCTAGCAAAAACACACGAGACTAACAAATGATTAATTGTCTTAGTTTCCTGGTCGCAGAGCACACAGAAATCTGGATGAGTGAGCCCATGTCTAGCAAGTCTGTCGGATGTCCAGCAACGATTATGTGCAGCAAGCCAGATGAAGAACTTGCATTTTCCCGGCGCCCAAGTGTACCAGATTCGGTCTGCTGGTTCAAACTGAGTCCCACCTTGCAAGAATGCCTCATAAGCCGACTTTGAAGTGAATTTTCCTGAAGCTGAAAAACGGCATATGTGAGTGTCCTGAGCTTCAGGCTACAACACTATTCCATGCATCTCATCCCATATACTAAAGAGTTCATGAAAAACAGCAACAGAGAGGGCTCCTTTGATATCCTGCAACCGTTGATTATTTTCCAAGGCTTCCTTGACACTCTGTTTTTTAATAATACAAGTAGGCATTGTGTCAGTCAGTCTAGGAGCTAGGTCCAAAACACTTTTCCCATTTAACCATTTATCTCTCCAAAATAGGGTGTTTGAGCCATCCCCTACTTCTGTGTAAACGGCCATAGAAAATAAAGCCTGCGCATTCTTGTGCACAACAGGGACTGGAAAATTGGCCCAAGGTTTTCCTGGCTCGGTTTTGTGCAACGAGCCATCTAGCCCTTAGGGCCCAATTAAGAAGACTAAGATTAGAGATACCCAAACCTCCCACGGATTTTGGCCAAGTGACTTTGGACCAAGCAAGTAAACAGTGCCCACCTTTATTGGTCTGTAATCTTTGACATGAGTGGTCTCCTCCTTTTTTGCTAAAAGAACAATGTAGGCTGTGTTTAGCAGATGAATATTTCGGAATTTGCGAGCCCAAATAGAGGAAATTGCTGCCATGACATCCACTTTAATAATATTCCAGCAAGCTTTATAAAAGTGACCAGTAAAACCATCTGCCCCTGGTGCTTTGTCTGGAGGCAACTCTTTGATTGTTTTCCATCGTTCATCCTCCGAGAAAGGTACTTCTAGCTCCTCCAGATTATAAGCAGGCACTCCCAATTCATCAAGATCGATGGTAGAACTGCGACCCTTTGCTGTACCAAGCAATCCCTCATATAATTCCAGAAAAGCGCATGCTTTATCATCGTGCGAAGTGACCTCCTGCCCAGCTAAGTTAGTTACCCTTGGAATAAAATTCTTTCCTTTTCTGAACTTGGCTTGAGCATGGAACAGAGAAGTGTTTGCATCCCCTTCTTTTAACCACAAGATCCTCGACCTTAGTCTTTTTATAGTACGCATTAGGGAGGCAGGGGCTAGGTTCTTCAGACAGTTCCTCAGCCAAGTCTCCTCCCGGGAGAGGTTTCGAACATCTTGTGCACGCTGCACTGAATTCCAGGCCTCCTCTACAGCAGCGTGAAAACCATCTATCCTGGGCCAAAAAGATTCAAAGTGAAATCTCCTCTGGCCCATTTTATTGTCCGGCAACCCAAGCAAAAGAGGACAGTGATCCGAATCTTGTGAAGCCAACTTTGCAGGAGACATTTAGGGAACGAATCTTCCCAGTCCACAGTGCAAAACACTCTATCTAACCGAACCAGCATTGGATTAACTTGCCCATTGGTCCAGGTGTATTTGCGCCCATGCAAAGGAATTTCCTTCAAAGCCAGATCGTTGATCCATGGTCTAAATCTTCCCATAGATGCACGGTCCAGATAAGAGCTGCTCTTGTCTTCTGCTCGGTAAATCAGGTTGAAATCCCCAGCACAATCCACGGGCCAGCACAATTAGCTCTCATATCTCTTAGTTCTTGGAGAAAGGCTACTTTTTCATCAGCTCCTTGGGGTCCATACACACATGTAAGCCACCAAGCTGGTTCATCAGATGGGCAGAACTGCATTGAGACTCTATGCGAATCGACACGCCTACATCCAACATTACCAAGCTGATGCCGCCAAGCAACAATAATACCTCCACTAGCTCCACAAGAGGGGAGAACCAAAAAGTTGGAGAAATCAGTTCCTAGCATCGACAGAATGACATAGCGGGAAACATTGGTCATTTTGGTTTCCTGAAGACAAACAATATCAATTCGGAAAGAATCAACCAAACAGCGAACTGAGTCTTGCCTAGCAGAGGAGTTGAGTCCCATGACATTCCAGACTAAAATGTTTGGAGGATCCATGAAAGAACGAAAATACGCCCGAGCAAAGCAAGAGAGAAACCAAGACAGCACAGGTGCTAAGCACTGTGTGCCGGCTCCACCCCGTTTTCCTGATCCGGGGGAGTCCATCCAAAAAGAGCCGCTAAAGCTTCAATATGTGATGGTGCTAGTTGATTGCTGAACAGACTTGCATATTCTTCAAGAGCTTCCATATTTACTTCACCATGTTCAGTAACAAGACCAAGAGCACACATCACCTTTTTTTTACTTCACTTGCCAGAAGGTAACTGCTGATATTCAACTCCAGCTCCAGCTAATCTGCGACTGCGATGAGGAGTGGTGCCCAGAGGTATTGATTCAGGCTGTCTTCTAAAGAGCTGCTGGCGCGGCAGCATTCCCATGATCTTCTTACTCAGCTTGCTGATGAACTCAGTTTCCTGAAGTCGATTGTAACGATCGAGATTTTCCTTACCTTTCGATAAGTCCTGATCTTCCGTGATATCTCAGGAGTTTGGCAAGCACGATATCACAAGCGATCAATCAAAAAACCAAAACAGAAATATTAAACAAAAAACAAAAATAGAAAATAGCAGGTCAAAGTGAAAATTATTAAAATAAAATCCTCCAAAAGAGTCCATCGACACGCAGGTCGGAAACTTCTTGGAGCAGATATATCACTATCGTGAATCCAACAAAAGCAGCAGCGGAAGCATCAACATGGCAGCAGTAGCGAACCTCCTCCACACAGGCTAGCTCGAGCGCAAGAGCGGACGTCACAGACCGTCAGAGACGTAGTCGAAGTCGAAGCTGAGAGTATCATCTGAAAACAACAAATTAGAAAGCCGTGAGTACGAATACTCAACAAACCAAGTACTACCTAACAACAATGTAGGCATGCAAATGGTTTCAAGGGTAAAAGCATGGCTCAAGTGCTAAATGCAAGTATAAAACATTTATTTTATTTAAAGTATGCAAGAAAGCTTTATTTTCAAACATGTCAAATTTTATTATCTTGCCCCGCAGAGATCTCCGTTATCTTGAACAGGGGTTCATTTTAATGCCGATGTAATCTCCATACTCGACCACAGCTCAAAGGCCGGAGTCAAAAACATTTTAAAAAAAGAGAGGAGGAAGAAAAGCAAATCTACTCAATGAGGAGCACAACCTAGGGGGGTGTGCTTCCAAAAGGACGTGGCAACGCGCATCGACTAAAACTCTGCAGAGGTTATGCACCTAGACCCACGAGAAGCGTCATCGGGAACTACCGTCGTAACCCCGACAAACATACAAGACCCATCCACAAGCTTTAACTGGCGTCATCCGTCCTTCAGGATAGGGATCCCAAAAGCCTACGCAATCGGGTCCTGGAGCTGTGAACAGCCTACTAATGATCAGGTGGGGTATCTCGATCTCTTGTGAAGAGTCAGAGCTCTACACCACACTAACACAACACCGTCAACCCACGGGTAAACAACCAGTCTCGGCAAGCTTCAAGATCAAGCTAACTACCCATACAGGGTAACGTGGTGTGCATGGTTGTCGACTGAGCGTACAAGGCTCGAAGAACTCGGTCCTTAATTGCCAGGGCAGGCACCAACTCCAACCTCAACGCCAACAACAAGTCTCACAGAAAGATTCCAACCTGGATCTTCCCGTTGTACACGCAATAGGTACACCCACAGGGACTTCCCAAAAGTCCCTCAGCTTCTCATACTCCAACCTGCCTCTGCTAAATAGTTATGTATAGTTATTTGCAATACTCACACATTTGAATCACAATTTGAAATCATTTAACACAAATTCTATTTTTATAGTGATAGATGTGAGATAAAAATAAATGCGACTAAACATGGCTAAGCATAAAAGTAAAAATAAATGTTCTAAAGCAATCTTAGGGTTGATATTTGTGGAACAGTAAACAGGCATGGCTTAGGAATGTTGCTAGCACATTTTAAAATAGTTGACATGCAAATTAGGATTGCAAACAAAACATGCAGTTTAAAATGTTAGGAACAAAGTGAACAAAGAACGCGGCTTGTCTGGCAAATCGGGATAGTAGTCGAGATCTGGATCGACGAACTGATCAGGCTCACAGAACTCCTCCTCAGGAATAGCAGCTAATCACAACACGAACAAGAGGAATTAGACACTAATTACGCGACAAAAATAGAACCGGAATTAAATCTAAATCAAAATTACTAGACTAAACATGCGCAAAACATTTTCCAGAACAACGCTACACGATAATCACGACGAGACAAATTAACGGAACAATTTCGGGATTAATCGAAGATCAAACGGAGTTCCACGGAAATTGTACACGATCTAGACCACAAGGATTTGGATTAATTGCAGAATAATTAATAGCAGATTAAATTAGCAATTAATCTAACAATTAATCGGAAAGAGAAAAAGAATTTAAGAGAGAGAAATTGTTCTCACCGAGATCTGAAATTAGAAACGGAAATCGGAGATCGGATAAACCGGACGGCGTACTGGAAAATTGGTTTAATCCGACACAGGGATCGTTGCGGCGCGAGGACCAACGCTGGCAGAGACGACGTCGGCGACTCGGCGTGGAGGAAAAACGGTAGACGACGTGGGGCTTTCCACCGACGAAACGGCGTGGA
>BCLH01000059.1:348494-389724 GCA_001602315.1 Zoysia pacifica
CGCGCGCGGTTGAGGAAACGACGGCGTGCGCGACGAGGACGGCGTCACACGGCGCGACGCAGGCGACAGCGAAGGGCGGCGCAACAGGCTCGAGGACGGTGCGGAAAACGGGGTGGAGACGGTTGCAAAAAAAATATCTGGAGAATGAAAGGGGAAAGGGAAGGTGAGGGAGAGGATAAGAGAGGGGAAGGGTTTTTATAGAAGGGGATTAAAATAGGGGTTAGAAATCAATTCAGGAATTAATTAATTAAATTGAGAGATAAACAAGGCTGGAAAAAGAATAAATTTAGAAAAGATATTTAGGGATCTGAAAATTGATTAGGGAAATTCTGGAAAAATAATTTTAGCCCAAACCTAAAAATTACGCGGACTAAATTATTTCGACACCGGATCAATTTAGATAAACGGATTTCGAATTTTGGACTCAACGAGGTTCGAAACGAGTGATTTTTGAACAGAACGAAATATTGGAATCGACAATTTAATTGGAACGAAATTGGGGAAAAACGCCACTTTATTTAATTTGAAGATTTGGGATGTTACATACTCCCCCTTTACAGGATCTCGTCCTCGAGATCAAGGAGCGGACTCAAACAGACAGGAAAACTCCTTTCTCAGATCATCTTCCTTCTCCCAGGTAGCCTCTCGCTTTGTGTGATTGCTCCACTGAACTTTGAGAAACTTGATCTTGGACTTCCGCGTTTCCTTGAACGCCTCATCAAGAATCTTTACCAGGTACTCCAGGTACTCGAGCGTGTCCTGAATATCCAAAGCATCAGGGACAACTCGCTCCTCCGGCACTCGAAGACACTTCTTCAAGTGAGAGACGTGGAACATCGGATGCACACCCGCAAGCTCGGGTGGCAAGTCCAACCTGTAAGCAAGATCACCGATCTTTCTGAGAATCCGAAAAGGACCAACAAACCTCGGAGCCAACTTTCCTCGGGCATAGAAGCGACGCGTGCCACAGAGAGGTGACACCTTGAGATATACCCAATCATCAACCTCAAAAGAAAAGGGCCTCCTCCTCTTATCCGTATAGCTCTTCTGACGGCTCTGAGCAACCCGGAGATGCTCTCTGATCTTCTCAACCTTCTCCTCAGCAGCTCTGATAGAATCAGGACCAAAGAAAGACCTCTCACCAACCTCTAACCACATGAGCGGGGTACGGCATCTCCTACCATACAACGCCTCAAAAGGTGACATACTCAAACTGGCCTGAAAGCTGTTGTTGTAAGAGAACTCCGCAAAAGAGAGACTGTCCTCCCAGCTCTGTCCATAGGTGATCACGCAAGCTCTCAACATATCCTCTAGAATCTGGTTCACACTCTTTGTCTGACCATCTGGCTGAGGGTGATACGTTGAACCGTACACCAAGTGTGTACCCATAGCTTCATGCAAGCTCCTCCAAAATCTTGCGGTAACTTGAGGCCCGCGATCAGACAAAATACTCCTCGGTGCACCATGCAACCTCACAATGTGATCGATATACAACTTAGCCAACTGATCAACTGAGTACCTCTCATTCACAGGGATGAAATGAGCGGTCTTAGTCAATCGATCCACCACCACCAAGATAGCATTATGATGGCGAGACGTCATCGGCAAACTCGTGATGCAGTCCATACTGATGTCATCCCATTTCCAAGAAGGGATCGACAGTGGCTTCAGCAATCCAGCCGGCCTCTGGTGCTCAGCCTTAACTCACCGACAAACATCACACAAGGCAACATACTCAGCAATGTTTGCCTTCATGCCAACCCACCAGAAACGAGTCCTTAGATCCTCGAACATCTTGGTGCAACCTGGGTGGATAGAAAACCTCAAATCATGAGCCTCTCTCAGAATAGCATCCCGCAACTCTGGCACTCTCGGAACACAGATACGGTCCTCAAACCACAAAACTCCCTGCTGATCCACATGAAAACCCGGTGCTTTGCCTCTCCTCATCTTCTTCAAGATCGACTGAACCTCTCTATCAAGCCTCTGAGCTGACTTGATCTCCTCAATCAACAACGGCTGCAACCTGAGCTCGCACAAGAAACCCTGAGAAACAATCTCAACTCTCAAACTGGCCAGATCTGCAAGAATCTCTGGCTGCTCAGACATCAAGGAAGAACAATAAGCCTTATGACTCAAAGCATCGGCTACCACATTGGCTTTACCCGGTGATAGTTAATGCTAAGATCGTAATCGTTGATCAACTCAAGCCACCTCCTCTGCCTCATGTTCAGCTCTGACTGGGTGAAGATGTACTTGAGACTCTTGTGATCGGTGAAGATCTCACATCTGTTGCCGATCAGATAGTGCCTTCAAATCTTCAAAGCATGGACAACAGCTAACAACTCAAGATCATGCGTCGGATAGTTCAACTCATGCTTCTTCAACTGCCTCGAAGCATAGCACACAACCTTCTTGTTTTGCATCAACACACAACTCAAACCCTAACGAGAAGCATCACAGAAAACCTGAAAGTCCTGGTGAATATCTGGCAAGGTCAAAACAGGCGCAGATGTCAGCCTCATCTTCAGCTCCTGGAAACTCCTCTCACAAGCATCTGACCAGACAAACGGCACACCCAACTGAGTCAACTCGGTTATAGGCTTAGCAATCCTAGAGAAGTTCTCAATGAATTGGCGATAGTAACCTGTCAATCCAAGAAAACTCCTCACCTCAGAAACTGACCTCGGAGACTCCCACTCCACAACAGCCTTGACCTTCTCAAGATCAACGGCAACGCCCTCAGCTGTAACAACATGGCCCAGAAAAGCAACCTTCTCAAGCCAAAACTTGCACTTGCTGAACTTGGCATACAGCTGACGAGATTTCAACCTCTAAAGTACAACTCTTAGATGCTGCTCATGCTCTTTGGCTGACTTGGAATAGATGAGGATATCATCAATGAAAACCACCACGAACTTATCTAGCTCAACTATGAACACCTTGTTCATCATGTTCATGAAGTAGGCAGGGGCATTAGTGAGTCCAAAAGAAACGACCAGGAACTCATAAGATCCATACCTCGTCACGAACGAAGTCTTCGGAATGTCAGAAGGTCGATTCTTCATCTGGTGATACCTCGATCTCAAATCAATCGAGGACAAGAACTTTGCACCCTTCAACTGATCAAACAAATCATCGATCCTCGGCAAAGGGTACATGTTCTTTATCGTCACCTCGTTCAAAGAACAATAGTCAACGCACATGCGCATTGACCCATCCTTCTTCTTCACGAACAGCACTGGGGCTTTCCACGGCGAAGCACTCGGCCGAATGAACCCTTTACTCAAGAGCTCATCAATGTACTCCTTAAGCAAAGCAAGCTCATCGAAAGACATTCGATACGGCCGCTTGACAATCGGCGCGGTACCAGGAAGAAGATCAATCACAAACTCAACATCTCGATCTGGAGGATGTCCCAGCAGCTCATCGGAAAACACCTCTGGAAACTCACGAACAATAGGAATCTGCTTCAAAGATAGCTCCTGCAAGCTGCAAACTAAAGGTGGAACGCTGGACGCTCTAGGAGCACACACCACTCAAACACTGTGGTGGTTGACCAAAGATACAACCCTCTCAGCACAAGTAATGACTCCCTTGTGCCTCGTTAGCCAATTCATCCCCAAGATGACATCAATGTCACGCGAGAGAAGGACGATGAGATCGGCTAGAAAAACCACACCCTCTATCAAGATCCGAACACCTCTACACTCAACACGACTCTTGTAGACTCCAAGAGGTGAAGTGGTAAGCGTAGGTATAGTTAAGAGTGAGGTAGGAAGACTATGTGTGGACGCAAACACCGATGACACAAACGAATACGTAGCCCCCGAATCGAACAAAACCGTCGCTAGGTGGGAGTGAACCAATAACTCACCAACGACGACGTCCGGTGCCTCCTGAGCCTCCTACAATGAGATGTGGTTCAGGCAGCTGCGCGTGACGCTCGGGTGAGCAGCGCCATGGCCCGCTGAACGCACTCCTCGTCCTCCTGACTGGTGCGGTGGCCTAGCGAGAGTGGCAAACTGAGCACCACCTCCCCCAGGTCCCTGCCGCTGGCGCCTCGGACACTGAAACGCCTTGTGACCCTCCTGGCCACACTCGAAGCAGCGAACCGAGGGCTGACCCCTGTCGAACGGAAAGAGGATTACTGCTGTTGGAAGACACCTCTCTGGCACTGAGAACTCTGCTGCTGGACTGAAGCTGGAGCAGGAGCAGTGGATCGGGCGAAGGTGGACTGTCCTGATCCCTGCTAGAAAGAACCACTGAAACGCTGAAGCTGTGAAGCCTCACGACTGGGTCCCTGGCCAAGAGCTCTCCTCTTAGCATCCTGGACCGGTCGAGCTTCTGAAGTGACACCTCCAAAGCTAGGCATCTGTCAATCAGCTCACGAAGGCTCCTCTGAACACCTCCGTCCAGGTACGGGAGCATCTCAAGACGTAGGCCCTTCCGGAACCAGTACATCTTGCGACGCTCAGTCGAGACCTCCTCAGGTGCAAAACGGCTCAGCTGAGTGAAACGGTTGGCGTACTCGGTGACAGTCATACTCCCCTGACGAAGAGTACAGAACTCCTCCGCCTTCGCCTCTATGGCTCCCTCTGAGATGTGGAAACAACGAAAAGCGGTGATGAAGTCGTCCCAGGTGAACAGCTCAGGCTCGTCAAAAGTGGCGTACAGAGTGTCCCACCACGCACCAGCTGCACCTGTCAACTGGTGAGCTGCCAGACGAACTGCCTCCTGGTCGTCACACTGAATCAGGTCCAGCTTCTTCTTGATATCCTTGAGCCAGTCGTCAGCATCCAGAGGATCGACTGCACGGTCAAAAGTGGGAGGGCGCATGCTCAGAAACATGACTGGTGGTACGGTGCTGCTTCAGAAGCAGGAGCACGACCACGAGGCTGCTGCTGTGACTGCTCGACAATACGCTCAAGCAGAAGCGTCTGTCGGGCCATCACCTCCGCCAGGTTTGGAGCAGCTGGAAGCTCCTCACCAGGCGCGGCCACACCAGCAGGCTCAAACCCAGGGTCCATGGCAACTCCTCTGCCACGACCTCTGGCCTGAGGGGCAGGGGCTCCAGCACGGCCCTACCCACAACCAACGCTAGGCGCGTCAGCCACAGGTGGCACTGGTACACGGCGTCCAACGCCGCGACCATGACCTCTGGGGACAGCACCACGACCACGCCCAACGGGTGGCGGTACCTTAGGGTCCTCCAGAGCAGCCTCCTCAAAACGAGCGTGAATGCGTCTAGACCTCCTCAGAGCCATCTGTTGCAGGAAAACAATTTTGATTAGAAAGATAGCATTAGCAGAATCAGAATTACTGAAGAAGATAGAAAACCAACAGATCAGAACGAAGATAACCAAACAAGCTCTATTCTAAGCAAACAAGATTCCCACCAAGCAAACGACGAGATTTAAGAAAACAACTTTCTCGATGAAGGTTTGTTAGCAAATTAGGAAATCTAGAAATAATCCTTAATTACGTCCAGTTCTACGGTTTCGCTCCTATGGTCAAGTATGGCTTTGATACCACCTGTAACGACCGAGATTTTCCTTACCTTTTGATAAGTTTCGATCTTCTGTGACTTTGCCAATCCCAGGAGTTTGACAACCACGATATCACAAGCGATCAATCAAGAAACCATAACATAAATATTAAACAAGAAACAAGAATAGAAAATAGCAGGTCAAAGTGAAAATTATTAGAATAAAATCCTTCAAAGGGATCCATCAGCATGTAGGCCGGAAACTTCTTAGAGCAGATATATCACTATCGTAAATCCAACAAAAGCAGCAGCGAAAGCATCAACATGGCAGCGGTAGCAAACCTCCTCCACACAGGTTAGCTCGAGCGCAGGAGCGGATGTCACGGACCGTCATAGACGTAGTCGAAGTCAAAGTTGAGAGTATCCTCTGAAAACAACAAATTAGAAAACCGTGAGTACGAATACTCAGCAAACCGTGTACTACCTAACAACAATGTATGCATGCAAATGGTTTCAAGGGTAACGGCATGACTCAAGTGCTAAATGCAAGTATAAAACATTTATTTTATTTAAAGTATGCAAGAAAGCTTTATTTTCAAACTTGTCAAATTTTATTATCTTGCCCCGTAGAGATCTCCGTTATCTCGGACGGGGGTTCTTTTTAATGCCGATGTAATCTCCACAATCAGTCACAGCTCAAAGGCCGGAGTCAAAAATATTTTGAAAAAGGAGAGGAGGAAGAAAAGCAAAGCTACTCAACGAGGAGCACAACTCAGGGGGGTGTCCTTTCAAAAGGACGTGGCAATGCGCATCGACTAAAACTCTGCAGAGGTTATGCACCTAGACCCACGAGAAGCGTCATCGAGAACTACCATCGTAGCCCCGACGAACACACAAGACCTGTCCATATGCTTTAACTTGTGTCATCCGTCCTTCAGGATAGGGATCTCAAAAGCCTACGCAATCGGGTTCTGGAGCTGTAAAGAGCCTACCACTGATCAGGTAGGGTATCTCGATCTCATGTGGGGAGTCAGAGCTCTACACCACACTAACCAATACCGCCAACCCACAGGTAAACAACCAGTCTCGGCAAGCTTCAAGATCAAACCAACTGCTCATACAGGGTAACGTGGTGTGCATGGTTGTCAACTGAGCGTACAAGGCTCGAAGGACTCGGTCTTTAATTACCGGGACAGGCACCAACTCCAACCTCAACGCCAACAACAAGTCTCACGGAAAGATCCCAGCCCGGATCTTCCCGTTGTACCCGCAACAGGTACACCCACAGGGACTTCCCAAAAGTCCCCCAGCTCCTCATACTCTAACTTGCCCCCGCTAAATAGTTATGTATAGTTATTTGCAATACTCACACATTTGAATCACAATTCAAAATCATTTAACACAAATTCCATTTTTATAGTGATAGGTGTGAGATAAAAATAAATGCGACTAAGCATAGCTAAGCATAAAAAGTAAAAATAAATGTTCTAAAGCAATCCTAGGGTTGATATTTGTGGAACCGTAAACAGGCACGGCTTAAAAATGTTGCTAGCACATTTTAAAATAGATGGCATGCAAATTAGGGTTGCAAACAAAACATGCAGTTTAAAATGCTAAGAACAATGTGATCAAGGAATGCGGCTTGCCTGACAAATCGAGATCGTAGTCAGGATCCGAGTTGACGAACTGATCGGGCTGCAGAACTCCTCTTTAGGAACAGCAACTAATTACAACGCGAACAAGGGGAATTAGACACTAATTACGTGACAAAAATAAAACCAGAATTAAATCTAAATCAAAATTACTAGACTAAACGTGCGCAAAACATTTCCCGGAAGAATGCTACACGATAATCGCGATGAGATAAATTAACGGAACAATTTCGGAATTAATCGGAGATCAAACCGAGTTCCACGGAAATTGTACACAATCTAGAGCACAAGGATTTGATTAATTCAGAATAATTAATCACAGATTAAATTAGCAATTAATCTAACAATTAATCGGAAAGAGAAAAAGAATTTAAGAGAGAGAAATTGTTCTCACCGGGATGTGAAATTGGAGACGGAAATCGAAGATCGAAGAAACCGGACGGCGTACTGGAAAATCGGTTTAATCCGGTGCGGGGATCGGTGCGACGCGAGGCCCAACGCTGGCAGAGACGACATCGGTGACTCGACGCAGAGGAAAAACTGCAGACGGCACGGGGCTTTCGACCGACGAAACGGCGCGAAGAACGAGGCCGCGCGACGGGGTCCACGGTGCTGGCTCGCGGCAGGTTGACGCGGAGACGGCAGCAGCACGGCGCGGGGACCGACGGACAACGGGCGACGAGGCGAGTGACTCGGCTAGGGTCCCACACGCGACGGAAACGGCAACAGGCGCGGGCGCGGCTGAGGAAACGACGGCGCGCGATGAGGATGGCGTTACGCGGCGCGGTGTAGGCGACAGCGACGGGCGGCGCAACAGGCTCAGGGATGGCGCGGAAAACGGGGTGGAGACGGTTGAAAAAAATATCTAGACAATGAAAGGGGAAAAGGAAGGTGAGGGAGAGGATAAGAGAGGGGGAGGGTTTTTATAGAGGGGATTAACAATAGGGGTTAAAAATCAATTCAGAAATTAATTAATTAAATTGAGAGATAAACAAGGCTGGAAAAAGAATAAATTTAGAAAAGATATTTAGGGATCTGAAAATTGAATTGATTAGGGAAATTTAGGAAAAATAATTTTAGCTCAAACCTAAAAATTACGCGGACTAAATTATTTCGGCACCGGATCAATTTAGATAAACGGATTTCGAATTTTGGACTGAACGAGGTTCGGAACGAGTAATTTTTGAACAGAACGAAATATTGGAATCAACAATTTAATTGGAACAGAATTAGGAAAAAATGCCACTTTATTTAATTCGAATATTCGGGATGTTACATCGATCAACAGGTTGCCTCCTCCTTGAATAGACCAGCACAGGCCTCACAGGAGATGAAGGGCAGAGTGAGGACCTAGCAAGGACCACCTGGTGTCCTGTACGACTTGGTGACGCACACCCCAAGTTTTCCTGTACAGGAAGTGGAGTATGTAGATCGATGACAGGATCGTAATCTGAAGAAGGCCGGACATCCTGGCTTGACATGAACAAGTTGCACAACTGAGGCTTCGACGGCAGACCCGGGGCTTCTGAGATGAACTGCTGCAGCGAGCTGTGATCAGCCTGGGAAACAGCCTGCCCAGTGTCATTGGTTACCACAGGGGCTGATGAAACATTTGGGCTTGGTGTTGACATTGTTGGGCCCAAAGCCTCCGCAGCCCAATCACTTGGCGTAGAGTGCAGAGTATCGATTTCGTCGGGCAGCTGAGAGGCCAGTCCCGCCAATCCCGGGATCTCCTCCACTTCCCCAAGCGCCGAGCGAATTAAGCGGCAGACCAAGGCTTCACTGCAGTCCAGCAGCCCCAAGGCGTCTGTGCCGGCCGGGTAAGGAGCCGCAACGGCACGCACCACTTCGGGTTCTGGTACAACAGCTGCTTCCTCGGGCTCCGGCGAAGTAATTGGTCCCAGCAGCCTGTGCACCGGGACCCGAGGAGCGCCGCCTCGGCCAGCAGCCTCACCACGGTCAAATGCCGGTGACCTGGGCACCCGCCGCCACCGGTGATGCCTGCTGTGATCACTGTCCTCATCCGGAGCAGGAGGCGGCGGTGGAGGTGGCAAGTCAGCAGATGCCGGCGGCAGCTCTGGCAGTGTAACTTTGATCCCAATTTGGTACACGAGCACCCGCTCCCCCGGGGACGTCTCTCCAAACTGCACCGGTGGCTCAGCAATGGCCAGCTGCATGGCTGCTGGAATGCGATCCGGCTGCGAACACCAGGCCGAGAGGCGGAAGGACGAGAGATCGTGCTGCTCTGCCGTATCAGGGTGCAGACCACGAACCGAACACCAACCTTGAAGCAGACGCATGGCATGTCTCAAGTGCCCATGCATGAGCAGGGATCCCTGATAACTCAACGTCAACAAGCAGCGGGAGCACCTCTCCCACTGCATGCTTGAGCCGTGACCAACGCCGAAAACAAAGAATGAACTGCAGAAGATGCAAGGGACGTCCACTGTTGTAGACACGGGCCGCTGCTGCTTCGTCCGGGAGAATCACTAGGAACTCACCGGAGCTGATCTGATGGAGTTTTATTGACTCTACCGGGAGCTCATAGAGACCAGCAAGTTCAGCCACTAAAGCATCGATCGATAGAGACGTTAACTCGCCGACGATGGAGACAGTGAGAGCTTTAGCAAGCTCGATCTCCGCCCTTGCGATACTGGCCGAACGATCGATGATACAACGCGGCACAACTTGCTCGCTGGCCTCTGGGATTCCTGGTGGACAGGCTAGGCTCGGTCCCTCCAGCCGCTGCGGCCTGGGAGCTTCAAAACCGGAGCTCCCGTGACCACGGCACCTCCGTGTTCTTCGACGAACACGTCTCGACCCAATCTGACGGTCCCCTGCACCACCGCCACCATCTCCTCCACACCCTGCCTCACCTGACGCCGCTGGGGTTTTCTCTGCTTCTCGGGAGTAGCCACTTCAGCTGCAACTGAGGGAGAGATCCTCTGCCACACTGACACTCTCTTCGTTGCTGCTGGCTTTGACTGGGCTTGGCTGCACTCAACGGCACGATGCCCCGGCGCCCTGCAGCGGAAGCACCGAGTCTGCTCGCGACACATCGCAGCCCGATGAGAAGGAGAGAAGCAATTGAATCACAGTCCCCGGAGGTCTGAAGGGACCGGTCGACGGGGGTGGTGCTGGACAGGAGCACGCCTCATCCGAGCTCTGCGTCCTACCACACGAACCCAACCATCCACGTCTGGCATCGGCTTCTGGAATGAGGTGGGGCGAGCATCTCTGCGCAGCCTGATACGAATCGGCGACGAAGACTTCTGCACCACGGCCGGCTGCTCCCTGGTGGTAGCCGAAGCACAAACAACATCACGAAACGAAGGTTGGCACGCTTGCGACGGCTCCGACCCGCCCGGGGAAGGAGGGCCATCTCGCCCCAACGCTGCGCCTTGGAACATTCGGGCGGAACGTAAGGCCTGGCAACGGGGGACAAGGAGGTGGGGAAACCTAGCGCCCTGGAAGAAGGAGGCGGAGACCCAAGAGGGACTCCGGCGGAGGTGGCCGCTGGCGCCTGGGTGGCCGCCGGTGTGGCGCGGTGGTGGGGTGGGGCGTGGGGAGGGGAGGAGGGAGGGAAGGTGTGTGACAGACCACCTTGTAAAAAAGACGATCCATCGACTTAAGTATTTTATTGGGTGTCACTCGACAAAATGAGGATTAAAAGTACAACTTCAAGCACGATAAAATATATACTACAAACTATTTCTTAAGTTTATAAAACTAAGATTTTTGAAAGCGCAGAAGCGATAACCTGAATTAAACTCTTTTAAAGACTATGCATAAGATGCCATCGAGCTCATACGATGTATCCTCTGGCAGCACGCAAACAGCAGTGCGGCGAGCAGGACTCCCAACCGATATAGTCACATTCGAGGTTGCTTCTGCCAGTTGGTCTAAAGGAGAGAGAGAGAAACTATCTGCACATAAAACTATAGAGAGCCAAGCTCTGAGCATTCAAATATTCAGCAAGTCTTACCCGTCAACGTGGCCAACTACAGCCGACTCCAAGCATATGATAAAGCTCACTCACGTGGGATGGCCATTTGCAAAACCAGTGCTAATATAGTGAGTCCTTATATTCAAGTTTTAGCGGTAAATTAAGTTTACAAAATAAAAATTTAATTTACGCTATAAAACTATATCAAACATGGTTGCCAAGTAATTGCTATAAACTAAACAAACAGTTTATATTATTTTTATTGTTATTGTTGTTGTTGTTGTTGTTATTATTATTATTATTAGTCCACTTATCACTACGATGTGACACAGTAAACAAGCGGTACTCGTTACTGTGAGGGGCAGCGATTATAATCGATTTACACCAGTTGAGAAAACTCAAAATACACGACACGTACGCACTTCCCGGTAGCCGCACATGGCCATCTTTCGCTCAACCCATAAAGTTGGTCCGAACACGCGCACTTCTCCCGAACACAGGGTCCTTCATGCGATTACTACATATGACATATCTATAGTTAGACCCAAGGCTCCCCTCCACCGCCACCAAAAGAGAGGTGAGGGTCGTCCAACCACTACGCCGTTTTGCTACATCAGTTTCCTAGATGCATAATTTTAGTATGTATTCGGTACGTTCAAACTTGTTCAACTGGGTCATACTCGAATCGGTCCTTAACGACACAAACGAGGCTACCATCACGAAGGCTCAGCCTTGTCAAACCCTCCTATACGCTGTTCCCATCCGGTCTCAGCTTAATTAATATGTGGCAAACCTATAGCTCGCGAATGTCTTTTCATTCACTCGACTTCTATAGCTCGCGAGTGACTCTTCATTCACTCGACTTCTATAGCTCGCGAGTGACTATCCCTTTACTCGACTTCTATAGCTCGTGAGTGACTTTTTATTCACTGGACTTTTACCGTGAACTAAAATTTAGCCTAGCTCTACATCGAGTTAAATATACACTTAACAGGATAAGTAACACTATCATGTATTCTAAGGTTCCAAACAACTCCTACAACTTAATACACAGTACATTAACCATACAATACATAGTGACAAAATAAAAGGATTTAAAATAAGGTTAATGCATCGGGGCTTGCCTGAGCTTGCTCACAGTTAGCTTTCTTCGGCAAAGGAACAACTTCAAGCTCCTCTTTGGATGGGTTGGCTCTTAACATGAATGATATGATATGCAAAGTATTGAATGGAGCTGTTTTTAATTGTCAAAGACTCAAATTTAATGCACATGCGATGATAGTTTTTTATTTTAAAAAAACACAAATTTAGTTATTAAACTTCTTTAATTTGGTTTTCAAAAATATAAAATATAATTTGAGTTTGTTCATAAAATAAGAAAGGTCTTAAACTAATTTTTGAGAAATTTTCAGGATTTATTGACATCAAATAGATTTATAATGAATTAAATACTATTTAAACAAAATAAAATATTTACTAAGGTATTTTTAATGAAAATAAATATAAAACTTTTCTAAAACATAAAGTTTGACTAAAGAAATAGAAAAGTAAACTTTTTAAGATTTTATCATGTCAAGGAATAATGATAATGCATTACTGAAATGTTTACTGATCTGAAATAATTAAATTAGTTTTCGTGCATACAATAAAAATTGGTTAGCTTCAGAATATAGTTTTAGATAAGAGGAGCCTAACAAAATTTATTTCAAAATTTTCCGGGTCAAGAGGAATTTTCTATGATTTTTACAATCCAGAAGCATTTTCTAGCAATTAAATAAATTATTTCGCAATAATAATAAAAACTCCAGCCGAACTGGGCCCAGCTGCATTGGGCCACAAGGGTTCTGGCCCATCTGGGGCAGGCCACACGAGGGGCTACAATTGCCTTGGCCACACCGGATCCTTTCGCACAGCCACAAAGGATCCGGTGGCTAGGGTGGCCAGTCTGCCATGGCTGTGGCCTGACGGCCAACGGTGGCGGTCGTTGAAGAGCGGCTGCCGGCGGTGATGCTCGGGATTTCTTGCACTAAAATGGTCCTTGGGATGCGGGGAGGATAGTGTAGTGGTACACGGCTTGGGTTTCTCACCGGAGACGGCCCGCGTCGGTCGACTGGGGAAACCGAGGTTTGGCGGTGTCTTACACTCGGCACTGGTGACGAGGATTGGCGAGACCTTCTCTAGAAGCTTCACCAGTACATGTAGATGTGTGGTGTGAGGGTTGCTGGGGTCGGGGATGGCCGTGAACGGGTCGGCGACGCCGAGGTGGCCGGGGTCGCACTTCGGTGGCGGTGCAAGCTCGAACCGGGTGACAAAAATCAAGTCTTTTTTCTCCTACAGCTCCTCAGTACCGTGGGGAAGAACGGCGTGGAGCTTGCTATCGTCGAGGAGGCTCAGGAATAGGTGGTCACCGGCTAGGTAGGGTGCCCAGGTTGCCGGCGGCTTCGATCTCTAAAATTCCTGCGCCATAGTTCAAGAAATCGACCGATTGAAAGTTCCAATTGATGCACCGCGAAGAGAGGAGGTTCAAACCCAAGAGAAATGCAGCAAGGCTCACCGGAGTTCATGAAATTGGTCAGCCCGACACGGTGGCTTCAAAAGCTCGATTTTTGGGGAAAAATCGAAATCCGGCGAGACCGGTGGAGGAGGGGATGAGCCGGGGTGGTGGCGAGCTCAAACGAGTGGGGGCTAAGCTCCTCGCTGCGGATCGATGGCCGGAGGTGGCTCTCGGCAGCAGCGTCACGTTTGGCCGGGAGAGCTGCGTGCGCAACAGTGAGAGTGAGGAAAAATATGAAAGAGATGGCCGGGAGGGCTTGGACATGGGGCGAGGATGGCGTGCGTGCAGGGGTGACACGGCGCACGCGCGGCAGCTGGCGCTCTGCGCTGGTCGCTGAAGGTTGGAGGAGGATGACCAGTGGCACTGACATGCGGGTCCCGCTTCCCTTTCCATTTTTCTGATTTTCTGAGTTCCTGTGCTGCTCTGTTTTTGATCCGAAAACAGCACTTTCCGAGCTCAAATTTTTTGAAATTTTGCAGTGTGGTAGATCTTTTCAAATGGAACAACTGTTATTTTTGGTCCAAGTTCAAAATCCGAATAAATTTTGTTCTATAAAATTATGAAGACAGGTCATCATTTTGAGAGAAGTAATTTACTTGGGCCTTTTAAATTGAAAACAAAATTTTTATAAAATTTTCTAAAATTCAAGTTTGTGCAAGAATTTTCAAAAGAGAATTTTATATCATGACCTTCCAAGGAAAAGTTTTTGAACTTGCATTTGAAATTTGAAAATTCACATGAATCGTTTTAATTGTTTTTATGCTCAGATCCCAAAATTTTGAAATAGATCCAACTTTCTTGGTGATTCAAATTGTGAGGTGTCACAGGGCGAAACTATTCATCACCTCTTGACTGTGGACTCTCAAGCCTTACAAGCTCTAGAAGTGTATGAATGCTCTCTATCAGTGTCCTTGTAGCACCAATGATCTCTAATCTTGCAATGTGCTCTCTTGGTGGTGTCCCTTGGCCTCTCACAACTTGACTCTAGCAATTCTGATCAAGGACACACTAGAAAACATCCCCCTCCACAGTTTAAATATGTCCAAGCCCAAAAACAACAGTTGAGACGTGATGTCATAAAGCTGACTGCTTTATGCAATCATCGGACTGTGCGGTGACTGACCCACCGAACTATCGGTGGCTCTTCTTCCTCCTCGGCCAGGTAAACACCCTCTCTGAAGTCCACTCCATAGGACACTGGACTGTCCGGTGCATACCTTCATCGGACTGTCCGGTGACTTTGACTTTTGGACTCACAAAGACATTTCTCTGGACTTCAACTTCTGGCTCACCGGACTGTCCGGTCACTATAGCGACGGACTGTTCGGTGACTTTCCTCGTATACTCTAGAGAGCAACCTCTCTCTGGACTGGCTTCTTCAAGGCTCATCGGAATGTTCGGTGACTGAATCTTCAGCTGGTCTTGAGCTCCAGTCTTTCACTCCGCTTTCTCTGCCATCTTTAGTGCTTTTTGAGGATCTAAGGAGCATTCACAACCTCTAACACTTGTATGACAGGAGTGAAATAACCTTACCCCTTTAATAGTACCGGCGTTCCTATGGACTCTCTAGCTAGTCCTTAGCCTTGGTCCTTCGAAGCTCGGCAACTCCTCTTCTAGGGTTCGTCCTTGTCATCTACCGAAAAAGCCCACTATGTTGATGTAGAATTAGCGGGGTGGTACATGCAACACAACTGTTACATATGGTTGTTCATTCAATCACCAAAATCAATCCATACCTTTTAGGGGACTTCAAAGGTCATGAAGTTTACACAAAGCAAGCCGTGGTGCATTAACCCTATTTCCATTGTTTTACATTTTATCACTGTGTATGGTTAATGTATTGTGCATTAGGTTTTTAAGAGTTGATTGGAAACCTAGATTGCATATTAGGAATCCCTTCCCTGGGTTAAGTATTTTTGGTACAGGTAACTCGATGTAGACCTAGGCTATGAGTCTAATTTAACGGTAGAAGTCGAGTGAATAAGAAACTTACCTCACGAGTTTTTGGTGGTTACTATGGACATTAGAATATGGCATGAAAGGATAAGGCTGGTTTAGCTTATCACATATATGATGAATGTGAGACCGGACAGGAAAGTGTAGGTTGCAACAGGAGAGGAGTCCTATGTGTGGTAGCCCTATCTGTGTCGGTTAAGGACCGATCGAGTGTGGCCCTGTTGAGCAAGTTTGAACAGTACTGATTACATGCTGGATATATAAAACCCAGTAAACCGACGTAGCTCAATACCATAGTGGTTAGACGTAACCCTACCTCTCTTTTGGCGAGGAGTTGAGAAAGACTTGTATCTAACCATGGATGCACCCGGTATGGTGATCGCATGGAGGATCCTGATCTTAGGAGAGGTGCACGTCAGACCGGCCCTATGGCATTGTTGTAAAAGGTTGCCATGTGCGGCTTTCAGAAAGCGCGTATGTGTCTTGTAATTCGAGTTTCTCCTGCAGAATGTAAATTGATTATAATCGCTGCCCCTCATAATAACGAGTACCGCTTATCTCATTGAGTTACATCGTAGTAAGAATATGAATGACACTTGAATATGATTTGTTTGAGATATTTATTATACATTGTTTGGCAACCATGTTTGATATAATTTATAGTGAAAACTAAATTTACATTGTTTTAACTTAACTTACCGCTAAAATAGGAAAGCAAAGATTCACCATTAGCGCTATGTTTGTGGCCAAAGAACTGACCTATGAGTCAGTCTTCTCATGTTTAGGAGTTGGCAATAGTCAACCATTTTTGACGGGTAAGTCTTGCTGAGTAATTAGTACTTACGGTTTGTTGTTTCTCTCTTTTTGTGTGTAGACTTTTCTGCAGGTTGGTGTGACTGCTGCGGCAAGGTGGTGTGGGAAGGTGAACCCCCTACGGACTGGTCTATTGACTAGGTTCCCTCTTCACCTACCTCAGGCCGCGAGGAGTAAAGCATGTCTTAGAGCAAAGCATGTCTTAAGTTTAGAAAACCATCGAGTGTATTGCCGTTGTGTATCGCTTGCGCACTGTTTGAAACTCTGTTTTTAAATATCAATCCTAAGACAACTTTAACCTTATTGTAAGACTTTAAATCGGTTTTCTATATTTTATTTTATTGCTCGTGTTGTACTATTTGAGTGTTGTCGTTCAATATCACCCGATATGATCCTAGCTCGGCGGCAACATCCTCAAGAGCTTTCTCATGATTTACACATCATCAATTTTGTTCTTGAGGCCCAAGGAATTAATTTCCTCCACCACAACATTCAAACGAGAGTAAACATCATTAGCTTTTTCATGAGGTTGCATGGTGATGGAATCATATTTGTTGTTTAGAACATAATAACGCTATGTGAAGCGATGTGAAGCACGGCTCTATGATACTTCATCCATTTCATGCCCACAATCAGATCTATTGCTTGTCCCTTCAACACTATAAAATTTGAAGGATATATATTTCCTTCAAGATTAAGAGGTGCTTGCTGAATTTTATGAGCAGTGTATATTTTTCCACCCAGAGATGTAATGATATAAGGTAAATTCATGGCAGTTGTGGTTAGGTGACACCTTTCCACACATGCCATACTTATAAAGTTATGGATAGCACTGGAATCAAAAAGTAGCAATGCGGAATGGTCATGAAGAAAAAACATACCCGCAAGCACTTCTTCACCTTTTGGAATTTCACCCAAGGAAGTATAGTAGATATGACCTGTCTTGGGTGCATTATTCTTCAGGTGGGTCGCCCTGTTAGCAGCCTGAGGATGAGCATTGTTTTGCTGCTGCCTCGGCTGACGACAATCTTTAGCAAAGTGGCCCACCTGGTCACAGTTGAAGCAGGGCTGTGAAGTAGGCCTTGTGCCTTGGAATGCTGGCTGTGGAGGTCGAAAGCCCTGAGCACGCCGCTGATTGGAGCCATAAGAGACTCCTTGCTGCTGTGGCGGCGGCGGACGATAAGGAGGATGCTGAACTGGAGTGGAGCGGTACTGCTGGCCAGTAGGAGAACTGTATACCATTCGGTACTTCTGTGGTGCACCACCAGATGGTCCTGGAGCTGAGCGCGTCTTGTCCTTCAGCTTGAGCATCTTGTCCTCAGCAAAGATTGCCCTATCCACAAGATGGTTGAAGTCATGAAACTCAATGTCTGAGAGTTTATCTTGCATTTCTTCTGAAAGACCATTGTAAAAACAGCCTCTCTTCTTCTTGTCAGTATTGACATCTTCAAGAGCATACTGAGCAAGATAGTTGAACTCATGCACGTACTTCATAACAGACTTGCTGCCTTGCTTTAGCTTCAAATTGAGGAACTCCAGCCTCTTGATTTCCATCACGCCCTCGGGGATGTGGAAGGCGCGAAAGGCGAAACGGAACTCCTCCCAAGTAAAGCGGTGATTAGCAGGCTGCATGGCACGGGAGCTTCTCCACCAAGCACTAGCTTCATTCTGGAGTTGGTGAGCTGCAAAGATAACCTTTTCTTGCTGTCCACGCCTCACAAGATCAAGCTTCTCCTCGATGGTGTTCAACCAGTGGTCAGCATCAAGAGGATCCTTTGCTCGGGTGAAGACAGGCGGCTGTGCGTAGGAAATCCGCGAAGTCATTATCACGGAGAGTGTCACTGCCACTACGGGGAGCGAAGTACTGAGCAATAGCCCGGAGAATGCCAGTCTGCTCCTGACGGTTGCGCAAAATCTCCAAGAGCACTTCTGCCGTTGTTGGCAGTGGTGGTGGTTGTGGTGCTGCTGCTCCCTACTGAGAGGATTGCCCCTCATTGCGCTCATTACCGCTTCGAGTGCAACTATTCTGCCAGTTAAAGTGCACATGTATTAGTAGAAAGTTCGATAGGAGTCAAATGTGGGGCGAACATAAAAAGGGGTCGATAAAGTAGAACGACACCGATTCTGTTTTGGACAGACAGCCGTAAAAAAAACTGAATTATAGTACTGATAAGGGCAGAATCAGATCTCGAGTTGAATAACAAAGTTGTAGAGGACTTTCATAGCTTTACAATGCATATTTACTCACCCTAATACGATAAGCAGGACAGGAGTTATGAAATTGTTAAGCCAATAACAGGGTGCTGAAATCAGGAGTGAGCTTCATTTTAAAACCTACGTTTTGAGTGTCTTGAAGGTGAAAACTGGAGGAGACTATACTTCAAATTTGTAGGGAATAATTTGTGTATGAATTTCAGATTGGTATTAACATTTGACTTTAAAGATTTATGAGATGTTCAAGGACGCATAATGCACATGTTTGCAATGCATGGATGACATGATTCGTCCTATCGTCCTCACAAAAAGAAAAAGTTGGTCTAATATAACACGTGACCTCGGTGGCAAACACGTTCTCTCAAGACACAAGTTAGTTGTTTTCTAGATGTACTACTTTTCGAGGTTAGCGTATCTGCAAAAAACACATCACAGGCAGGCAATACACAAACAAAAGAAAGCTTTACGTCCCGTGTCATTCCATACGGGGCGTCCTCAAGTAGGTCACATCTTGAGGGACGCGATCGCATCACACGGCAAGAGGTCCACACTTACCATTAGCTAGCAAATAGCCGCACTCCCCATTAGGCGGCACATGTTTCATATGTTCCAAAGAACATATTCACTTCTCGTACTGATCGCTGTACAGGACACTCCATACCCCTGAACATCATATGGTTGAGCCCTCGAATTTTACCGCATTCAAGTGCGTACCTTACCTTCTTACCTAGACGTAGCCATGTCGTTGCAAGAATAGTAAACAACTAAAAGTAAAATGCATTAATGCAAAAGTTAGCATTGCCACCTGTTAACCACACTAATATAGTCCTTATGTGGGCTTACTAGCTCGTACCTCACTGTAATTTTTGAAAATAACTCATTTTTAGTTGTACTAACACTGATCTAGCTCTGGTACCACGCTGTGGCAGAACCGCCCCAAAGACTGTCACGTGACTCTTCTAAGTCAACTTGGCTACTCTCACCGTTAGCGTCATGCTAGGCAAGCTCACGGCCTATGAGGGGTACATGTTGAGCAGCTCCACCGACTCTCAATTGCCCAAGAATCTTATCCTACAAGTTGATCAAGAATCATCCAATGGCAAGAACAAGAAGAAGAAGAAGGTGGAGGAAGATGAGGATGAGAAGAGTGATAATGAGGACCTTGCACTCTTGATGAAGAAGCTATGCCGCAAGGGAAGATCCTCATCTTCTAAAAGGAACTTTCGGATGCTTCAATTATGGCAAGAAAGGCTATTTTGCTATGAAGTGTCCCAACCCCAAGAAGGAGAGCAAGAAAGCCTCTAGTGAAAGTGATGATGAAGAACGCAAGCCAAAGAGGAAATTCAATAAGAAGTTCTTTGTTTAGAAGGAGAGCAAGAGCAAGGAGAAGAAGAAGTCCCCGCACAAAGCTTATATTGTTGGTGAGTGGCTCACCGATGATGATTTGGACTCTTCATCTTCAAGTGAAGAAGAGCTTACGGGTATTGCCATGACTAGCTCCACCAATGAGCTACCACCACCTCCGTTGTGCTTGATGGCCCGTAGTTGTGAAGGCTTCATTGATGAGGAAGATGATCTTGAGGAGGAGCAGGAGAGCTATGATGATGAAGATGATGGACCAAGCTACAATGATCTTGTCCTCTTCCTCGAGAAGGCCAACAAGACCATCATCAAGAAGTCCAAGAAGATTGAGGTGGTGACCAAGGAGCATGAAGTGGCGGTATTGCGAGTTCGAGAGCTTGAGGGGGAGCTCAATGCACTTAAGCGCTCTCATGGTGTTCAACGTGAGTCTTATGAGGATCTCAAAGCGAAGCACGTAGAGATAAGTGAGAAGCATAATGCATTAGTGTGCACCTATGAAGCTCTTGATCTTGACTCTCTCCTTAACTCCCCTAAGCATTTAAATGAAGCTTCTACTTCTTGCGATCTAACCCTCTCTAAGGAGAGTACTACTCTTGAGCCATCTATTTTGAGCGAATACATGAAGCTCAAGGAGGAGAGAGAGGCCGTGATGGATGCTTTTGAGCGGCTTACTAGAGGAAGTCAAATTCAAAAGAAAATCCTAAGCAAGAACTTCATCAATAACCACAACCACAAGGGCTTAGAATCATGTCTTTCCTCTATCAACATCATTGGCAACCAGGACGAGATCCTCGAATGGATAGTCCTGCTCATGGCGGATGACTATTATTGTGAGAAGTGTTGTCTTGATGGTCACCGCTCCAAGGATTGTCCCAAGGTGAGTGAGCCTAAGATTATGTCTAATGCTAACCTTTTCCATCAGGATGTGAACTAGGGATAAGGATGGAAAAGTGATGGCCAAGCCGTTCGGACTGCCAAATGACAAGTGTAATCAAGAAGTAAGGGTCCCCAAGGCGATCGTGGACCGAGAGAGGAAGCCAAAACTCTCTTGGGTTCCCAAGAAGAAGTGAAGGGGCCTAAGTGGTGGACCGTGAAGCAAATTGAAGATTTTTGAGGTCCACCACATGTTGATGGAGCTACAACGCCAATCTACTCTTCAAGGAGGTTATTCTTGTACATTGTAGAGTAGGTTTCTTTTCTTGCAATGCAGGGTAAATAGTACTCCACCGTGGACTAGATGTTTGCACTATCATGCATCATGTGTAAAAAGATTAAAAAAAAGAACAAAAAATCTCTAACCACCGTAAAATATCCATATGCATGGGAGAAGAGCTTGAGAAGGTGGTTTGGCTATCTCAAGGCAAAGTGGCGGGCAGGGCATATAGTGAATAAGCTTGTGATGGGTTAAACATGGCACCGAATAGGTTTCTTTATGCAATGTTTTTAATTTGCTTACATGTACATGGCATGATTTAAATTCCCTTGCATTAGAATAGCTTGTTTGCTTGCATTGCATATTGGAACCACGGAGGAGGCGTGTTACTCTATGGAGAAAGTGACTACATTGTCCATATGGATTCACATACTCCACAAATAGTAACCAAAGCAACATTGTGCGCTTCATGCCCATGAACCCTGTGCTTAACTGTCTCTAACATCTATTTACGTGGATCATGATCAAAGGGTTCATACATTCCCTTTTTGGAGCCTCCTTCTCACTTTGGTGTTTATCGTTCGATCTTAATTGCGATTTGCGAAAATGCTAAATTCCTCGTGAGTTATCTATTTGCAAAAGAGTATTTGATAGTGCCTTTCTAGACTAGTGTAGTGTTTATTTGGTTCTTTGGTGAGGACACTTAAAGTCTAGAAAGAAATTCCTTGATTCTGCAATTACTTGAGGTCACCGGACATTCCAGCGCCTTCACCGGACTTTTCGATGACTATATCTTTGGATCAGTTACTTCTGCATAATCGGACAAACATCGGACAATCCGACAGTATCACCGGACAGTCTGGTGACTGGAAGAGGAAGCGAGTGCCTCTCTGGAATTGGAATTCTCTAGACACCGGCTAGTCTGGACTTTTATAGTCATCGAACAATCTATTTGGACCGGATAGTCCGGCGATCTCCTTAACAGCGAAATCTCGGCCATCCATTTTCTTTTAAATCAAATCAAGCCGTTGATTTGTTTTAATCTTAAGCCGCATGTGTGTCCTCGGATTCCCGACCACCATCGTCGCTGACTCGCCGTTTGCTCTCCTGCTCCACTGCTGTGCGCCACACTCACGCCTCCAGCCGCCTAGCCCTGCCTCGCCGCGTGCTTGCTTCTCGCACAGCCCCGCACCGCCCTGCTCCGCTTTGTCGCGCGCGCCCAGCTAGCCCTAGCTGCGCCCTTGCCCTAACTCGTGCCGCCATCTCAGTCACGCCCTCATTGCCACCTGCTGCCAAGGCTCTTCGCCAATCAGTTCGTGCACTAGAGAGCCTTTGCGCTGCCACTGCTTGTGCTCCCCGCGCTTTTCAAAGCCATCACCACATGCCACTCCAAAACTCTCTATCAGTGCAGTGGATTCTCTTGGACAGTTAAGAGCCAAGCTCTTAATCCTATCTTGCAGTGTCAGCTGGTCAGAGTTTTTTTTGCAGTTGATCTCTCAATGACAGTTGACAGTATGGGCAGACAGAGACCGAGTTCAGAGGAGAAGGGGAAAGGCAAGGCCGTGGAGCCTGAGAAGAAGAAGAAGAAGAAGCAGAGGACAGGTGTCCCTGAGTGGGACAGAGCCCTTGCTGAAGCAGATGTTGACGTGCCTCCATCTAGGAGAGTAGGTGCTTTGAGGATAAGCTCAGCTGAGTCCCAGGGGGAGTTGAGGAGGTCGACCCGTCAGAGAGTGGCATCCGCTTCTTTTGTTGCAGAGGCGCAGCCGCGGAGAGCTCCTGCGAGTAGGCAGTCGAGAACCGCGGAGGGAGTGACAGTATAGAGAAGCTCACAGCAGAGGACACAGAGGTGTCCACATTAGAGGACTGGAGTGTGCGAGATTTGCACTTCGAGAGCCGAGAGAGCTCGCCAGGCTATGGGCAGGATAGCTGAGGTGGAAGTTGACATGCTGAAGTTGAAGGGCCCGGCTATTAAGGCCAAGAGAAGAGTGGACTTTACAGCCTGGGTCCCCACTGGAAGAGATGCGGATGCTGGGCAGTTTTAGGCAGTGCTTCAACAGAGGATCTTTGAGGCCTACAAGAGGCAGCTTGCCACTAAAGGCAAGAGCTCAGTGTTTGCAGCACATCGCCACTGTTCTTTAGAGGCACTGAGTAGAGGAGCTGAGGTTGATATGGAGGAGCACATCTCATATCTTTTAAGTCTATCTGATTTGGTCATCCAGCCCTTGAGGTACAGTGAGGAGTTAGTATTGGAGTTCTATGCCTCGTTGTGGATCTCCTCGGATCGCTCGTATCATTGGTTCATGTATAGAGGGGAGCCACACCGTTTTGAGAAGTCCAGTGTCTTGACAGCGTTTGAGTTCATATCTTCACAGACATAGATCCACACGATGGCCCTTCCAGACTTCTCACCGCCGATCAGACCATTTGGAGGAATGGAGCCGAGTGATGAGAGACTGAGTATTGCTTTCTTGCCACCTCATGGGGAGCATTACATGAGGCACCCTCTGCGCTTGACACATGAGGCTCGTGTTCTTCAAGGGTTGCTTGGGAGGTCGATAGCACCTCGTGCTGGCTACAGGGAGAGAGTCATGATATTGCATCTGTGGCTACTTTGCTTTTGTTGAGGCATGAGATATTTGATTTGCTAGATCTGCTACTAGCCCAAATGGAGGACTTGATATATGAGAGGATTAGAGCACGTCAGTTACCTTTTGCCCCCTACATTTGCCTAATGCTGAGGAGACGGAGAGTGATGACTGAGGAGGAGTATGCAATGTTGCTAGAGATCACCACTCCTTTTAGTCCTGCTGAGCCATCCGACTCTAGGGTTTTACGGGTTTCTGCTTCTTAGAGCACCCCTAGAGGTGAGGACACCACAGCCCCGGAGGATGTCGACACTGAGGTTCCGAAGGGAGCACAGCCAGGTGCTGGGAGCACAAAGGCTCCAGGACAGGCCGAGACTCCTACCACTCATTCCTTACTTGACCCTGCTTTTGCTGCTAGACTGGATGCTATTTAGGCAGAGCAAAAGGAGCAGAGGAGGTTCAGAGAGGAGGAGCTTGATCTCATGCGCCAAGTTTGAGGAGAGGATTCGACTTGAGCTCCTCCACATTGAGGAGCGGCTACGGATTGAGAGAGAGCTTGCAGACGAGAGGAGACGGCATGACAGAGAGTTCTATGAGAAGTCGCAGCGCACTCAGTTGGAGATGGCAGTGGCTATTTCTTACATGTTTGCTGATTTTGGAGCTATAGCTTCATATCTCCAGGGGACTGATATGCCACCTCTTCCAGAGTTTCCGACGACCACACTGCTAGGTCCTCTACCTTCTCAGCTCTAGCCTACTGCACCTCAGCCTCAGTATTCTTCAGTCCTAGCCTTCACATCTGAGTTACAGAGCTAGAGCCTGCAGCAGTAGCAGTCCACATTCACCACATTGCTCTCATCCCCGCTTTCACCGTTTGTACCTTTTTGAGGCAGCCAGCACAGTCAAGACTACTGAAAGGGTCAGTGTTTCAATGACATCTTCTCAATTCTCTCCAATTTCTTCGTACTCCATGTCAATTCTATTTGCTTTTGCTGAGTCGAAAGTATCAGTACCGGCATTGGAGTCAGGGACAGCAGTTGGTAGTTCATTGCTTGCTTCGAGAGTTCTATCCTTTGAGGCTACTACTGCTGATTCAACGTTGTCAGAGCCACCGCCAGAGCCTTCACAGTCAGAGCATGCAGCCACCATAGCCGAGTAGCCCAGAGCATCAGATGCAGATATCCTAGTTGAGGTCAAATATTCTCTAGAAGAGACAGCTCAGGCCCTTGGCAGTGCGGATCAGCCAGCTTCAGTTGAGAGCAAGGAGCCATCCCCGACATCTTCCTCCGGCTTGACTGCTTTCGACGATGTTGAGCAGCCAAGAGGAAACTAGCCAGCAACAGCAGCTCAGCCAGCAGAGGAGCAACCTCTAACCGTCACTACACCCACTTCCTCGGCCGCACAGGACTAGGTCATCTGTAGAAGTTGGGTGAGAGAAATGAGGTGTATCGCTCAGAGAGCTAACTGTCTAGGGGGAGGCCGTGGATGGGTAGATAGGTCTTTTGGATTTTGTTTGGCGGATTTCATCGGCTCTTTGTGACCTTTTGATGAGCTTATTTTCTATTTGACACTTTTAGCTCATTGAGATGCACTCAGTTTTTGGACTAACCTCGTGGCTTCTGTGTGTATGGCTCCTACTGCTTTATCTGTTTTGCAGGTTCCCTTGTGCATGTGCGCTCTCGTCTTATTCTTTATCGTGCACGTTTCTTTGTCGAACCAGCGTTATCCCTCAATATTTGCTTCCTCGGTGCCATCTTTTTGGATGATTAGATGACAAAGGAGGAGAGAGAGCTATCAAACAGGGGGAGAACCGAAGGAGAGCGATGCTTCCTAGCCACGACAAAGGAGAGAAACTCTTGCAAAATTTTACTGAGGAGTCATCAAGGTAAGGGGGTAAGTGTTCTTTCGAGATGTATTTTATTCTCCATCTTCTTTCATCTCATTTGGACTATTTAGAAGTAGTATGGTTGTCATCAATCACCAAAAAGGGGGAGATTGTCAGCTTCATGACCTTTGAAGTTTTCTAAAAAGTATGAATTGATCTTGGTGATTGAATCAACAACCATAGTTAACGGTTGTGTTGCAGATACCACCCCACTAATTCTACATCAACATAGTGGGCTTCCTCGATGGATGACAAGGACAAACCCTAGAAGAGGAGTTAATGGGCTTCAGAGGACCAAGGCTAAGGACTAGCTAGAGAGTTTATAGTAACGCCGGTACAATTAAGAGGGGTAAGGTCATTTGTCTCCTGTCATACAACTGTTAGAGGGTGTGAACACTCCTCAGATCCTCAAAAAGCACTAAAGACGACAGAGGAAGCGAAGTCGAAGACTGGAGCTCAAGACTAGCTGAAGATTCAATCACCGAACAACCCGGTGAGATCACCGGAGTTTGGTGAGCCCTAGAGAAGCCAGTCCAGAGAGAGGTGCTCTCTGGAGTCGACGTGGAGCAGTCACCGGATAGTTTGTCGGTGCAGTGACCGAACACTCTAGTGAGCCAGAAGCTAAAGTCCAGAGAAGATGTCTCTGTGTGTCCAAACGTGAGAGTCACCGGACAGTCCAGTGAAGGTATGCATCGGACAGTCCAGTCCAGTCCAGTGTCCTATGGAGTGGACTACAGAGAGGGTGTTTCCCTAGCCGAGGAGGAAGAAGATCACCGAACAATCCGGTGGTCTAGTCACCGGATAGTCCAGTGATTGCATAAAGCAGTCAGCTTTATGACATCACGTCCCAACAGTTGTTTCTGGGCTTGGAGCCTATTTAAGCCATGGAGGAGGACGTTTTCCAGAGTGCCCTTGATCAGAATGGCTAGAGCCAAGTTGTGAGAGGCCAAGGGACACCACCAAAAAAGCACATTGGAAGATTGGAGATCTTTGGTGCTAGTAGGAGAGTGACAGGGAGCATTCATCCACTTCTAGAGCTTGTAGGGCTTGAGATGAGTGATCTTTGCCTATTACTCTTGGTGTGGGCAGCCTAGACTGGCAAAGAGTCGATGCTCAAGCTTCCGAGGAGATTGCGAAAAATGAAGCCAAGTTTGTAAGTATTTCCAGGTCCCCCGCTCGAAAGAGACACTAAGAGGGAGCACCCGAGCCTTGGAGGCTTGCTCTAACGCTTGGGTATTGTGTGCAACAGCCGGGCCGTCGTTGTCTTCACTCTGAGAGTGAAGCGTACCCTTGTGAGCATCGTTCTGGGAACGACGAGAGGGATCGAGACTCCAACGGGAGTGGTCTAATGAGAATTAGGGGAAGGCGTCTATCTTTCGATACCTCAGAAAAAATCACTGAGCACTCTCTGTCTCACTCTCTTTACTTACCGTGTTTACTTACCGTTGAGTAGTGTGATAGGTTGTTCTTTGATTCCTCTTGGTGGCTATCGTGCTAGTGCTTGCTTGTTGTTATTTTCATATCACTAGCATTGTTAGGGGTCTTGGCCTGCTAGACTTGCTTAGATTTGCTTTCGTTGTGTTCAAGTCTTATAGTTTAACTTTGTAGCGAAATTAGTGCTATAAATCCACCGATTCAACCCCCTTCTCTGTGTCCTTGATCCTTACAGCTTACCGACTAGAGTTGCCATCTCAACTATCTGGAGTTCATAACATCTTTCATGTCTCACAACTCAAGAAGTGCCTAAAGCTACCTCATGATGTTCTGAGATTGAACAATTGCAAGAAGATCTCACTTATCCTGAATATCCTATTAGCATTGTTGATCAAAAAGATTGAGTCACTCACAACAAGACCACTAAGTTCTATAAAGTTCAATGGAGTAATCACTCTAGAGATGAAGCTACTTGGGAAACAAAAAATATCTCCAATCAAATTTTTCGGAGTTTCTTCAATCTCTGTTAGTGACCCCTCCTGTTACTCCCTCTTTCTTCTAAGTCTCGGGACGAGATTTCTTTAAGGAAGGAGGGCTGTAATGCTAGTGTCCTCAAAGTCAAGGAATAAAAATTTGCACGAAGAATTCGAAAGTTAAGAATTTAAAGTTTGAAAGATGAAAGGAATTCAAGTCAATAATTCAATTTGAATTTGAATTCGAATTTATCAATGAACATTCAAACTTGAATGATAGAAGTGTTTGGAATAGGAGAAACAGAAGAACAACTAGAAAATGATTAAGTTACATGAAGTTATACAAATTCAAAAAGGTTTCACTCAAGTTATGAGCCCAATTGGATTTCTAGTTCTTAACGGTCATCTGTTTTGTGACCGTTACAGAATAATATCCAAATAGAATTTCAACTTGACTCCAAAGTAAAAGTTGTTCGTCCACATCAGAGCTCAGGAGATATTTCTTTAAGACCCCAGAAGTTGGTTAACTGTTCTGCTTGCAGCAGATTTTTCCAAGTCTTCTTACGGGTAACCAGTTTCAAAATTCAATATCTTTCATACTCCTTGGCAAGAACCTCTGCATGTTGGTTATTTTATAGATCACATGTTGAAGAAATGTTCTACCAAATTTCAGCCCTTTTCGAGATTGTTTTCTCATCCTTTCTTTGTGCACAAAATGCCTAAGCATTTAGCTTGACATCTGCTTTCAGCAGATTTTTCCAAGCCTCCTTATCAATTAACAATTTTTGAAATTCCGTATCTTCCTCATTCTTTTGAAAAACCCTGTGCATGTCATTATTGTTGGAGAACATATGTCACAGATCCATCCTACCAAGTTTAAAATCAATCCGAGTTTATTTGCTCGTTTCGCTTTTGTTCCAAAAATGCTTAAGCATTATGCGTGCAGGGCCGCTTCCTGTCACGTGGGACCCACTACCGCGCCCTCCTTCTTTCCATAAGAAGCTACCTGGCTCGATTAACTCCACAAGGAGCAGCACCATTTCTCTCCCTCCCTCACTTGGCCTCTTTCTTCATCCTCGAGCTCCACGTTGCTAGGAGACCTCGAACTCCAACCCCGGTCGTGTCCTTGACGAGAAAGGTGCGCACGATCATGGTCTAGCTTTTCACGCCGCTGCCTTTCCTCCTCCCCAACTCGCGTAGCCGGAATTCAGTTTTTCCCCAAAACTCGGTCGTTACCGGTCACCAACGCCTCTCTTCGAAATTTGAGTTCCCCGGTGCGTATTCCACGAATCCTTTTTGGATCTAGCTCCTCCGCTACCTGGCGTGCCCCCTCTGCAAGTTGTTGCGTTGAAACCGTGTTCGGTTTGCAGGAATTTGTGGAAGCCACTGCAGCCGCCATTGAAGCCGACCACCCTCGCCGTCGACGACCCCTCTACGGTCGTTTTCCATGTCAACAACCTCCGCGCCGGTCTTCTCCTCATCGTCCTCCATTTCTCCGAGCAGGTCGCGTCAAGTTTGGTCCACCGCAGCGCCACCAAGCCCTCGCCGAACCTCCGTCACCACAGCCGCTAGCAGCCATTTTCCGGTGGGTTTCCCACTCCGGCGACCCCTCCATCGCCTTCCTCGCGTCGCNNNNCCGCCCGACGGCCGCCTCCGGCGAGGCACCGCCGGGAACCGGCCGCCGCGTCATGGGCCAGCTGGTCGAGTTGGCCTCTGGATCCGGTGCGGCCTGACTGGGATCTGGAGTGGCCAAGTGTAGCATCCCACCTCAAAATGAATTTTGCTATCCAAGATCAGTCTCGGTTGACAACTCGACGAAGCGAGAATCCAAAAGTACATACACAAGCACATATAAAATAGAGTACAAACTGAATTTTAGTGTTATTACAACTTAGGTTCTGGTTGAATGCACAAAAGATGTTCGAAATTCGATTACATAGCGGAAGCGATACAATACATAACTTAAAATGAAACCATGTCAACCCATAAACTTGATTTCATCCCTCCCGGCCAGAGGATGGTGATGCGGGAACCCACTCAATTGACCAATCCTTTGGCGTGCCGCGCGCGTGTTGCGCTGTCCGTACGTAGGGCCCGCAGAAACTTCTAATTCCCGTTTTTTCTGAAATTCACAGCAGCTCTCTGTTTTTGCCTCAAATGCTCACCTTCCCGAGATCCGATGAATTTTAAATTTTACAGAGATAAAGAACTTTGTATGGGGAAGAACTTTCCTTTTTGGAGAATCTTTAAATTCTCAGTGGATTTAATTCTATAAAATACAGAAGTCGGCTGGTTGATTAGAGGCATTAAATAATTTGTGACCCAATTTTTTGGTTTTAAAATTTCGGAAAAATTCTTCTTATACTTTCTGAACCTTGTGATAACTTTTGAACAAGAATTTGTATTTACAACTTCCCCTTGAAATTTTTGAACTTGCTTTCTTTGCAATATTTAAATTCAATTTAAATTTTAATATCTTGACATCGAATATTTGAACTTTCGCTTTCAAAGTGAATTCTTGATTTGAAGGATGTGGGATGTTACAGCCTTCCCTCCTTAAAGAAATCTTATCCCGAGATTTGATAATGCAGGAGGGAAGCACGAAAAAGGAATTCGACTCAATGATAGAATTTAAATGCAAGGGCACATAAAATGGTAAGGAGTTCGAAAGAAAAATCGCTTAAAACCTTGAGAAGAATTCCTGATACTTAGCACGAAATTTATCTTCTAGTTCCCAAGTTGCTTCTTCTTATGAATGATTACTCCATCGAACCTTAACAAATTTGATCGTGCGATTCCGCAACTTGTGCTCTGCCTCGTATAGAATCCGCAACGGGTAGTTGACACACGAGAGGTCCGGCTGTAGATCAACAGTGTCTGCAGCAATGGCTTCGGTAGGCACTCGAAGACATTTCTTCAGCTGTGAGATATGGAAAAGCATGGTGCACATTTGAAAGAGAGGATGGAAGCTCCAATTTGTAGGGCACGGCACCGCGTTTGGCAACAATTTTGAAAGGACCAATATAGCACGAGCCAATTTTCCTCTCACTTGGAACCTTTCCATGCCACGAACTGGAGACACCTTGAGATAGACATAGTCTCCAACTTCGAACTGAAATTCCGTGCGACAACGGTCCGCATAGCTCTTTTGTCGAGACTGCGCCACACGCAAATGTTCTTGAATTTGCCGCACTTTAGCCTCAACCTCATTGACCAAACCAGGACCAAAGAAAGGTCCTTCTCCTGACTCAAACCAATTCAACGGTGTTCTACACCGTCTCCCATAAAGAGCTTCAAAAGGAGCCATCTTTATGCTTGACTGATAGCTGCTGTTGTAGAAAAATTCTGTGAATGGCAAGCAAATTTCCCACTTCTTCCCATAGGTCAGCACGCAAGCTCTCAACATGTCTTCAAGAATTTGGTTGAATCTTTCCGTTTGGCCTCCAGTTTGAGGATGGTAAGCCGAACTGTGCAACAGTTTGGTATCCATCGCTTTGTGAAGACTTTCCCAAAAATGAGATACAAACTGTGGCCCACGATCAGAGGTGATAGTTTTTGAGACACCGTGGAGACAAACGATGCAAGAAAGATAGAGCTCCGCATAAGCCTTGGCAGGGTAGTTAGTTTTGACCGGGAGGAAATGTGCCGACTTTGTCAATCGATCAACAATAACCCATATAGAATCATAGCCATTGGCTGTTTTAGGCAACCTGACTATGAAGTCCATACCAATATCATCCCACTTCCATAAAGGAATATCGCTCCCGATGACGCGACGGTGTACATTCCCGGAGCTGGACAGTGGGGATGCTCATCTACATCTTCTCCTGGTCTCTTATATACCGGGTCACATAGCTAAACCAGGGGCTATATCAGTGGGCTTACGGTCCCATGACATAGGCAATTACATTGTCAAAAGCCGGACCGCAAGTATCTCGCGTCTTTTCTTGGTCTCTTGTGTCCTACTGACCTCCTAGTGGTTCGATGTGGGTAACCAAAGCAGGAGGGATAAGTTATACCCATGACAGGTTCTGTGGTTGCACGTAATCACTAAGTTGAGCGCTCATGAACCGGTCTTTACATGGCAGGGGCAGCGGCTCGTCCATGGCAAGTGGTCCAAGACCGAAGCTCAAACACCTAGCACCATCACTTAGCATGATCCCTTAGCACCATCGCCTTCTGTGAGCCCTGCCCCACAACCAAAATTACCCAGCTTCACCTAGCACATGTTGCACTAATCCCACCCCATTTTATTTTACTCACACCACAAAACTCATTTTAACACAGTTTGCAAATAATGGGTGTATGGTGTGGCATTGCTCGGCATTGCAAGAGGGGTCCTAAGCATTTTATTATCAAGGCAACTTTCCGTTCGTTAAAATTATTTAACAGTAGAAATCCTAAGGTTAACAAGGTGGTGTCATCAACGGGTATTCAAGATATTTAATATTAATGTCTAATAACTGACACTAATATCCATAGAGCAACCAATCAATTAGAATTATAGCTAACACAATGTTTTAAATCAAAATATCATGCATAGCAGTATAAAAGGCACTATAGGAGCAGTATCAAAATCATAGGTTAAATATGATCAAAGAGTTAGAGTTTGCCTGAAATTTCCTAATCTTCTGAGTTGAGTCTTCATGCTCTTATATGTTCCCCATCTTCAGTCTGCAGCTTGGCGTCCAGATCTTCATTCTTCTCTCCACGCACAGCCCTTCTGGCTCCTCTTGATTCTTCACTCTTCCTTACACTCAGCGTCATCTACGCAACGAAAACTCCTAATAAAACTACCGCAAAACTCGAGAAGAAGCGATAAAACGCGAATAAACTCCAGGTAAGAACCAAATAAAAACCGGAAGAAAACAGACGAAAAAGATCAGGCGTGCTGCAGCGCTACATAACTAAGTGTGGTTTAAGGGGAAGCTTCCTGCAATGCGGAGCTGCTTCAGTGTGCTAGGCGTGCCTTCTGTGAGGTGTCTTCCTATGCATGTGCACAGTCCTAGCTTCAAATTTGTGTTTATTAAAGTCTAGCAGCTAATAAGAGTGCTCAGTTTTAGTTACAATTATTTAGAGCTCTGGCTGTAACATTGGGTGGCTGATCAGGGAGCTATTAAGTTATACTAGTCATTCAATTTTCTGCCAAGTGCAGCAGATTAGTGACAGGCCGCAGATTGTTAGGTGCAGCTGCAGGGAAGTGATTAGTGGAGGCCGTTGTGGTGTGGTTGGGCATGGCAGGGTGCAGGCATATGTGAATGTATCTGCAGAGGGCGAACTACATAGTGTGCCGCTTTTAGTTATTTAACTTCTATGCGCAGGTGGTTTCTATGGCTCTGCAACTTACTGCCTTATTTCATATTTAAGCTACTACAGCTAGCAGGTGGCAGGGGTTTGGTGCCATCCCATCTCGGCGCTCAAAATGCCGATTCCAACGATACAAGGACCGTTGGAAACGGGGCTGTGGTGAGGTGGTAGTGAGGCAAACAAAGTGTCGAGACTGGAAATCAGGAAGGCTCTGTGGTCACGCTGCCTGGCTCGTGTCCACAGCCTCTGGACACGTGTGGCACGAAGTGCCGGCCTCTCCGACCGTTTGCCGGACATCGTGATCAAATTTCAGTGAGGAGCCACCGGACACTCCGGCGCATCGCCGGACACTGTGGTAGATAATCCCCTAATTTCAGATCAGGCTTACCGGATGCTCCGGCAAGGTGTCGGAGTCTCCGGTGATGATCTTCTGGAACGCTCTCTTTGGGTGTCAACATAATCCTTGTGGACACATGTTCTGGCCCGTGTCCATGGCCACTGGACACGCTGGGGCGTGACACAGGGAAAGTGTCCCGTGGGCACACTGTCTGGTCCATGTCCACGGCCACAGGGCACGCATGGCATGAAGTGGAGGAAAACCTCATGGACACATGCTGGTGAACGTGCCCGTGCTCGGGGACACGTGCTCGGGGTCCTGTGATAATCCGACTCAGAGTCACGGAAGCATGACCGTGTCCGGTTTCATGGACACGCGCTGGCACTGTGTCCAAGCTTTTGGACACATGCAAACAGTCAGCGGGTGGCCAGTGTCCAGGACACGTGCAACGGTCATCCTAAGGCCTAAATGATTAATTGATAATTACAGAACTTTCACTTGCGCTACTACCTCTAGTAGGTTGGCTGTGATCTAATGCATGCTGAGGCCAATGTGAAGTGCATCCTAATTATGGAATGATTCATGCCTAATTGCAATGCGAGATAAAACTCCACATCAAAAACGAATAATAATCAATACAAAGAAGATGAACACCGTTAAATAAAAGCTAATGAAAACTCAAATTCAGAGGCAACCTGCAATTAGGATGATGCGGGGCTTTTAGATGTTGGCGATGTGGTAGGCACCGGATTGGATTGGACTTTCAGCTTCACCATCCTGAAAATAGAGGACCGCTCCTACAGTACAGAGGACTGCGGGCAGGGGAAGCTCGTTCACGGACTGGCCGTGGACACCACCTGTGTCCCGGAGGCAGGACGACCGGAGGCCTCAGAGTTGAGGTACAGTTTTCGGAGGGCTTTCTGCAATAATGGATCGCTAGTTATATTGGGAATGAATATTTCCGAAAGGAAAATGGGCGTGGACCTTCCTGGAGTTATGGACCGTAGCTTGAGCTGGTCCACGAGCTGGTCTCGTGCACCACGGCGGCAGACCGGCCAAGGGGACTCGCCTGGCCTGGGAAGGAGTGGAGGAGCAGGAGGGTTGCACGGCGAGCTGCTCTGTGGGTTCAATCAAGTCAGGGAGGCTCCATGCAGAGCAGGCTCCGGCCAATGGCGGCGCGTCACAACGACGCATGGCGCCAGACCAGCAGCAGCGTCGGGAAGCTCAGGCTGTCGGTGTAGGAGCACCAGGGCGACGCGTTGGAGCTATCCCCGGAGCCAGAGGTGTCGGGGAAGCGGCTTCATGAGCTCGAGGGCACCGTGTGGTCGACGGTGGTGGCTGGTGGCGCCGATCTTGACTCTTGTTTGCTGGGACCGTTCGTGGACGAGCGGAGATGAGCGGAGCGCGCTAGTGCTCGGGGCACAGCGCTCCAGACCAGAAGACAGGTGGCCAACGATGCCTGTGCTTGCGCGGTGCGTGGGCGCGCTCGTAGTGGTGCAGGCGAGCAGCCCGTGCATGCGCTGCATGCGGCAGCTCGCGCGGCGCGTGGCACGGCACGCGGCAGGCATCGTAACGACGCGGCAACGGGAGCACGGCACGTCGCAGGGTACGCAGCGATGGTCGAGCAAGGCGAATGCCCGTGAGGCGCGCGGCATCGCAGTGGCGACGCTGTTGGCCAAGCTCCGTCAGTTGGAGAGAGAAGCGAGGAAGGAGCGGGTACTGTAGTGTGAGAGCTACTGTAGCAACACGGTTCAGTTTCATCTCACAAATGAGAGGGCAGCGTGTGCTGGGCTCTCACAGGGAGCCTTGCAGCCTGTGCGTGTGTGAGAGGAGGTGGGAAAAACAGGGGAGGCTGTCCGTGCTGATGGCTTGCCCTGTCTGTTTAGCAGTGGGGGACTGGCTGGTCCCGCATGACAGTGAGGCCAGATAAGCTTAGCACTTAAGTATTTTGGGAGCAGAAAAAGAAGGAGCAAACGAATATGAATTAGGTTGAAATTTGGCAGGATAGATCTATGGAATGTGTTCTACAACATAAGCGACATGCACGGCATGTTTCAAAGAGAGCAGGAAGTTATGGAATTTTGAAAGGAGCTAATCGTTAACGAGGGTGTCTGCTGAAGTAACGGATTATTTTCCTGCAGCTGTCTGTTTTGCTTTGAGAGTCAGTCTTTCGGAGCTCGGATGGATTTGAGCTTTTGTGGGGTAGTAGAACATTTAGAATGAACATCTTTTCTTTTGGGCTCATTTACAAACTCAGTTTTGGTTTTATTCTAGAAAATTCGGAGATCCGGGAGCTGTTTAAGGGAGTGGATTTATTTGAGTGAGGTCAAATTTGATTCAGATGGATTGAACGGGTTTGGAAATCAAAGGGGGTTGGATATAAGATTCAGAACTGAAACGAAACACGAGGAAAACAAATGGCCAAGGAAACAAAAGAGTCAAACACTTGTCACACTTCCAATTTTAATATTTTGAAACTTCTAGATTAGATAAGTTTTAATTTAGTGAGGATTTTACCCTTTTGAATTAGAAAAGAAATGAGAAGGTTAGAAGAAGGAAAAATGTTAGGGTGATTGTTAGAAAAATTTTTGAATTTCGCATTTTTACAATCAGGGCAAAATTTGAGGGTGTGACACAAGATCTTGTGCATGACACTTGAACTTAGAGCAGATCTCATTTCTAAACACACGTTTTCCTTCCTTTGATAATACATTGCTGCCTAAGGACTTTATCATGATTAGAAACATTGAACGGGGTCAAAGGAAGCATGAAGAAGGACTTAGAGATGCCCAAAACCAACAAGGCGTGTTTAATTTTGGAGGAGATTTGTTCCAACTCAGAGTCGAGTTGCCTCAAGTTCTAGGTGGAGTCCGCACTAAAACAGACACCTAGGTCGCATCTGCGATCTATTTTGGTCATTCTAGTTATGTACCGAAATCTAAAAAGATAACCCTCCCAATGGCATTGGTGTTTTTTCGAGATGTTTTCTCCTTTCTATCTTCTTTCATCTCGTCTGAGCCTGTTTATGAGTACTATAGTTGTTATCAATCACCAAAAGGAAGAGATTATTAGCTTCATGATCTTTGAAGTCAACTAAAAGGTATGAATCAATTTTGGTGATTGAGTGGACATTATAGGTAACAGTTGTAACTGT
The DNA here is from genome assembly GCA_001602315.1 of Zoysia pacifica. NCBI lineage: Eukaryota > Viridiplantae > Streptophyta > Magnoliopsida > Poales > Poaceae > Zoysia > Zoysia pacifica. The sequence continues at coordinate 384,808 of BCLH01000059.1, forward strand.
AGATACCACCTCGCTAATTTTACATCAATATGGTGGGCTTCCTTAGTCGATAACAAGGACGATCCCTAGAAGAGGAGTTTTCAGGCGTCAGAGGACTAAGGCTATGAACTAGCCAGAGAGTCCATAGGAACGCTGGTACTATTAGGGGGTAAGGTTATTTTTCTCCTGTCATACAAGTGGTAGAGGATGTGAATACTCTTTAGATCCTTAGAAAGCACTAAAGATGACAGAAAAAATGAAGACGAAGACAGAGTATCAAGTTCAGTCGAAGAAGCAGTCATCGGACAGTCCGATGAGTTCACTGAATAGTCCGGTAAGCCAGGACTTCGGAGTCCAGAGAGAGTTACTCTCTAGAGTTGCTACAAAGGAGACACCAGAGAGTCCGGTGTGGCAGTCACCAGACAGTCCGGTGAGGTCAAAGCTATAGTCCAAAAAAGATGTCTCTAGGGATCCAAATGTGAAAATCACTGGACAGTCTGGTGAAGGTATGCACCGGACAGTCCGTGTCCTATAGAATGGATTCCAGAGAGTGTGTTTCCTTGGCTGAGGAGGAAGAAGGGTCACCAGACAGTCCGATGGTCTCGTCACCGGACAGTACAGTGATTGCATAAAGCAGTCAGCTTTATGACATCACGTCCCAACTGTTGTTTTTGGGCTTGGAGCCTATTTAAACCATGGAGGGAGACATTTTCCAGTGTGCCTACGGTCTAAGAAGCTAGAGCAAACTTGTGAGAGGCTAAAGGACACCACCAAGAGAGCACATTGCAAGGTTGGAGGTCTTTGATACTAGTAGGAGAGTCATAGGGAGCACTCATACACTTCTAGAGCTTGTAGGGCATGAGAGGAGTGATCTTTGCCTATTACTCTTGGTGTGGGCAACCTAGACCGGCAAGAGTCGGTGATCAAGCTTCTGAGGAGATTGTAAAAGACGACGCCAAGTTTGTACGCGGTTCTGAGTCCAACACTCGAAAAGGATACCAAGAGGGAGCGTCTGAACCTCGGAGGCTTGCTCTAGCGCTTGAGTATTGTGTGCGACAGCTGGGCCATCAGTAACTTCACTCCGGCAGTGAAGCGTACCTTTATGAGCATCGTTTCGGGAACGACGAAGCGAACCAAGACTCCGATGGGAGTGGTTCAACAAGGATTAGGGGAAGGCGTCTACCTTCAGAGACCTCGAAAAAAAATAATTGAGCACTCTCTATCTCACTCTCTTTACTTACCGCATTTACTTACCGTTGAGTAGTGTGATAGGTTATTCTTTGATTCTTCTTCGTGACTATCGTGCTAGTGCTTGCTTGTTGTTATTCTCATTGCATTAGCATTGTTAGAGGTCTTGGCCTACTAGAATTGTTTAGGTTTGCTTCCGTTGTGATCGAGTCTTATAGTTTAAGTTCGTAGTGAAATTAGTGCTATAAATCCAACGATTCAACCCCTCCCCCTTCTCGGTGTCCTTGATCCTTACATAGACGACAAAAACGTCATGTGGAATGTCTTCTGAAGCCATGCTCGTCAACAAGGCCACTATAAAGATGACAATTACTCTCACATGTTGCGTAAATTACTAATTACTGAATGAAAAATTATTGAACAAAAAATCTCACATGTTGCACATTTTGGCGATGTAGTCACTTTCAACATGACCTACTCAACAAATAGATACTTCATGCCCCTGGAAATATTTGTTGGTACGGGATGAACAAGAAGATACATTTGAATGGGTATTTAGACAATTCAGTATGTGCATGGGAAACAAAGATCCTAGAACAATGTTTTACAGGTATGAAAATACTGAACTCATATTCTTAAATTACTTAAAAAAATGAACTCATATTCTTAAATTATTGAACGATGAACTATTTTCAAAGAAAAAACTTCTAAGGTATTTTGCAGATCAAGATAATACTATGGAGAAAGCAATAAAAACTTGTTCTAACATACATTTCACAGATTTTGCAGGTGGCACATGTTGAGAAAATACAAAGATCCACTAAATCAAATGTATGAGAAGCATCCAGAATTGTGTGACAAGCTCATTTCTGTGATTAACCACCCACTGCATCTTATGGAGTTTGAAGCTGCATGGAAACAAATGGTGGTGGAATTCAGTCTGCACCAGAGGAAGATACTCGATAACCTTTATGATGAGAGAGAGGTGAGGATTGCAACGTACTTCAAGGAGATTTTTGTGGCACCATTCCGTCAACGCAGAGAAGTGAAAGTGCAAATGTCGTGGTACAACTCACAGGTACAATGCTACACCAATTTACAACTTTGCGAAATGGTTCCTACATGTCCAGGATCACATAAGGGAGAATGAGGCAAGGGAAAGGTACAACTCATAGGTATACCAACAATAAACTAACCATGCATCTTGATTATCATTTTTCATGAAATATTTGTGAGCATGCTGTACACGCAAACAGTGTACAAAAAGTTCAAGATTACTTTGAAGTCAAGCACAAAATTTTCTATTTGTGAAAATATTGAATGGCATGGCTATTACTTGGTGGAACACCGGAAAGAAAAAACTGATTTTCCCTGGACTCAGAATGCATTCAATGTAAAAACTATATACAAGCAAGAAGATCCTAAAGAATCTCTATTCAGTTGTCAGTGTATGTGCCTGGGTAACATTTCTCATGTGAAATAAAAATCTTACTTGTAAAATTTTGAATTTGTAAATAAGTATTGAATGATGACAGGGCTCTTCTATCCACACTTGGTGATGAGGACACCCCTTCATTGGATGCACACAATGCTCCTCCACTTACTATAGATGGTCCAATCAGAAAAGCTCATGCACGGCAATTGAATTTAAAGGTGAGCTCATTCCTAAACACATATCTTTCTTCCGTTGAGAATAGATTGCTACCTAATGACTTTATCATCATTAGGAACATTAGAGGGGATCAAAGGAACCATAAAGGACATGAAAATGCTCAAGACCAGCAAGGCACATTGAACCTCTGAGGAGACTCAATCCAACTCAGAGTCGAGTCGCCCTCGGGTTCCAGAAGTAGTCCGTACTAAAACGGATGCCCATGTCGCAATCGGAATTCATTTTGGACTTTCTATATATGGATGGAAAGCTAAGAAGATAACTTTCCATCGGCACCAGTCTCGTTTCAAAATTCGACCAGCGTCTGCAAGAATCATTAAAACAAAATGATATCTAGAAACTGTCCTGGTGTTGTGCCACTATATTTAGACCTTTGAACCTTGTATCTTTTTTAGGTTCATTAGTATTAGGGTTTGCCCCTAAGAACTCCCTAAATTCAATATAATCAGTAGCTACCAACATTAGCCTCAGTTTTTGATTAGCTATCATCTGTTATAAACAGTTTCACCATTTGACGGTTCGTTGTATTCCAACTTCGTGAGTTTAATTTAGATTTCGTAATTGAGTTACGTTCTTTCTTTGTTATTGCTTGTGTTCTTCGATTCGCAGGCTGCGATTTGCCTTCTTGGCGAGATCAATCATGTGTTGTACGAGAAGAGACGGCAGGACACGGAGTTTCATGAGAGGTTGCAGCGCAGTTAGTTGGAGATCGCAGCGGCTATCTCATATGTGTCTGCAGGTTTTGGAGCTATAGCATCATATATCTAGGGAACTGGTATGCCACCTCTTCCACCGTTTCCAACGACTACACTGCCAGGTCCTCTACGCTCACAGCTCTAGCTTACTGCACCTCAGCCTCAGTATTCTTCAATGGCAGCCTTCACATCTGAGTTGCAGAGTCAGCAGTAGCAGTCCACCTTCATCACACTACTCTCAGCCTAGTTTTCACCGTTCGTTCATTTTGGGGCAGCCGGCACAATCATGACTACTGGAGGGGTCAGTGTTCCTGTTACGTCTTCTTAGTTCTCTCAAGTTTCTTTGTACTTTATGTCAGTACTTTTTGCTTCAGCTGCGTCGAGAGTGTCAATACCGACATTAGAGTCAGGGACAGCAGTTGGTGGTTCTCCTCTTGCTCTGAGGGTTTTATCTTTTGAGGCTATTACTGTTGAGTCGGTATTGTCAGAACTAATGCCAAAGGCTTCACAGTCAGAGCCAGCAGCCACCAAATCTGAGCAGCCCAGAGCGTCAAATGCAGATATCTTGGTTGTGGCCGGATATTCTCCAGAGGAGGTAGCTCAGGCCCTTGCCAGTGCGGATCCGCCATCCTCAATTGAGGGCAAGGAGCCATCCGCGACGTCTTCCTCTGGCTTGAGTGCTTTCGACAATGTTGAGCAGCCAGAAGGAGACCAGTCAGCAGCAGCAGCTCAGCCAGCAGAGGAGCAGCCTCCGACTGTCACTACACCCACCTCTTTAACCGCGCAAGATTAGATCTTCTGTAAGAGTTGGGTGAGAGACATGAGGTGTACCATTCTGAGAGCTAGCTGTCTAGAGAGAGGCTATGGATGGGTAGATAGGGCTTTTGAATCTTATTTGACAGATTTTATTGGCTCTTCATGACATTTTGATGAGCTTATATTTCTTTCGATTCTTTTAGCTCATTGGAATGCACTTGATTTTTGGACTTACCTTGTGGCTTCTATGTGTATGGCTCCTAGTGCTTTATCTATTTTGCAGGTTCCTTTGTGCATGTGGGCTCCCATCTCATTCTCTATTGTGCATGATTCTTTGTCAACCAGTGTTTTCTCTCTCTATTTGCTTCCTCGGTGCCATCTTTTTGGATGATTAGATGACAAAAGAGGAGAGAGAGCTACCAAACAGGGGAAGAACCGGAGGAGAGCGATGCTTCCTACCCATGACAAAGGAAGGGAACTCTTGCAAAAATTTTCAGAGAAGTCATCAAGGTAAGGGGGTAAATGCTCTTTCAAGATGTGTTTTATTCTCTATCTTCTTTCATCTTGTTTGGACTATTTGTGAGTACTATGGTTGTCATCAATCACCAAAAATAGAGAGATTGTAAG
>BCLH01000060.1:0-93287 GCA_001602315.1 Zoysia pacifica
ACCAGGGTATGAAAGCAAAGCAGCTCCTGATTATATTTGCAAGCTAGATAAAGCTCTTTATGGTTTGAAGCAAGCACCAAGAGCATGGTATTCTAGGTTGAGCAGTAAGTTATACAACCTAGGTTTTAAGGCATCAAAGGCTGACACGTCATTATTCTTTTACCATAAAGGGCCTGTTACCATATTTGTTCTCATCTATATTGATGATATCATTGTTGCTAGCTCTGCACAGGAAGCCACCACACATCTGTTGGAGGATTTGAGAAAGGAGTTTGCTCTCAAGGACCTCGGTGAATTACGTTATTTTCTTGGGATAGAAGTAAACAAGGTAAGAGATGGTATTCTCTTGACTCAAGAAAAATATACTAGAGATGTGCTACAGCGGGTAGGCATGATGGATAGTAAGCCTGTAAGCACTCCTTTATCTACGTCAGAAAAATTGTCTCGACATGAAGGTACTCCTCTTGGACCAAAGGATGCTACGGTTTACAGAAGTACAGTTGGAGCATTGCAATATTTGACTTTGACCCGACCAAATATTTCTTTCTCTGTGAATAAAGTTTGTCAATACTTACATGCTCCTACAACAGTTCATTGGGCTGCAGTAAAAAGAATTTTAAGGTATTTGAAGAATACTCTGAAGATTGGTCTTCACATTAGTAAATCAAGCTCTCTTCTGGTGAGCGCTTTTTCAGATGCAGACTGGGCAGGTGATTTAGATGATCGTCGTTCTACCGGAGGGTTTGCTGTCTTTTTTGGATCAAATCTTATATCGTGGAGTGCAAGAAAACAACCCACTGTGTCAAGATCAAGCACTGAAGCAGAATACAAGGCTGTAGCAAATGCAACTGCAGAAGTTATGTGGATACAAATTCTTTTATATGAATTGGGAATTTAGGTGCCTAGGGCTGCAAAATTATGGTGTGATAATATTAGAGCAAAATATCTCTCTGCTAATCCGGTCTTTCATGCTCGCACAAAACATATAGAAGTAGACTACCATTTTGTAAGAGAAAGAGTCACAAGAAGACTTCTTGACATTAAGTATATCTCTACAAAGGATCAAGTTGCAGATGGGTTCACGAAGCCTCTATCAGTTCGACAATTAGAGATGTTTAAGAGCAATCTCAACTTAAAAAGTTTAGATTGAGGGGGAGTGTTAAACCAAGTATTGTAACTTGCCGTGTACGTCAACCAGGGACGTGATTTCGCAGCCAAAATTGTAGGATAGTTTAACTATATTTTAAGAGATTGTTTGTAACTAATTATAGTAGAGGCTGACCTGATTTCTCTCCTTGATTGTTGCACACGACGTGTATATGTATGCCACCGATGCCAGGCTATTTGGCATCAAGATTAATCAACACGAAGCCGGCGACCCAACATCAGGGCAACGCCGTTCCACCATAAGCGCCTCTGAAACTTTTCAGCGCGTACGACGCCGCCGCGCGCGACCTCCGCGGCGCCGGCACCAAGCTCAACTTCCCCGCCGCGGTGGACAAGGCGGCGCGCACAGGCAAGCGCCGCGCCGACGCCAACATTAACACGGCGACACCGTACGTGGCGGACCTCGTCGACGTCGACGACGAAGAGGGTCGCGGCGCGCGCGCGCCGGTGACCGCGGTGAACGAGGGCGTGGCCAGCGAAGAGGCGTCCTCCGCCTCGAGCGGCGCCCTGCCGGATTTTTCGTGGCAGGGCGTGTCCGCGTCCGACGACGACGCCGCGCGGCCTGTCGGTCTCGACGTTGACGTCGAGACAGCGGAGCCGTCCGTCGAGCTCTGCGACGCGCCGAAACGGTTGCGGAGCGAGGCCGAGGAAGCAGAGTCGACGCCACCGGCAGCAGCGCATGACGAGGACCTGCTCTTCGACCCGTTCGCGTTCGGCGAACAGCTCAGCTTCTTCAACGGCGGCGCGTACGAGATGTTGTTCGCCCGTGACACCGTGCAGAGCGGCGAGAGCATGGGGCTCTGGAGCTTCGATGACGACTGCCTCGTCGATGACACTGTTGTGTGGTACACTTAGACTAGGATTTCTGTTGTTTTTTTTTAGTGCTCGTGTACTTAATTAGTTTTGGGTTCCTCCTCGCGTTCGACTTCACTGTACGAAAACGTTACCGTTGCCGTAAACCAGCCTTGCAAGTTTGTCACCTCGTCTAGCTTCTGATGCTTCCGTCTCTGGCTTGAGAGTTCAATTGTACGCGAACGAAATTAGTCTTGGCATCATGATGATTGAGTGATGACCATGACTTCGTAAGAATTGATGGGCTAATGCACGGAAAACTTCTTCAAATCGAGGCCTCTTGGGCTTCTGTTTTGCACAAATGGCGCCGAGCCCCAATACGAATCGCACGGGCCACAAACATGGTGGACTGACACTGTGGACTCACGGATTCACTCGTTCTTGGATGCTCTGTCCCGTGTCCGTCTATATATGCACCGCCTGGTATTGATTTTCTCGGTCTAAAATTACCATGCGTTTTGTCGGACATGGCCAAACAATGATCAAGTCCATCCACAACTGCACTAGCACGTTTTTACGATAATATATAGTTGACGAAGAATGACCTACACCGCGTCTTATAATAGCAGAATGTGGTGATTGTTAAGTTGTTTATACAACAAAGCGTCGATATACAACTTTTTATCCTCACTAATGTGTATAAGTATCAACTACTCTCTCCAATTTTAAAATATTAGATATCGTTAATTTATAACATCAACTTTGTATATTTTAAATTTTTCAAAGTGCTCTGTAAGTAATTCGTTGGTTAAACTGTACTTGCTTTGTCCAAGTAAGTGGAACGTGGTGACCACAAGCCACACCAACGATAGGAACACCGTACCTGCCACAGGACGACACTTTTCTTAAAATTTTTCGAAAGCACAAGTTGCGTTATGATATTTAGGGGACACGATCAAAAGCGGTGTTAGGCGGATAATCTCGCAGTTTAGGTCATGTGCTTGTTCCAATCCCTTTTAGCTGTGGTCGCTCTGCCTACCGAGTTTGTTGTTATGCGCGCGTAACATCGTTGCTGAAGTAATCACCTTGCAAAGTTGCAACGAGCCTGACGGCCAAGCAAGTTGCTTTGGATGGCCTGCCACAAGTCCGGCGCGAGACGCGCCAGTAGGCTTCACCGGCGAGCTCGTCGTGGACGGCCGCCCAGATGGTTGCTGGACAAGTGGCCGTATTTAACTCACGAGCATCGCCGACGATCACCAGGAAATATTTTTTATGAAGAAATGAAATTCCAAGACGTGTTCTCCTGGTTGTCGCCAGGGAGTTCATCAGAAAGCGGAGAGAGACGTCGTCGCGCGGCCTGTCCGTTGCCACGTAGATGCAGGATATGATGCTGGAAGCTTGCCGGAGTCTGCCACGTGGCAGGCCAGTCATGAAGGCCTCCCATTCCATGTCATCCGCCACCACCACCCACGATCGTAGTTGGTTAAATAATAGAACCTCTTCCCTCCCTCGACACGACTGCACACGTAAACAAGTCCCAGAAAAAAGTTCATTCCGTTAACGATGTGTGGCGGCGCCATCCTAACTGAGCTGATCCCGCCGCCGCGGCGCGCGACGTCGCGGCCAGTGACCGCGGGCAGCCTCTGGCCTGCGAGCTGCAAGAAAGGCGGCAGCGGCAGGAACAAGAAGCGCGGACGCGTGGACGACGCCGAGACCGACGACTTTGAGGCCGCCTTCGAGGAGTTCGACGACGACTTCGACGAGGTGGAGGAGGATGAGGACGACGGGTCACGGCCCTTCGTGTTCGCGTCCAAGTCGGCGTTCCCTGCAGGTAAATGGATCCCCTTCTCGTTCGAACTGCGCAATCTGTATCAATAAAATGTTCGCGCGCGTACGTTCTTGGGCATGGTCTTGACGTGCACTTACGTGAACTGGTAGTGTGATCTTAAGGGAACGAACTCTTATGTAGCCCACCACGGGCGCGCGGCGCGGAGTCAGAAGAAGCGCGGCCGCCGCCACTTCCGCGGCATTCGGCAGCGCCCCTGGGGCAAGTGGGCGGCGGAGATCCGCGACCCGCATAAGGGCACGCGCGTCTGGCTCGGCACCTTCAACACCGCTGAGGACGCCGCCCGGGCGTACGACGTCGAGTCCCGACGCCTCCGCGGCAGCAAGGCCAAGGTCAACTTCCCCGCAGCCGGCGCGCGACCGCGCCGCGCCAAGACCAGACCCGCGCCGAAAACGCAGGTCCCTGCCGCGGCGCAGCCCGCGTCGGCGTCGCGCGCGCGGAAGGCAGAAGAAGCAGGAGGGGGCTGCTCGCCGAACCTGAAACGACGGCGGCGCTCAGCATGGACGACTTCTTCGACCTGATTTTCCCCGCCGCGCCCCCGGTCATGGCGAGCTCCTTCACCGACAGTACCGAGTCGGAGTCCGGGAGCCCTGCAAAGAAGCTGAAGACAGATGACTCGTCTGAGGGAAGCGGCGGCGGTGGAGCCACCTTGGAGATCACTGACGAGCTGGACTTCGATCCGTTCATGTTCTTCGATCAGCTGCCCTACATGGACGGCGAGTACGAGTCGATCGACAGGCTGTTTGCTGGCGGTGAGGCCGTCCAGGAGGCCCAGGACGTCAACACGGTGAACAATGACATGAACGGTGTCGGTCTGTGGAGCTTCGACGAGTTCCCCATTGACGGGGCTCTCTTCTGATGTACGTAGTACCCTCCCTATATCATCATCAGATTCAGATGCCCTCAGTTCGTAATCATCGAAGCTCTTCACCTGGCTTCTGTTACTTGTATCGGTTCACGCAATTACCCTCGTTCAGACTCTCACTCTTGGTTCAGGAACGGCGTTGGCGTTCATTCCATCGGACGCTGGAGCTGATGTCAGCTTGAGGTCTTGGCACAGTTTTAATGTCATACAGTAAATTTATTTTACAACTTATTAATTTAATTATTTTTAAAAATAAATTAAATAACAGTTTATTTTTTATCTGTTTTTTACCGGCTGTGCCAAATAAGGCATGAGATTGCTGGCTTGCTGATTGATGAAATCATGTGGGAGTACTGCTTGAGTTTGCCCGTTACTCCGTTAGATTCTGTATCTGGTACCACTGCCGGCTTCCTGATCAACCTGTACTCTACTTTGAGTTTGTACTACTACTTCTCATGTGGCGTTTCGGACTGTTTGTTCTCACGCAGTGCTATGAATCTATCATGTCGGCAGATGCCTTGTATCAGGCGGTTGGGAATACAAATGGAATAAACTTGCGAACCTGTTTTTTTTGTTGTTTAATCCATGTTGAGTTGGAGGGTGTAAAAATGTGATGATTCTGATCGATTGAATCAAATTTGATCCATGGGGCCCTTGTTTTATGTAAGACCTTCGATTTTTCCTCTTTTTTTTCTTCTAAAATATTGATAAATCAAATTTGCTACGCTTCTAGGGGCTTGGCTGCTTCTATTGCATCAGTGGATTCTATATCCACACAAAAATGCCCATTTAGCATTTCAGTGGCCGGTATGACCGATTAGCATTACTGAAGGAATTCAGAAAACAAAAATATATAGTCTTCACAACATCCTCCTAGCTGGCAATACTTTGCCATATCATTCGATTCCATGATTCATACTTATCGTTTTAGCCTCCGAATAATTGTCTCTTCCGCCATAATAGCCTTGTGAAACCACCTCGCAATCCGGTGGGCTCCTAAACGCCACCGCTGGTTTCGCCAGTTGCAGTATACGATAGTATAGGCTGCAATTTGCACATCTTGCTATTATTTTTCTTGCCTCGGTGTGGCTGTGACAAGGACATGGCTCAACTAGCTTCAAATCAAACCGAGTTGCAGGATTCTCAAGCAAGCCTTATTGAAACGGAAGCAAAAGGCAAATGCCTCATGACTGGGTAGGGTAGACCGGTAGAGAGAGCTCGCCAAAGTTTTCGGTCCTTAGCATCATTTGTTTAGCTCCAGCTTGAGCGTCATACCATTGCAACTCGAGAAGAACCCGTATGTGCTAGTGCAGTCCAGTGTTATTCGGAACGATTGTATCTGGCCAAGTTGAGCTGTTGATGCAGAGCTGTTTGTGGGCAAACATGTTTCTCTGAAGCCAATGGCGTACCTATGTCAATTTTTTTTACAACGGTACATACGAAGACAATAACAAATATAATAGTAGTGTCAGTCACTAAAGCTTAAAGAAGAATAAAAGGTGACCAAATTATAGAGCATTGTTCTATTGTCCTATCTGAGATAACCGAATAACCACCTCATACTATCAAACTTTAGTCTAGTTTACTAGGTCTAGGAAAATACGGTTTAAAGAAAGTTTAACTTGTAAATACATCGTAAACTCAGACTCGAATAGAGAGAGAGAAAGAAATATTTTAAAAAACCAAATTTTCTATCACTACAAGACCACAAGTTCTATCTTTTTATCAAGTATTTTGCTATTTAAAATTAAATGTTTCATATATTTTGATTGAAGATTTCAACAGAACTAAGTGTATTTTTGATGTCAAAAATCACAGCGGAGCAAAAACATGTCAATAAAAAAAGGTATTAGATAAAACAGCTAATAGATACCTAAATCGAGTACGTAAACATTAATTTTGATACTTAAGTAGAAAATAGCCAACTAAACCTATATCAATATCTAAAATTTAATTATTGTCATCTCTATCAAATTTGATACACATATATAGTAATATTTTAAGATTATCTATGTATATTTACTATTTAGATATTGTTAAAATTAAAAGTTTAATTGACACATGTATTAAGACTAATTTAAGTTAAAAATTTTAGGTATGCCGCGGTATACATGGCTCACCCGCTGGGTACGCCGGGTCAGAAGCTTAATTCTTTTGCAAGAACATTTTAAGTAGCACCACCACGATCACTGCTTGTTCTGAACCTGTTACTGAGAATTCCAGTATGAACTCTTTGGGATCAATCAGTCATTCCTCTGAAACTATGTAATGAACTATCCAAAAGACTTTAGTTTTCTGCAAGAACAGGTTACCACTTCATAAACCAAAAAAGATCAAGGATACAATCAGGAGATCCAGTGAGGATGAGGATGGCCGCTTGCTTGCAAAATCAAGGACGCATGGAGGGTACCAAATCACAGTCTTGCTGCAGAAAACAATGCAGTCCATTGCGAAGCTCCGTCCGTCAGAGTTGAGCCATCAGCTTGCAGAGCGCGTAGCTTCGGGTAACAGACAAAACGAGAAGATAATCAAGCAGTGTATTACGTGACTAGGAATGCTACAAATAGCAATGCCACGTCACGATGATTCATTCTATCAGTGTGCCAAAAACCCAAGGTTCCCTACACTTTCTACAAAAGGGACGATAGGACGGTCTTAAACAAGTGAGGGATGATGGGTACACCTCATGATTCTATCTACTGACAGGTGCCGTCGAGTGCAAGTCCGGGGAAAGAAAACCCAGGGGACGCCCATAGGTTCCGGGAGCCCATGGTATCCTTGTATCTTTTAAGAATCATCATCAGTGCCTTGAGAAGGACTTGTGGAGAAAGTCGGAAGCTTTGAAGATGCAACTCGAAGCCCACAGACTCGGCCGCCCACAAGATTGGGAACACGGAGTAGCCCACGGTTTTTGCCGGCCCACGTCACAGGATTCCTCCGCCTACTTACACCTCCTTTGGCACGTATTCGCGCGGCTTTTTTCCCGTTCCCGCGGTGCAAGTGTAACCATCAAGAAACAATTATGTGCGGGGGCGCGATCCTCTCCGATCTCACCCCTTCGCGGGTGCACCGGCGGCTGACGGCCGCCACGCTCTGGCCGGAGACTCAGAGGATCACCACCAGGTCCACCACCGCCGGCGGCAAGAGGAAGGCTGACGATGGTGACTTGACTGACGAGTTCGAGGCCGAGTTCCAGCTTTTCGAGGACGACGACGGCGAGGAGGAAGAGTCTCTGGCCCCTCTTCTTGCTGGTACGACCAGAAACAGGGCCTTAATTTCTCCCCGAAGAAGAGAACTGTTCACTAACTTTTCACGATCTGTTCACGCACGGCGGTTTCAGTTTCAGGTGCCTCCGTGCCGTCGAGGCCCAACAAGAAGCCACGCGTGGCCGCCGGTCCAGAGAGAGGTAAGAAGTACAGGGGCGTCCGGTACCGCGCGTCGGGCCGATGGGCGGCGGAGATCAGGGACCCGCGGCAGGGCCGGCGCGCGTGGCTCGGCACCTACTGCACCGCCGAGGAGGCCGCCCGGGCGTACGACCGCGCGGCCCGCCGGATCCGCGGGAAGAGCGCGCGGCTCAACTTCCCTCTTCCGCACGAGGGACATCGCCGCGCACCGGTCATCGACCTGAACCTGCCGGCGGCCTCTGATGACACGATCACGATGGACGTCGACGCGGCCTCTTCAGGCGATATCTGCCATCCAGGTACGTACTATAGGCTATAGCTAGCTCGGAACAGATTGTTTGATTGCATGAACAATTTGAACGCGCTAATAACGATTGTTGCAATGGCGTTGCGATTGTTGCTGCAGTGATGGGCGGTGCTGAAGCAATGGCGATCACGCTGATGCGAGTCAAAGAGCTGGTCACTCATCAGGGTCCGCACGACGAGCTGTTGGCGAGCGCGGTGTCTGAACTGACGAACGGAGCAGCAACGGTCTGCAGCGAGGCTAGAGCGATCGGGGCGTCGCGGTACGCGGCGCTGATCTGTGAATGCAACCGGCAGATGGAACAGATTGCGGCCTTGAAGAGGGACCTTGAGAGACACGAGGGGCAGCTGCTCGCGCGTAGAGAGAAGCTTGTTCGAATGATTTCACCTGCGCTTGATTGATCGGCGCTGCAACTGCACTGATGATGAAGTTCAGCTGTTTGCAGAGTTAGAAAACCTTTTAGGAGGTGTTTGGTTAGACTATTTTACAACGTAAACAGCTCACAGAGGTACTTAATAACACTGTTTTGCATTTGGTTAAAGTGCTCTGGAATTAGCTTACGGCGTGATCAGTTACCAGCGTTCAGAAACCAGATCCGGGTCAACTACCCCGCAATTGGTTCCCATCGATTTCGCCTCATCTCCTCCACCGCTTTCTCCTCCCCATCACGGCTTTCGTGCTCCTCCACAGATCCGCATCCTCCCTCTCCGTGATGCCCACGCTCCCGCCGGTCTCTGCTTAGCCCCGGGCCGTCATCCTCTTCTAGACCCCGCGGCCCTTCCTTCAGTCCCAGCCTCCCAGGTCCTCCCCTTCCTCTCATCCTCGGCTGCCTCAAGCTTGCTGCTAGCTGCTAGCATGACTGCGCAGATGGGCTCCAATCCCACGGTGATGTCGAGGTTCATCCTCGAGTTCGCGACAAGAGTTGGAGACGCGCTCGTGCCCCCCGTCACTATGGTTGTGTCGCCCACGCTCATCGGCCGCTGCCCGTCGTCGAGGTTGTCGTGCGCCGGTCCAGCCTCCTGCTACGCGACTGCTCTAGCAGTCGACCATCCTGCATGCGCAGCCACTGTTGCTCCTTGCTTCTCTGATTGCTGTTCGTCACCTTGCCTAGTTGCTTTCTCGTTTAGGGCTCTGTCCGCCATTGTCGGTAAGAAACCAGGCTCTGAGCTACCTGACTCTTGGTGGCTGACCCACCGAGTTCAACAAAGCCAGATCAGAAGTGATTACATTAGCATCAACAAACACTGTAACGGAAACTGATTACAATAGCAACGACAAACAAACAAAGAAAGGAACCAGCGATCCCACAGCCGATCACCCTGTAATTCATTAGCATTACCGTTCACGTTGCCGTGCAATAAACCAAACACCTCCTTAGTTTGTTCTGTCTGTAGGTTGTGAGCAACTATTTTGGAACAGCACGCTGGAATATTCATGTACTCTGGCCGTTTATTTTTTTTTCGAGATGGAAATATTTCTCCCGTGAAAAATGGTGTATCTATGTTGGGTCACTGGTACATAGTATGGTCTGGATCTACTGAGCAGCTATTTGGGTACAAGTTTTTTTTTTTGTTTTGAAAATATATTTTGGTACAAGTTACATGATCCGCTCATGGTCAATCAGTCAGTGGGGATTGAGGTAAACAGATTTTACTGGCAGTTGAAGCCACAATAACTTCACCTTTTTAATCTCCAATATGATGATCTCAAACCTCCTTATATATATTTAAGGGAAATGAGTTTAAAAAATTATCTCTATGTGAGTTTTTAGACTGGAAAGAGATACTACATCCGCCTCTCAACTTTCAGGAGCTCGAGCTCCTAAACACCATCGGGATAATATGAAATTCGCCCCCCCACCCCCTTGTCAAAAACACTCGGGCCCATCCGAGCCGCATGCGCGATGATGGCCACGGCGCGCGGGAGCCATTGGAGCTGCGGGTCTCGAGAGAAAATTCACTTTGTGCGTTTGGTTTGGGGGTTAAAGTGACATGGATGGAGATAATACCTCTTTTTTAAGACAAGATGAGCTGTTGTTGTTTGATTGAAGAGATAAGTGAGCTATTTTTTGTTTGGTACGTGGGATAAGAGTTAAATGGGGTGGGCGGCCCTAATTTTTGTTTGGATTAATGGATTGTATCAAAAAATATGATTCAAATAAGATTAAAACAATATCTTTCTAAATAATCTATCATTTGTTTGCATCAAATAATATCCTGATAAGAAATCTTAACGTTAATGAAAGAGAAAAATGATGAACATCATTTAATTATTAACACTACTGAAAGGCAAAGGATTAAAGATAATAAAATAAAAAAATAATCTGAACATCTTGAACCGAACTCACAAGCAAAACTTCACCCAAATCCGGATATGCATGCAGCATATATGCTCGATAGGAGCTCACAGTGTTCGAGCAGGAGGGAAGAGGGCAACGCGTGCGGACCGAACGCGAGGACCGAGCGCGACGCTGCCCCCGCTCGACTCCAATCCAAACAGCGATCAAAACAGAGCCGCTTCGTTGTATCCACCCAAAGTCACGAAACTAAACATATCTTTTATGAACGCCACCATACCCATTAGAACTCACCCACGCCGTCTGCACTCACAAACGATGTGGCCGCTCACCTTCGATGTCATACTAGTCTATATTGCAAATAATTATTTTGAACAACCTTTTAATAAAAAGTAAATGCTGACAACTTAATATGTGGGATATGCTACTCCTCTCGTTCGGATTTATAAGTCATTTAAGAGTTGAGTAAGAAAATTAAAGAGAGTGAAAAAGGTAAGACATTTTTAAAATAAAGAGGAAAGAAATAGAGACAGAGAAGTATTGAAATGAGAGAAAGTGTATTACAAAATAAAAATGATTTATAATTTGAAAAAAAAATTTGAAAAAAAATGGTCAGCATAGAATAACTTATAATTTGAAACAGAGAGAATAATATAGAGTGTGGGATTTGAAATAACGGTCGGAGAAAGTATTGAAGTGAGAGAGTTTAAATCAGGAGAACTAGGGTGCCTTTGAATCTATTAGGATTATAGAATCTCATTATCCAGATGTTTTTCGAATTCTAGATTTTATACTATAGCACATAGAGATTTTTGATAGAATACTCAGAAACCTTACTATTTGGATACCTTTTAAATTTTTAAAATCCAATCCTAGCACTGTCTCGGTTTTTCAAACGGAACCTAGATATAAGGTTTTTTCATTCATTCTAATTTTACCTTAGAATAATAGATTTTTGTTCGCAAATAATCAGCAAAAGACAGAATATATTTTTACCAACAATTTTCTCATTTTACATCTTGTAACGGTACATATGAAAATCTAATCTCCTGCTTGACACCGATGCATTTTGCCCTATGGTATTTTGCAGCACAGGACCTCATTTGAATTAGACACATTATCTAGCGAGCAAACAGACAGTTTAACGAGAACCGAGAAAAAAAAACCCTTCTTGCCTCTCCTTCGCCTTCCCTGCGCCGCCACTTCCCCCTCCCCCCAAGTCCCCAGGATTTCGCGCGAGATCTCGTTAGGGTTAGGGTTTTCGAGAGCGGCGGCGATGGCGACCGAGCAAGCGGCGGAGAACTACACGGTGGAGGACCTCGTGGCCCTGAATCCCTACAACCCCGACATCCTCAACGATCTCGAGAAGTTCGTCAACGAGCAGGTCAGACCCATTCCCCACATGCTCATTCCTCTGTCTGTTTCATTGTTCTGGAATAGGTTCTTTCGCTGGTAGCGGTAGAAAATAGCCCATTCTCAGGGTTTAGTTTTAGTGGTGGTAGAATCGTGCGTTCGGTCGGATGCTAAGTTAAACTGCGCATCCTGGACAGATGGGTCGTGTCTATTGCTGTAACCGAACTCACTAGAATATTATCAATATTTTTAATCTTTGCTGGCTTCTGGCAGTGTATTTGGTTGCCGGGAGCGGTGGATTCAATGGCCTGTATTAAGTTGAATTCAGCTGGGGATTCTAGTCTAGAATATAGGTTCCCTCTTTAGTAGTACCGTGTAGGGGATATAAGTTGATTGCAAATGAGTCATGTTCTGATGATTAGAATGCGCATATTAGGAATGCAATTTGCTGTTACAAGATATTAAGTGCTTGTCTTACACATCAACATGTGCTCACCTTTTATCAGGCAATATCTGTAGTCAATTGTCATGAAGTTGCAACTTGAAATTCATTGATTCCATGGCTTGTGATTTAGTGCGCCATTGTCAACTAAACTCTCTTTAGACTCATAGTTAGTCCATTCATGCAATATGTTTTTAGAATTGTTCCATTGTCATTGAAATATTAGTGATCCAGCAATCCAGTCATTTTTAATTTAGTTCCTTTTTACTCAATTTTAGGTCTCCTCTCAAACATATAACCTTGATGCGAATCTCAGCCTTCTTCGCCTGTACCAGGTAACAAGTTTCTCCCATGGAACAATTTTTACCAGTATTATGACTCAATTTATATGGTTTCTGAATTCCTGGTTTCCATTTACAGTTTGAGCCAGAAAAGATGAGTGAGCAGATTGTTGCCCGCATATTGATTAAGGTCAGAACTAATGGTTGATCAATTTTGTAACTTTTGTTAGTCTACCATGTCCTTCTGTTTTGAATATGTATATTTTCTGTTGACAGGCTCTCATGGCGATGCCAGGTCCTGACTTCAGTCTGTGCTTGTTCTTAATCCCTGAACATGTGGTATGATTTTTTTTATCCATTTAGTTGAATTATAATATACTTTTTGTAGCCATGTGATGTGTGATGTCACCGAAGTGTGTCTGTGTATACTGTTATTACAGAGTATTTTAATATTTGCCTGAAACAGATTGATCTTAATAATAATAATAAGTGCTTTAGACCTTTACATTATCTTTCCTGTTGGTGTCTGGTACCTTTTTTTTCTATATTCTTTTATTGGGCGTCTTAAAATGCGTTGCTTTATATTGAGTTCACTTGTCTGTTTTATTTTTTTTCAGCAAATGAAGGAGCAATTCAAGACATTGATAGTTCTTTCTCACTATCTGGAGGTACTTAGTACTTGGTCTGACTAATATACATTTTACTAACACTTAAAAGTACTCTAGAATTTACATCTAATTCAAGTACCTCGTTTAAAGACTGCTAGGTTCCGTCAATTTTGGGATGAAGCAGCAAAAAATCGCAATATATTGGAAGTTGTTCCAGGTAAATATATTTAATCAAGCAGTATGTTCTAAACTAGAGTTAATTTGTTTCATCAGATATTCATCTGTAGGAATTCTTTTGCATGTTAACAAATTAATATTTGCATCAGACTCCTAGTAGATGTTTGAAACAATGCCTTGTTCTTCTTTTCATTTTCTTTTATTGGAGTTGGGTGCAAATGACACCCGCTGAACTTTTATGCTTTTGGCTGTTTCCTAAGGTTCATTTTCTTCGCATTCAGAATCGTCCTTATGTATGTACTACTCCCTCCATCCCACAATGAGCTTCGTTTAAGGCCAAAAAACTAATTTCTATTTCATCTTTGCTTGTTCCTATTGTCGAGGTGGTCTCCTCAAAACCAGCACACGTAGTAAGGCTAACCTTTGCTTTTTGTCAGTCATAACTAATGACCTGGTATTCAGTACTTCAGTTGTTAATTGTTGTTACTGTTTACAAATTCTTATCAATTGAATTATTTTGTGTACCTCATTATGTCATTTCTCTGGATGGGAGGAATATAGTAGGATAGTAACTTTTGCTGTTATTATCAACTTGCTATGGTTTTATCTCGAAGATATTGATTTGAATATTATATTTTAGGCCGGTTGATGCGCATTTTGGCAAAGCTTAAGTTGTTTTAACACGATGAATCATGTACAGGTTTTGAGCAGGCTATCCAATCTTATGCAGTTCATTTGCTTTCCTTGACATACCAGAAAGTTCCAAGGACTGTTCTTGCAGAGGTAACCTGCCCTATTTAGGGCTCTTTTGACAGAGCTCTCAGCTCCTGATTCTTTGGATTCACGTTTGATTCTTCTGTGAAGTGATTCTGTTTGATTCTCTAAGATAAACTTTTAGAATAAGACAGAGAATCACTTCACAGAATCAGACAAGAATCACTTCTCCAGAAAAAGAGTGTTTGGCAGAGCTCCTTTGATTCTGCCTGAGAATCAGAAGCTGAGAGCTCTGCCAAAGGGGCCCTTAGTTAATGCCTTAAAGTTGTTTGGGAATCGGTGTCATGAGCTCTTTTGAACATTTTATTACATTGGTAATGTAAATAGATTAGATGTCAAATAAATGATAACGCCTTCCAGATTAGACTGCTTATTCTGTAGGACTATACACTTCTTCCTGATATTGTAACACACCACATTTCTTTCCAGGCAATCAACATTGAAGGTCTCTCATTGGACAAGTTTCTGGAGTACCATGCGGCAAACTCTGGTTGGATAATTGAGAAGGGTGGTCAGTCTCAAGTGATTGTCCTTCCACGCAATGAGGTCAATCACCCCGAGCTCAAGAAGAACACAGCTGACACAGTTCCGTTTGATCACATAACTCGCATATTCCCCGTTCTTATATGATTCAGGGATACTGATGAGTTTTGTAGAACTCAGAGCGAGTGAAGCTTCTGGAAGCGCTGGTACTTTCTAATTTTTGTAAGCTTCTGTAAGAGCGAGTGCACTTGTACTTTCTGTAGCGTCGGTAACCACATTTCTCTTGATATACTTGTTTCGATTGAATATCAACTGTAATGCGGTCATACCAATGCGCCTCTCGTCCCAGGTATTTGATGAAACACCATTTGCTGTTGTTGTAATTGTGTTCATATGAACCATTCGACAATCTTAGCACATGAAATGAATTCATCAGGATACTGCGGTAGCTTTCTTCCAAACGAAAGTTACTGAAGCAAGAACTTGGGCGATGACAGACGACATTGTGAAGTTCATATTAAAAATAAAACAAAAAAGAGAGCTCAAATACGGAGTATATTTTGGGCGGTTCCCTCTAATGGATCATCAGCCCATATTCCTTTTGGCCCAAGGTTGCCGCACGGTGCACAGGCTTCGTAGGGTTATGAGGCGCCGCACTATAAGATCACCCCTCTCCTCCCTTTCTCCCTCTTCACGCCGCCAATCTCAGACGCCGCACTCGCTGCTCCTCCCCTTCGATTCGCAACCTCACAACATCGCCTCCCCCTCACCATGGCGGCGGTAGCAGGCGGAGGCGCAGCTCGGGCGCTGTCCCAGAAGGAGCAGGATATACAGATGATGCTCGCCGCCGACGTCCAACTGGGCACTAAGAACTGTGACTTCCAGATGGAGCGCTACGTCTTCAAACGCCGTACTGATGGTACGTCTCTGCGCGTGCAGATCCCACCCCTTTTCTCCTCATCCGCTGACGCATCCATCAGGATGTGGACATCTTGACACTAGTTCTTCAGTGTTATACCCGTATCCTTATTGCACTGTTGATCCAAATTATATCATCGTTCTTGCTTATATGTTAGTATGTTGCTATTCCAGTTTAGAATTATTGCAGCGCGCGTCGAGTCATGCGAAGTTCGCTACTGATCATTGATCTGTGCCTTAGCAGATTAGTTAACTTTGAAGTACCTTAATTCGTTTCTTCAAGATGAACTCTCGTGTTGATGTGTATTTCCAATCCCGTTTTCGTTAGGCATCTACATTATCAACCTTGGCAAGACATGGGAGAAGCTCCAGCTCGCAGCTAGGGTCATCGTGGCCATTGAGAACCCGCAGGACATCATCGTCCAGTCAGCTCGCCCCTACGGCCAGCGCGCTGTCCTTAAGTTCGCCCAGTACACCGGTGCTCACGCCATTGCTGGCAGGCACACCCCTGGTACCTTCACCAATCAGCTCCAGACCTCCTTCAGTGAGCCCCGCTTGCTGATCCTCACTGACCCACGGACTGACCACCAGGTGAACATGAATTCCCAATTTTAGGTGCTGTGACATGCATTAAGTTGATGTTGAAATATTGCTGATGGTGTATTATAAACGTTAAGTTCCATTTTGGTATTGTAATATGCATTAAGTTGAAGTTGAAACATTGCTGATGGTGTATTATGAACAACTGTTTGTAGCCAATCAAGGAGTCTGCTCTGGGGAACATCCCAACCATTGCCTTCTGTGACACTGACTCTCCCATGCGCTATGTCGATATCGGCATCCCTTCCAACAACAAGGGTAGGAACAGCATTGGATGCCTGTTCTGGCTTCTGGCGAGGATGGTTCTGCAGATGAGGGGCACCATCCTTCCTGGGCACAAGTGGGATGTTATGGTATGCAAACTTATCTGATAGCTTGATTCTGTTTCAGAAATGCTTGCAACTTTTTTTTTTCTATCTTTGCATGTTCATGATGTGTAAGCAAATGTTATGTGCAGGTTGATCTGTTCTTCTACAGAGACCCTGAGGAAGCAAAGGAGCAGGAGGAGGAAGCTGCTGCAGCCCCTGAATTCGCTGCAATCACTGATTACCCAGCAGGTGACCAATGGGGTGCTGGTGAGCAGTGGCCAACTGAAGCAGTTGCACCCCCGGCTATGGGAGCTGCTGGTGCTGAGTGGGGTGCAGCTCCAGGTTTGTACTTAGTATTGCCATCTCCATTAAATAAAGTTTTATCATCTTTTGTATGTAACTTATATAGAAGCAATCAAACGAATATTGGAATACAGATCAATTTGTTGTGCTCAGTAACCACCTTACATGAGTAGGTCTAATTTGTTTCATTATTTGATGACAGCTCCTGTTGCTGCTGATGGATGGGATGAAGCAGGGGCTCCTGTACCTGTACCTGTGGAAGGTGTCGTTCCTCAGGTGGTTGCCCCTACTGGTTGGGACCCAGCAGCACAACCCCCTGCTCAAGGCTGGGAGTAGGCCTAGACGGTCACCAAGAGATGTGTCTTCGATGGCATAAAGTTATATATTTTCCGATGAATATCCGAAGCCAGACGCCATCTTTAGCTATGCTTTGAACACTTGTTTTAGGCTTCGTAGCTGATATTGTCTTGCCCCTGTTTTTGACATTGTTGCTTTGTGGGGAGAGCTTGGGAATGTGTTATAAGTAGCCTTTTTATGTTCTGTTTATGTTCCATGGATCGGTGCAATGTGATGGATATCCAATCATTTCACAAATTTATTTATTATTGGATAATACCGTCACTTCCCGTCCCAGTTCCTGCTGTAGGTTTTTTTTGGAAGGCCAAACGCTCTGATAGGCTAATTCTCTTTTACTCCCGAGGGCACACTGCCATTTTACATGATAGTCCTTCCCTAAGAAACTGATAATAGGCGTTTTTAGGGACGAGAGATCTTGACAGCGGTGGCCCATGAAAAAAGCTTTGGTTATCGCTATCTAACTCGCTAGGCGGAGGGCCAGTGCGTCTTGTGCCGTTAATTGGGTTCGTTGCAAGTTTTCAGTGTGGCCGTCAGTGTTCAGTAGGAGGCGTCTAGGCCATGCCAGCTATGATCAGCCGTTTTCGTCAGAAATTGCCACGACGACTGAAGGTTGTACCCGAACAGAGTAAAATACAGCAATAGAGTGTTGTTCACGAGGAAACACTGGAATTGAATGTTGTACATGAGCAGAGGAAAACACAGCTACTAGAAATGGAGTTATAAGTAGCAAATGTTTATACCTGTAATAGTAATATTTACAGAACTTTGTCTTTTTTCTACAGTTTTCTTATCTTTATTTGGATTTTCTCAATGCATTTATATAAAATGAAAAATATAAACTAAGCTAAAAGAATCATGTGTACTTCGCCTATTTATTGTTTGCACTATGGTCAGTTTCTTCACCATAGCAATTGAATCCTTGCTCAACCGAGCAGCCGTCATGTCATCTCGTTCTTCTGAATATCAGTGTCCAAGCCCATCGTCAACCGTGTGCCGAATGCCGATGCTAGGCTTCCGTTTGTTCTGTGTCTGCCACCCTGCGTATGCAGATACGCCTAGCCATCGGGCCTGCGCTGCTGTTGTTCTAGCTCACACCTTCAAGCGGAGGCCGATTCTTCCTTTTACAGAGCCATCACCATGACAATTTCTGAGCTAGTAGCAAAGCATGCCCCCGTTAGCAACCCACTGAGCAAAACGGTCAGAATAGTCTCCTGCATCTGAGGCCTGGCTGCTCGAGCGTGACAGGTCTGGATCATCCCTTCCCTAGTGAAAGAGAAAGGTTCATGGTATAGGATTCAGAAATGAGAGTTGGAAATTCTGCGTAAGGTATGAATTCCATTGCCATGTTCAGAATCAGATAGATACTTTAAGTTTAGATAGCAAGGCTAACCTCATCATTGTGTCCCTGTTCGCTATATGATGTAGATGATTCGATACTAATAACATCCATAGGTGAATTGATCAGCGATGACCTGTAAAGCGAAATCAATATTTGCTACTGGGAGTACTATAATATCACTGACCAAAATGACATGACTACATTGGCAGACCTAGGGGTCAGAACGTAAAGAAAGTGGTACAGTATGCAAATCAGTGACAGTAAAATTTACCTCTCGAAAACTTCCTCGTCACAGGAATTTCCAGAAGATGACAACAAATCAAGGTCTAGAAAATTTGAAGAATGCAATTCAGGGTAACCTAATCTTTTCAAATAATTCTTCCGCTCTTCTGACATGGAGTGCCGTCCAGCAATTGAGACATAGTCCGTGCTGGTTATAGAAAAACAATGCAGTTAGCTAATAATTATTGTACTCATGGGAGTTAGCACATAGTGAAATTCATGGAAAAGCACAGGTTTACACACCTGGTGCATGGGTTGGATTCACACACAGAAATCTCAGGTGAGGAATCAGAAGGCTCTCTTATGTCAGCCAGCTGTTGCATCGGGAGCAATCCCATGTTGTTTTGTCCAACGTTGCAGTTAGATACAGGAACATTGTTCTCACATAGAATATTACCGTCCGACATTGACCTCTTTATCTTTGATCTGATGGAACAAAATGTATTGACCACTAAATTAGTCATAGGAACCAAACAGTTTGAAACCAATACAAGATAGTATAAGGGTCTATTGGTGCATAGTTCATCCAGCAATTGCGTAGTTATTTCGATACCATTTCCTTTAAACAAGCAAAGCTATTATCACAGCTCAAGAAAAATAAATGGTACACTAAAGATCAAATTCAAATGTAAAAGCATATAAGCAAAAATACTGATGGTCAGATTAGCCTTTTCAAGAAATATTGGATGAGAATAATTCGCACCTTACAATCTCTTCATTTAAAGTTCCTAGCCTCCCAATGTTGTAATGCTGATCAGAATCCAATCTCCACAATGCAGGTTTGTCTTGGTGAGGTTGAAAATAGCCCAAAAACCTGAGATTTTGCAACAGTTAGGCCTTTTGTAGTGATATGCTACACAAGTACCAAGGATTTCTTAGCGATATTGTTTTGAAGCTTACACGTTTATAGCATCCTGCTTCTCAGGATCTGTATACGCATTATTGTAGTAACGTTGAAGGGTCCGAAGAAACTCCTGAGATTGGGTCGCTGCCTTCCACTGTCCTCTTTGCTCACAGAAAATCTGTCATGTATTTTTGACATGGAGAATTTAGTCTATTTAAGTATATAACATGGATAATTTAGTCAGACTGGGTATCACTCAAAAAGACTCTTGAGTCACTTTGAAAATTCAGAATATGTACTACAGATTTGGGAATGACTGCAAATGAAATTATACTGCAGTCTGACCAAACTGGATGTTCCTTAGCCACGAAACATCAGACGAAAACATTTCTTGTATTACATTTTTCACATATCTTTTCAGAAATTAATCTTAATATGTTTGGGAAGTTATACATATCCAGATATCCAAGGCGGAACAAAATTTTCTATTACTTCACTTGTTTCTGAATGGCAATGCAACATGTTTATTGAAGAACTTTATCCAAACACAAGGTGCTACAAAATAGAAATACACTATAGTGAATAATAGAAAACTTTATTTAATAAAAAAAATTGTGTGCCAGGTTACATTTTGGGTACTTTTGATATAAATACGTTTCCTACAGGCCAAATGGACCAGGTAAAAGGTAAAAATAGCGCGATAAAGTTAAATTTATAGCAAAGAAGGTAATGCCAGTCATGCACATCTTCACAATACTTAATAAGTGTGCTTCTAATTGGGAAAGAAAGGAGTACAATATTTATAATTGTATTATTCAGTAATGAAATGCAGATGATATTTTGAAGAAATCGGCCAAACAAACAAGATGCACCTTATTGTGGGCAGCTGAACCACCATATTGAATAGCCAAGGTATCACCCATCCGTTCATAGAATTCCATCAAATCATCAGCCAAAGGAGCATGCAATTCAATTTTAGGTGCATCATTGAGCCCCAAAGTATTAAGTTGACGCCCTAAAGCTGCTAAACCATATGCAAATTGTGCAACATTTGTGCGGTCCAAGCAGTCTATGCAGTTTGTCCTTAAGACACCCTTCTGTAGTAAAAGAGGTACCAATTTGGCTGCGCAGACGTTTTGACTCTTGTTTTTATCATCACATGGTTTGGTAACAGTTCCTTGTCCACTGTAATGCACGAAAATAACAGGTATTATGACTGCAAATTGGGCATATACAAATAAAACCAGCAAGATCCACAAAAGAAGATACTTTGTACTATCCAAAAAAAAGTATGCTACCTTGCAGGATATTGAATATACCATCTTGGCATAAATACGTTAGACATGAAATCTTGGCATAAATACTAGCTATAAGATGTAGCAACTAGAATGTTGTGAAGGTACATTTTACAACACATAAAGCTGCATTGTTTTTCCTTCTGAATTATCTATGAGTTAAAACTATTTTAGTGAGCTTTTATGGCTCCAAAGTATAGAAAAAGCTACCTTAAGACATTCTCAGGTTCTGTTGATGTAGTTATTGCACAATTGAGGAATTCAGTTAGCTCCAGCACATCAGACGCTACCTTGAGCAACAGTGCAAGCACGTTGGTGCCTTTCCTGCAAATAGTATTTATTATTTGAACATTAGAAGATAACTGCTTAAATTGCAGGGGTTACCTTACATGAAAATATGCATGGACTGGAATAGGTTACCTTCGAGAAAGCTTACTAAGATCCATGTGTAAGAATTTTAGACGTCTGTCATCTGGTAATCCCTTATTTATATAATGGATAGCCTTAGCAAATTCTGCACGGAGCAAAGATTCACGAGGCTTCTTCTCTCGAGTCTGAGTAAAAGACATTTAAGGGACCCACAAGAAGAATTCAGATTTTTATGAAAAAAGCAAAAGACTAACTAAGTTCACAACTAAACATAACATGTACACGCTAGTGACAGAATAAGTGGAGTCAAAACACAATATCCATGTGAAGGTACAAACAACAATTATGTTCAACTTGCCTTTATTAAGTTCAAGATGATTATCGGGTTCCCATATCTATGTTCAAGGTTTTCAAAATGAAGTCGTGTCGCCTTGTAATCCACATCTGGTTTCACTGCAACAGCAAGACCATTGGAAGATCAGAGGAGATAATATATAGTAAATTCATATTCTTCATGGCATAACTTACATATGATATCTGGTCTAATATTGAGTCTTGAAGTTTCCTGAAACCAGACGAGAGGAATTGATCCTCTATGTTGTACAACAGAAGTTATCTGACTGGGTACTTCATCAGATGTGTCTTCAAAAACAATCTGTTCAGTCTCAACATCATTGGCAACCCTACCCTTTTCGTTAACACCTCGTTTCAGGAATCTACAATTCAAAGAGAGAAATCAACTTTAAAAAGATAAAACTAAATTTTCAAGATGAAAATAAAATTAAATTTGCCTAGCATGTATTTATTTTTATCCAGAATGATACCTCAAAATCTAAAGGATTGTGAAATTTATTACAAACCTGGTTCCAGCAAAATGGCGTGATCGCCTAGCAATTAGTGTCAACCAGAAATCCTTCCCAGATATCGTAAACTTGGACTGAAGCCATAAAAAAAAGTTGCATTAGCATGTCTAATAGTACTGGTCCTCGGACACATTTAGGAAGGCTAATTCCATACTAACCAAGAATAATTGGGCTAGCAATGGATTTTCATATCCCAAAACTGAAATGATCAGGCTGTATAATATTATTCAGTACCAAAAAATACAAAAAAAAAATGGGTGGGGGAGGACTAACGAACAAAGACATTAGCAGTCCGCTGAGACTTACAAGGTTTTGACTCAGAAAAGCCTCAAGCGGCTCAAAACGGAAAAAGTCAGCAGGTTATACAAAGATATGCCTTTGTAAACCTTTTCTGTCAAGCTTTTCTATGAATCAGGTCAAGACGTGGAGTAAAGCATGTACGTTAGTGGGATGTCATTGATTTAACACCAGCCCTACATGTGGTCTTTGATGATGAACAGATGATACTGATGATATGGATAAGCTCATCAATCAGATATGTCAAGTAGGAATCAGAAAAATAAAAGCTATCTAAAGATTTATTATGTTGTAGGGGTACATACCTGTTTAAAAAATCCATGAATTAGAGCTACAGTCCAGCTAGAATTCTTGAGATGATTCCGGATAGATCGTGTCAGAAACTCATTCCACACGAACATCGTTTCATAGACAACCTGCCCAGTGTTTTTCTCGGTTATGTTCTTCTGAAGGCTGCGCATAATGTTGTAAGAGTAGCTGAAGAAGAAATCCTTCGTGAGGTCAACTGAACATAGTAGACGTTTATATCTGTAAAAGAAGACATACATAAGTACATAATTCTCTTCAAAGAGTGAAAATAAACATTGGAGCAACAGATATATGAATCATTTCTATAGACCTCCAACCACTTACACATGGGTCAGAAAAGCAAGAACTGATATGACATATTGACCATATGAGTTGGTTTGCGTATTTCCCTCAACAAAAAATATGCCTATAGGAAAAATAGCATGAAAGCATACAAAAAACAAATAATACTATATCACTGTACATTTATGCATATTCGAATTGCCCATATTCAACTGAGAACATGATTATATGAATAAAACCTGATATGACATGCAAGTTGGGGAAGAACAGTGCAAACATGGGTTAAAATGCATCTCAACCCACATATCAACGAAAAGAACTTGAACATGCAGAGAAGAAATGGTGTAATACTATGATGAATAACAAAATCACAGAATACACAACAAAAAAATCTGGCAATTTTAATATTGTTAGGGGCCATCGACGGAATTACAATGGGCAATACATAATATTTACATGTTGCAAAAACAAAAGACCTGTTCTCATCTCTAGAATAAGCCACATTGGGCCAGACTATAACACTTGGAACTGCGATCAATTCACTCTTGCCAATCGAATAAATTTCATGGCCGCATATAGTGCCAACTTTCCTCCTCCTGGTTATTAGAACCATGTAATAAGGGCCAAGAAACTTTACAAAACCTGAATAATCAAAGAACTTAATGTTATAATTTGAACTGCTGCAAAGCTATTGGTGCTACACAAACTTTTTGTTGGTGTTTCCTTACCTACTATCCCATAGCATTTTGTTACGAGTTTCAGTCCACCAGTCAACCTATTCCCCTCACGAATCCGCCAAAGAAGTTCTTGGCATTCATCTTCCGTATAACTAGTTGGATCTTCCTCAATGCCCAAATCAGCAGACTCTGTCCGGTCAATCTTAAGCACCCTCCACAGAGTCCTGCTGTTGTCTCTTCCAATAAGATAGAATTTCTACACCAAGAAAGGCACATGGATGTTAATTAACACAAATGACAGCGACTGAAATGCATGAGCTTTCAATGTCAATTGTCCTCCACTAAATCAGTAGAAGGAAGAAACATTATTGTCAATAGTTATCAAAAGTGGAACCTTGATTTCTGATTCTAAAAGTTTACTATCCTCTCAAAAATAGCAAAGTTTTATGTATGCATAAAACCTTGTACCACTGGCTGAAGACCAGTAAAACAAGAGGCCATCAGATATTAGAAGCCAAACAAGAAAAGACACAACAGTAATGCATCATTCGGTCAGGTATTTGATATGCCTGAGACAAATCGCAGGGAATAGCGAAAAGGAACGGTCCTTTTTGTTTTCACTCTCTTCACTCCTCTCCTACAAAAGAAACAAAAAGAAAGCGTATTCCCCATAGCCTACTTTTTGCAGCCTTCTGACCATTAACCTAACTGAACTAAACAATCATAATGGACATCAATCACGCGGTGTAAACATTAAATCACACGATAAGAATAATCAAACATTAACCTAAAAACTCACACCCGTTGCAACAAAGTAAAAAAAAAAAAAAGAACGATATTTGCAAGACATAGAGATCTCCAAGTTCAAAGAACCTGCATCGAAACCAAATCAATCGACAAACGAGGAAACATGGATTGCAAAGATCCGTACCGATCTGGTTTCATAGAGCCGAAACTTCTGAAGGAATTTGCCACCCGCCGAAGCCTCCATCGGATCAGATCGACAAACGAACAGAACACAGGCGCTCCGTAACAGCCCGGCCGAGAAACCGAGAAAAATAAAACCAAAAGACCACCACCTTCTGTAGCTCCGCTCAGCTCCTCGTCGGCTGCTTCAGGTAGAGCATCGTTCACGTTCAGAACCACAAATGCTCCACAATCAAAGTTCGCGCCTTTCGGACGCGAGCGCTCAGGCCGGCAACAAACGGATCGAATTCGATCCAATTCAACTCCCGCGACGCGAGATTCCCGGAAAGCCGCCGGCTTTGAATCTGCGCCGGACGCGAGACTGGAGAAAAAATTACAAATCGACGCGAAACCGGAGGCCTAACAACAAGAGAAAGAGTTTTCCTATTTTCGAGCTCGGCAAGAAGAGAGAGATTCCGGCTGGAATGAATGACACAGCAAGAAGAAGATTGGAGAGACGTGTCAGCAATCAGGGAAGGCTAAGTACTGGGGTTAGAGGTAGGGATCTTCTGGTATTATGGAGACGGGAGGGAGGTTGGGGCAGGCAGCCAGAGGCCCACGAGCCACATGAAGCTGGCGACGACGACGGCGTCGTCCACAAAAACAGCACGCAAGTACAGGGGGGATGATGCGAGAGAAGGGAGTGGCGAAGCCGTGTAATCATTGGCCGAGCAGAGCGCAACGTTTCGTTCGGCATCTTAAGGTGCTCTGCCCAAGCTGCCGGTCCTCGCAGGGTTTTTTTTTTTTTAAAAAAAAAAAGGAGTGAACAACTTTGGTTTTGTTTGCCCGAGACAAAGGGGAAACCGGTAAATGCCATCTTTTTTGGACGGGATGAGACCGAGTGGAACGACGGTACTATGACAGACAGGGTATAGCTGTAGAAGACGAACTCTTTTTGGGGTTTGGGAAGGAACAAGAAGAACCTGTCCGTTTGAAATTTTCGTTGTGATCGTTCCAATACAATTCGAGTGGATTTCGGAGCTTTTCGTCCAAGTCCTAGAGAAAACATCTCATACAGATACAGAACGCAAATAATTACTTACAGAAAAGAGGATGATAGATCGAACGAGCGTGCAACCAAAACGCCACTTGCTGAAAAAGGGTCCAAAGATCCTATCGCAAATGGATCCTTTTTATCTCCTCCGACTACGAAAAAGCAGGGGAAACGTATTCATTTGTCAGCTTGCACTTGTGACAAAAAGGAGTCTTGTTATCACAGGATTTTACTCTCCTAGTTAGCTGCTGCAGTACGTATCGTTGTTACTACTGTACCACTGCAACAGTACTACAATACAGAGTCGATCGATCATCCAACGCATCATCAACTGCCTTGTTGGTGGGTTGAAAACGAAGCTTTGTTCCTTGTGCGCGCGTGTGTGGCCGCTGCAGCACCACCACTGAAAATCGTTGTCTCCTGCACCAGCTCGAATAAAAATCGCCAGGCGAGCTCAACAATTACTGCTACCAAAATAAACATCTAAATATGCAAACTGAACCGAGGAAGCATTCATCATTCTACAAATAATGAGCCGGTTCTTTCAGCAGCTGAAAAACACTCGATCAAGGACCCTGATCGATCAACATGCAGTGCATTGAGCACAGTTCTGATCGACCTGCACATCAACTTCATTTTACGTAGTAATTACTTTTTCTCTAACGACTAACCTCTGTTAATTGGCTGATGGTTCCTGTTGATACAGCTGAGTCCATACAGGTGTCTGAATCCGCAGGTGACCTCGAACACGAGGCTCGAATGTCGTACGCGCTGTGGAGTGAGGCCGCGCCTTTTCCACGTGGATCTGAAAGCGGAATAAGTGGACGCGACCATGGCCATGTAGCGGCTACCCGTCTCTTCCACAATTATTAATTATGATGCTTTTCAGCTGGACTACTATTTTCGTTTTAAAATATAATTATTTTTAAATTTAAATAAATTTAAAAAAGTTTAACTTTTACTTAATAATATTTAAAAAATTACATAATTTTTAATATAAAAAATATAATTTTTATGAAAGTTTATTTAATAATGAATAAAAATATATTTTTTATATGATAAAAATTATTAGTTATATATTATTAGTGGTCAAAGTGATAAAAAATTGACTTTGATTAAATCTTAAAAATGTTTATATTTTAAAACAGAGAAAGTACTAATTTGGATACTCTCTTCTTTTTTTTTATTCGAGAGCTTTTTGGCTTTGTTGTTGTTTTGAGGCCAGGTGATTAGAGTACTAGTTCCGGATAAGCTCGTACGTCGATCGTCGTGGAGTGTGTGTACTGGTCCGCGACTGTCTGTTAGCGCATGCTAATTCTGGAAGTTTCGAGCTCGGAAGTTGATGGGGACCTGTTGAATCTGGCACTCTCTCTGCCGCATGTTACTGTGCGTGATTGCAAGTGTAACACTGGCGTCTTAGTATCTTAGTACAGAAGATAGAAGATGCGCTATAGTTTAGCTTAATGATGACGATGACGATGCCTTGATTTGTATAGCTAACCTCCAGTAGTGCGACCTGCTGTTGTCATCAGCCTCCAGTTGACAGACACGCATAGGCGGTTTTATCGGGATCATGTATCTTGCGTACACGACTCATGGCTCGTACACGTGGGCTAAGACTCTGAGGAGTTTAGGGTCAGACGACAGCGCACGAACGCGCGGTTCGATCTCTGAGTCGACGGTCTACGAAAGACAATTCTTAGCCACGTTAAGACGTACGATGATGCTGGCCTCTGAAAACTGACTCTCGGAGGCTGACCTCTGGGGTAGATACGACGTTACATTATATTTACTCTGTTGGTCAACTGTTAACCGCTCTGACGAGACGGGACTGGTTTTACCACGACGACACTTCAGCTGAAGCCGCAGAGCCAGATGGGCTGTGGGAGTCAACGAACAAGACCTGACAGCACTGTGGTTGACACTACAGTGTCGGATAGGTGTTATAATACTCGCCGCTGCGTGCGACGCGACGGATCACGCCAGCACACAGACATAACAAATGATGACGACGCCAGTGGAGAATCCACCTGACAGCGAGGTAGCAGAACCGCGTAAAGCCCACCGTTTTGTAACTCTGAACCGCCCTATATAATAGGAAGCTTGAAAACAGGGAGAGAGAGAACGACGAACAAAAAAAACCAAAGTCCAGACCTCTTGCGCGTATCCGTTCACGCGCAAGCGACTCCACGAATACATGAATCGAGCACCCACGATCTAGACACCGAATCCTCTCCCAAAGAGAGAATCTGACTCTTATACTCTCTCATCGAGATAAATCACCCCTGAACATAGGTTATTACACCATTCGAAGTGATCTAAACCAGATAAAAAAATCTTTTGAGTCTTTCGCAGACTAAGACACATCAAATACAAATGCACACTATTCTTTCGATCGTTTATTATACTGTGCCGATGATTAGAACGTCGACAGTCCTGGTCTTTCGACAGCAGAAGTATCAGAGCATGTGGAACATGTTGCAAGTTGTGTCTCCCCGATCGATCTCTTGATGGTTAAGGGTCGTCGTCTCTCTTGTTCAAACTTGCACGCATCACCGGAATAATACTCCTACGTAGTTTCCACTCTCCACGGGGGAGACGGGCAAGGGCAAGAGGCAGCGTGAAAGCGTGCATTTGCTTTGTCGTTCTAGCTGCAGAAACTCCACTGTTCGTTGATGCTTAATTTCGTGTTTCAGCGACGAAAACGTACAAATTTAACTATTTCCATGCTCCAAATAAAATGAATAAACAGCCTCTGCAAAAAGATGTACATATATATACACCAGCATATATACTGTACTTATCTGCTAATTGAAGAGCACGAACAATGCAGAATCGATCAGTGTTCACGTTACCTAATTTTAAAAGTTGGAGACGGTTCAGACCCGGACTGGTCGAGAACAAACATTATCAGTTCAGTCGTCGTGCTCGCCACTTAAGCGAACGGCATTGGCCCATCCTCGTAGTCTACTACTCCTGGCTAGTCGTCCCTTAATTTAACCAATTAATTAGCAAAGTCTCGACGTCACCAGCGATCGCGGGGGAGACACAGCTCGATCGCAGCTCAACAACCCGGCTGCGGAACCTGTCCACGTCGTCGCTCGCGGCGCTTGTGCTGATCGATCGAATATTTTGGTGGTCACGTCCCTTTCGAACTGCATGGTCAGGGTCAGTCCAGGCCGGCTGGCTAGCTAATCACGCCGTGTTGGAACATTCTTTCTGGGTTCACCGTGTTAGAGCGTTCTGTTTTTACTTAGTCTACTCTTCTGTTTTTTACTTTTAAATTTAATTTTGATTGTTTATCTTATTCAAAAAATTTATTCGAATGTACTAAATTTTAAGTTAGAATTCAAATAACTCTAATGATAAATTAAATTATATCAAATTTATCAATATTTTTTAAATAAAATAAATGGTTAAAGTTGAATTTAAAAATTAACAATGACATCAATTAAAAAACGAAAGTATTGCTACGTAATGGGGTGGTTTACCGCGTCAGAGACCCAAACGTCGCTGATGATCGATGACATGGACGACGGGAGAAGAACGAGTGCAAGTACGTGTTCGATCGCTGGCTTGGCCAATCGCGCGTGGTGCGCCAGCCAGCCAGCCAGACCAATCCGGGGCCACGGCGTGTCAACGGACAGCTGAGCCAGCCAGCCAGTTCCACGATGCTAGCAGCTCAGCTGAGATACGCTAGCTGATGACGATCGAGTTCGCTCGCGCTGTGAGAGCATGTGCTAAGGTCATCTCAATTAAAGTTTACTCTTTTCATTTTTAAATTAATATTATCGTTAATTTTTATAAACAACTTTAATCATATATCTTATTTAAAAAATTTACTCAAATATATAAAATTTTAGACATAAAACGTAGACACAAACGGCAAATTGAAGTCCAGCATCTTAGACGTATTAAACGTATAAGCAATGTAGCAAAGAAAATATGTAGAGAAATAGCATAAAACTTTGATAAATGCTCACGACTAAAGCTTGGAGGGAGGTGACTGCTGGGTCAGAGCAAAGGGGAGCAGAGGGAAGCAATTATCTAGAGGAGCGGATGACTTGGCGGCGGTGGATATTTGGAGAGCGGTTAAGCGGTTGGTGCAGAAAGAGGAACTAAAGGAGAGATATATTTAAGAGTCAGACTAACATTAGGTTTTCATCAGTCTACATGCAGGCACTCATTTCACTTCTCGCTAATACAAATACTTTCACCAAAACACATGTCTCAACGCATGATTTACTGTCTAGATGCGTTTAAAAAGTATTTAACTGTCATATTTAGACGGTCTTTGACCCTTTTTTACCGTCTAGACGTGTCTTGCGTCTAGAGTCACGACTAGAGAGTAAATCAGGCGTCAACACCAAGCCTTGCGTCACATTAGACGCGCATTTAGAAAAATACAGATTTTTAAATGCAATGATAAATCAAATTATACGAAATATATCAATTTTTTTAATAAAACAAATGATCAAAGTTGAATTTAAAAATTAACAGCAACAAAGAACAGAGAAAGTATTAATCATGATGTAACTGATAGAATCCTTTCATAGAAATTCGAAATACTTATCGACGAATCTTCGTGAGCTAGACAAGCATCGATCATGCTTGCGTTAATGTGCGTCGGCGTCGTTGTGGCGCATAAAATCTCGATCCATCGAGCAGGCAGCTGAAGGGGGCATGGCCGCGCGTGCGTTCCGCGCGGAGACGACAACGACGACCTCCCGATTTTTGCCTTTTATTTTCTTGGCTTTTATTACAGACACAAGTGGGCGTCACAGGAGGAAAGAAAGGAAAAGGAACAGACGGTTCCCAGTCATCACGAGCGGGGGATGTTATCCATACGTCCGTCCCCTCGGCCTGCGTCCCCGTCTGCCTTTTCGATTTGGGCCAAGGCCCGTGCCAATTGAAAGCCCAGAGGGCGCAATTGAAGGCCCAGACCGCACAGTTTGGCCCATCATTTTTTTTGGGAATGGCCCATCAATTGGAACCCTGCCCTTGTCAGGTCCGGTCAGCTGGCCGTGCGATGCGGTTCAGCCAGCCACGTTGTGCATACTACTCGCATTGACGCACGTGCAGGCATAACGCACGCGCTGCTTACTGTGCGCGCGCGCCGCGTACGGACAGGACGGACTTGAAATCAAAGCCCCTGGACGTACGTACGTGACGAAATCAAAATCAAACACAACGAATTGTGAATTTTCTTCCTGCAAATACAACCGTGAAGAGGAAGAAGGACTAGTCGTTATCGTCTTTGAAGGATTCATGTTCGCTTGAAGATAATCCAGCTTTGGAAAGGTTATTACGCACTCTTTAATTTCTTTCGCCTGTTGAATCTTGACGTACATGAGAACGCCAATCTTGAATTCAAATGTTGATCAGTTTCAGCGCTCCGTGTTATTATTCGTGCGCTAGCTAGCTACCTCCCGTTGAAACAATTAAATTAGAGTATGCTAGATATTAGGTTAATAATAAGAAAAAAATGACCGGCTAAAAAATCTTTTTTTTCTTCTATAGGCAGGAGAATTACATATCGTCGATTGATACAGAAGAAAATTCTTGTCGGACGAGCTTACAATAATTTCGCTGTCAGCTTCGGTTTTTTTTTTTACAATAATTTCGCTGTCAGCTTTGTTTTTTTTTTTTTTGTTACATAGCTATACAGACGCATATTGCAACATGTATGTACGCACATTAACAAACTGCTAGACTGACCGGATGTCCGCATCAAGGATCGTTGGGTTTGGACGATGCAGTCTGACGCGTTTGCTAACCATCCCTTTCCAGCCGGCTCGAGCGCAGAAGCAGAATTATCCCAACTGCCAGCCTAGTTAAACTATCCATGCATATGCTTGGATCAATGGTCAAAAACTCAAAACCACGCTCGTATGTACAACTACAACTCAGACTCACGGATTAATTATATACTTGCTCTTTTTCATTTTCATATTAGTTGTCGTCCTAAAACGTCAGATTTTACATGTTCTTGTTCATCGAAGCTAGGCTATTTTGAAACGCAGAATTTTTATTAAAAAATTTCACAAAAATCAATTTAATTTAAAAAAACACAAAAATAAAAAAATTTCTTTGTTGTAAAGGAGCCTAGTTTGAAGGAGTTTTCCCCTGTTGAACGAGGTGACAGCTATTCCTTTTCTCTCCACCCAGACCATCAAAGCCCCATCGCTCCCCTCTATGCCTTGGGTACCGTGCAATGTGCTTGACGATGAATTCCTTTTGAAGAGGGGCAGCAGTGGAATACGACGGTCGGCTGCGACATATGTTAAAACGTCAACAAAATTGAAACGGAGGGGGGTAACACTTACCTGCATCTCGTTCCATCGATTTGATTTATAATTAGTACTATGTGCATGAGAACTTCCGAATTAAACCATCATTCAGTCTTCGATCAGCACTCCTGAGCGCGAGACTGAGCTACTTCTAGTACCTCATCCGTTCTAGTAGAATCTTATTTATAGGTTTTATTAATTATAACTTTGTTCAATGTTTTTAAAAAAAATTATAAAATTTAAAAATCAAGTATTTGTATTTTTAAATTCATCAAAATAAATATTTTCATAATATATATTTATATTATTATAATTAATTACATTTACGAAAATTTGTATTATTTCCTAATATTGAAGTGAAAACAAGGTCAACTGATTGCTAGCTAGTCTTCCTGTACGTGCGTCGAATTGAATATTCTGACCATTTTGATATTTTGTTCGCGTAGAATTTTATCAGTTGTATATTTTTTGAAACATCTGTGCATTTCATTTTGACACAGCGTAACATCTGAAGGACACATGAATTTCAACTTATGAATTTTTGCCAAAAAAAATATCATAATACTGTCTTTACTGCTATCACTTATTCCATCACTCTCTAAATCCAAGCTCCAAAAGTTAGATTAATTTCAAAAGTTTAATGCTATGATGAGCAAAGGCAAACGTTCGTATGTGACAATGCATACAAGACATAAGTGAAATTTGTCTGCTTGCCAAAAAAAAAAAGTTAAGTGAAATTAGCCTGACACTCTGGCAAATTCGTTGGATAAAATACACCAACATTTTCGGAATAGATGAACTTTTATAAAGCTCAAAGTCAATAAGAATATGATCGGACGAAAAAAAATTCTTTATTGTATTTATATTCAACTTTTACATAAAAAAGAATGAATTAGGAGAGGATTGCACACTTCTTTTGCTACAAGAAGCACACGCGGACCTAACTTCTTTGCTCCACATGGTCCCAGTTCTCCCCCTGAGATCTCGTGGTCGCGCGCGCGACTAGACCTCCATGAAGTCTTCAGCAAGTCCTACCAACCTCTTCTTTCAGTTCACATGACCTAATCTTCCACGATTTATTTTTTATCTGTAGTCCTTAACTTATCTCTGAATGTTGATAGTATAAACAAATAACGAATCTTGATTATTTACGCTACGCATACACTCATATGTAGTTTAGGTATACAAATCTTTCTCAAAATATAATACGTTTCTTCTTTGAATTAAAAATATACTAATACGGAGTAATGCATGGACTCATTCTTCCTTGTAGTCCTGGTTGTTGTATGGCGCGAGGAGCTCGGCGAGCCAGTTGCCCTTGCGGTGCACCCTGGAGCCGAGGTCAGCACACATGGCGTCGCTGTCGTGGATGCTGTACGTCGAGATGCAGTGGCGGCGGTAGAAGCGCGTCGTGCGCTGCATCGCCTCCGTCTCGCAGTTGACGTGCCGGATCATGGCCTCGACGCTCGGCAGCGCGAACCGGCCGCCGAGCAGCCCCGCCAGCCACCGGCAGCGCAGCTCCGACGTGTGCAGGTTAGACACGCTCTCCACGAACCCCACGAAAGCCATGTTCGGGATCAGCGGGTGGATTGTGCCGCTGCAGTAACATGCATGCCAATCCATGGTTGAGTTAGATGATCAGAACGTTGCTCGCGTCGATCATGAGCGTACGTAGAAATGAGACACCTACCGGTAGAGCGGCATCATGCCGGACTTGTCTTGGACGAGGCCGCGGAACGGCTCCGGCAGGACGGCCCGGAGCTTGTCCTTGCCCTCGAACCCCGTGGCGAGGAAGACGAGGTCGGCCTCCACCTCGGTGCCGTCGTCGAGGACGACGCCGTTCTCGGAGAAGCACCACCCGGCGGCCCTCTTGAAGCGGATGAGGTCCCGGTCCGCCATGTCGAAGAAGCCGTCGGGGAGGATGGCCATCTGGCAGCTGGCGTAGTCCTCCACGAAGGGGTGGTCCGGCCGCAGCCCGTACTTGTCCAGCGGGAGCTTCCACGCCAGGTACGACTCGATGAACTTGGACACGCCTGCCCTCTGCTCGATCACACACAAGCAACAGGAATAATCCAGCCAAGTCAGAAACGGACGCCATCAACAAGCCGGTGCTATCTAGCCGAAGATGACGCGGTTCGTGAAGGTGGCAGTCTGTACACGAAGGTCGCATCCATGTGCACATCACAAACTATAACTATGATGTTCACACGCACAATAGCTTTATGTGGCACACAGATCGCTGGTGATCGATAGTGTGTTGCACGAATGGGTGACGATGTCGCGGCGGATGGGAGGAAGCAATACGTACCAGCGGGGTCATGAGGCGGCAGAGCAGCGAGCGGAGCGTGCCCTGGTTGGGTCGCTCGTAGAGGAACTGGGCGAGGCGTGTGGAGTAGAAGAGGAAGAAGGGCAGTCCCCATATGGAGTAGGACGGCACCACCCAGTGCAGAGTCCGGACCAGCATCGTGCACGCCTCACCGCCCTCGCCTGAAACCACAAACAGAGACATATTTTTGTTGCAGACGTTAGAAGAGTATGGCTGGCTAGCTAGGAGATCGAGTACCATGTAAATGCTTGTCATCATCACGTACCTTGGTTGGCTTGTGCGCATTCAAGCGCTAGATCAATGGCGCTCTTCTTGTACCCGACGACGACCACCTTCTTGCCCTTCATCAGCTGGACGGTCTCCTCCTCGCTGAGCTTGCAGTAGTCGAGGGAGTGCATGACCTGCCCCTTGAGCACGTCCGGCCCCTTGCCCGGCGGGAACACCGGCATCCGAGGCACGTCGCCGTACTTGCCCGTGCACATCACCACGAACTCGAACTTGAACCACTGGACGGTGTCAGGGTCCTCGCCGGTGGTGACGCCGACCTCCCAGACGGGCTTGCCCTGGAGCGGCTCGCCCGTGCCGCTCCACGTCTCGGTGAAGGCGCCGGCGCCGGCGCCGCCGACGAATTTGACGCCCACCACCTTGGCGCCGAGCATGATGTAGCGCCACAGGTCGAAGCGGTCGGCGTAGCCCTCCAGGTACTCCACGATCTCGGCGTGCGTCGGGAACGTGGGGTCCTCGCGGTCGCGCCACGAGTAGTCGGAGAACTCGTAGTCCGGCCGCGGCGTCTGCAGCCGCGTCGAGCGGTACACGCAGTGCTTCCACACGCCGCCCACCGACGGCGTCGCCTCGAACACCACCGGGTCGTGCGGCGCCAGCTGCTTCGCCGCGGCTAGGCCGCTGATGCCGCAGCCGATGATCGCCACCCTGGACGACGGTGACACCGACTTCCTCGTGCACCGTGCCTGCCCTGCCGCCATGATCGATCCGTCGATCGAGCGAGAGGTGTGCGTGCGTGGTTCGAACAGGCGCGTGAGTTGATCGTGGGGTGCGAACGATGCAAGAGGTTACGCGCTGCTAGGGCTGGATGAGGAGGCTATGAGAGCTAGCTTATGGTGTACGATGTGAAGGGATGTGCTGTATTTATAGTGAGCTAGTGGCGAGGGTTCAGCACAGTAGATATGTGAGCTTCCGCTCAGCGTCATAGAAAATGGAGGGAAACACACTGCGAGAAAACATGGCGAATACTAGAATGCTAAAAAAAACAATAACAAGTGGTTATGCAGACCAAGGACCAAGGCATCACCTGGGGAGGTGGTGATGCATTACTGGCGACTAGCTAGGCCAGTGCATGAACTAACTCTGCAAGATCGTAGCGATATAGTATTTTTTTGCATTGTTTCATTTCACCTTTTTTTTAAAAAAATAGTGATTCTGATGAAAAAGATGAATTAACCGTAAAATCCAATATACCGTTAATTAGCAGCAGTAAATTACCGTCGATGCATGTCGTCTTCGACGGGGCCCAGGTCCGAGTCGTATATTTCTACCGGGTTCTTCTTCTCTCTCCCGCAAAGGTTTACGAGAACTACGACTGCATCCATGGACCATGGTTCAAAGGCCTCTTCGACCCTGCTGTCGGGGGAACTTGAACGTAACTTTGGACCGGAGAAGAACCGGCCGGTGTGACCCGTGCCCGGGCATTTCTGGCTAATTACACGCCCATATGGCTGCACCCTAGTTGTCCCCTCCTGAAACTGACAGGCGCCCGTGTTCATTCTTTGTCCTGCCGTGGCCTGTCGCGTCACGATCAATCGAGCTAAAGCGATCGATGCACTGCTAGCTTGCGAATGCATGAGGACTATTCTTTCCCTGTCACCGCGGCTGGTATGGAAGCAGCAAACCAATGCAGTGTTGGCTGCGCCGCCTGTG
Organism: Zoysia pacifica; assembly: GCA_001602315.1. Taxonomy (NCBI): domain Eukaryota; kingdom Viridiplantae; phylum Streptophyta; class Magnoliopsida; order Poales; family Poaceae; genus Zoysia; species Zoysia pacifica. Next base: position 36,347 of record BCLH01000060.1, read on the forward strand.
AGTTTCTTACATTGTAGTCGTATTGCATTCAGGAATTTATACTCTCTATATTTTTGAATTATCGTTGTCATTAGCTTATAATATCATTTTTGACTATTTATCTTATTTAAAATAAAATAAATTATACCTCACTCTTGCCTGAAGTATGATGGGTTGTATAAGTTATGCGAGATAGTTTGGTAGTGTTTATTTGGAAATTCACAAAAAAAAAGAATGAATTATTATGGGTTTTCACACCTTTTCAGACAAAAGAAACCAATGCAGCTATCCCGTCACAGAAACCCGCTAAAAATAGATAAATGCACAACTTAATCATGCAAGTAGGATCTCGATCGAGCGACCAACATCAGATTTCTTTGATCATTATACAGTTGTTGGCGTCTTGGACGAGCTTTCTAGCTAGTGTGTATGTCTCCGAACCTATGAACTCGAGAAACCAAGACTAGGGCTGACCTTTGACACGCATCGATCAGTCTGTTACAACAAAAATAAAGAATACATTAGGTCCATCAGAAACATCACATAGCTGAACTTTGACTTATATTGCATCTGAACTTCATCGGAGACCTGAAATTCGAGATCTTTGACCTCAACGTAGACCACATATAGTATTATGCATTAGCATGTGGAGGATAGCTAACCATGCCTCTTCTAACTTCCTGTACAGACATTCTCACAAGGCATAGTTGCCCTTCAGCCACATGGCCCAGCTCCATTGGCGCCGTCTAGATTATTACAAGCACTGCACAGAGATTAGGTTGGGATTACAATATCTTATGAATAATTATTGAGCCTATTTGTTGCACTAATCATTAGACTTTGTCACTAGTCCAGATTCCATATGTTTACCAGGAAGCTTGAGCTATTTTGCGTGCCAATTTCCGTGAAATGAGTTTGATACGTACGTGTGTACGTACAGTATGTTTGAAATGTAACCGCATATGATTAGTAGTAATTTCTGCTTAAATTTGTATATACATAAAAATTAGTCCTCGTGGGAGTAGGTAGAATGGACATGAGAGTGCAAATGTCTGTCTCTCTTTATCGCTATTCTATTCCAAAACAGTTTGGTGACAGTACTCGTATAGAGAAAAATGTGTAACTGCGTATACATTCGTAGAGAAAAATGTCTCTTTTGACTTGTCGATTAAAATACCATGCTTTAACAATCTGATGTGTGTTTCAAATTGAGTGATCACCATGGTTAATTACCATTGATCTTAGGGCAGATTTCACGTGTATTCCTTCGATACATCATCTTGCATACTACCTAGCAGAGTACGTGCGTTGAACCTTCGGTATCGAATGTTATTAATTTGCATATTCGTGATTCCTTCGCCAAGATATTTTCTCCGTCGCAAAAAAAGAAAGATTCATTAATAATTCAACTGTGAAATCAAAAGAGAACTGCAGGCCGAAAAGGCACGAATACATATGCATGGCTATTGCGTCTGCTGGTAGTAATATTGTATCTGGTTATCTTATGAATTTTCAAATAAGGACATCGAAAACGACATACACTTGTGAATTTGATTTAAAAACTTTGAACTCTCAGAGACCCAGATCAGCTTTTGGTGGTGGACCGTAGAAAGAGAGCAAGGAACGAACGCAACACAGAAGCGTGTTAGTGATCGATCAATGCAGGTAATTTGCAGCGGCTGACTAATACGAGGTGCATGTTTTGGTCTCATTTCGCAGACCTTTCCTGGTAATTTGGTCTTGCCAAAGGTTTACTCTAATCACACTAGCTCTCACGTCCTGTTAGTTAATCAGTTCAAATTTCACCGATTATTTTAACTTGCCCTGCGGAGAGAATAGGCGTAACCTTATATCACAGCGTGTGAATTTGAAAAACCATGTATGATAGGGAAATTAAACTAACCTTTTTCCTTTTAATTAGGCCATAAAAAACATCACCTTTCAAAAAAAAATAACATCGTGGGAAACAGCTGCGTGACACAAGGTTTTGAGGCCTAGTTTGAGGCGGTCAAGTGTCCGCGGTTGCCCGGAGGTTGGTGGCCTTGACCAGGTAGACCTAGCGTATTTCCGGGGTCTCTCCGGTCCAGTGCTAACTGACCAGTGGTTTTCCACGTCTCATGCAATTGGCATACTTATCAAAGTACTCTCTCCATTTCGGTTTTCTCTTTTTATTTATCATCTTCACTTTTTAATATATTTTTCTCTATTTTTGCAATATATTTTTATCTTTCTTTTTTTTTTGTTTTCAGTGCATCTTATTTTTTATACTATTTTTTAATTTAGATGTGTCTATATCTAAAACAACAACTAAACGAAAACGAAAGGAGTATTTTTTTTTGACAATGCACGCATATATTTGCCACTTGTATGGTCTGACTTAATTCATGACTGCTGCACATACATGAACGGTTGATATTGCTGCATGTGTGTGTAAACTCGCATCCCATGTGCGATTGACTCGGGTTAGTCTACAAGACTTCTGGAGACTGGTCAGAGCAATACTCCGTTATTATGCCATGTCGTTATGCTCGACTTAGTTGGCATGTTATCGGATTTTATTTGGTATGTACGACCTCTGTTTCAAAATATAAGTATTTTTATATTTGATAAAACTAATAATATTTAAAACTTTATATAATTTAAAATAAAATATATTTTTATGAAAGCTTATTTTTTTTATGAATTCAAAAAATATAATTTTTTATATGATAAAATATCATTAATACTTTATTATTAATGATCAAACTGATAAAAAATTGATTTTGATAAAATTTAAAAAATGCTTACTTATATTTTGGAATGGAAGAGTATATGTGCTAAGTACCACTAGCATGTATATGCGCACTTCCGACCGCAGGACCGTACGTATACAGTTGCAAAAGCATGTGGAGTACCGGCAAAATACGCGCACGCTGGTGTCGCCGCCCCCTACTGCAAGAAACGGGAAGCTTCTCTGCTAGTCGTGCGCAGGCGATCCGGTGAAAGCGGATCGATTTGCATGGTTGGAGGAAGACGACGCTGCCCGTCAAGCGAGTTCAAACAAGCAGATATCACAACTTGTCGGGCCCCTTCAATTCCGTGGCCACCGACGGCGGTGTCTCGTAGCCAAATCGGGCAAATTAAGTTGCTCTGCGACGCGCGAACGAGGCGTGCGGCACGCGCGATAGATCTTGCCGTTGCCCATGCCGGGCGGCCGGCGCCGAAAAAGCACGCGTGGCGGCTCCATCGATCTTCGCCGGCCGGGCCGTCGACGACGCGGCGGTGGTCTAGCTGCTTAATTGCAAGATAGGAGTACGCGCTTGCCATGCATACCCACCCATACGCGCGCGCCGACCCGGGGTTCAAGATTTGGAACGTTTGGCCGTGGGTCTCTTCGTCTTGCCTGGAGTCTTGGAGACACTCGGCTGCGAGTTCCGCCAAGTGACCGACCGGCCTGTTTCTGGCTTCTGCTTGTAGTACTAAGCTCTGTGGGATGCTCTGCCTGTTTTACAGCGCACATTTTCTAGTTTCTACTCCGTAATGAGCTCTGTTCGGCTGCGTACTTCATTCGCGGGCCGCAGTTTCGTCGGATGCGACTGCGACGCTGATGCCTGATGCTGGTGGCCGCGGCTCGCTGCGGGATCGCATGACGGTGGCTCGCCATGTGCAGTCTCGCTGATGTTGTGAAGCCAAAGCAGATCTGCGCGTGGTCGCTTTGCCGGAGCAGCATCTCACAATAGCAATGACATCTTCTTCTGTGGACTGCACGTGCCAAGCCCAGCCGCCGTGGCCCGCCATGCCAAATTCCTCCCAGTTGCAGAGCCCAAAGGGGGGAAAAACGACGACGACGTCCGGAGCTGTGGACGTCGCCGTGCCGCCCCGCTGCCGCATGACCCTCCCTGCTGTTGCACGTCGGAGACGCGGACGCCGCAAAAAAAAAATCCAAGCATCCAGCGGCTCTGGCGCTCTGCCTTGTAACGAACAGTGATAAAGTTGCAGAGTAGTATCATGTAAGCTGACACATGGTATGGATTGCTTCACATTTCACGCGCAACATAATGAAAACGTTTTTTCCCAATAAATTAATTATAACTTAAACGAAACACCCCGATCGACTATTTACACCTCTCCATCCATCTTCACGCATCAGCAATAACCGGTTCTGCCTTCGAGTGCTGAAGCCGCCGTTTCGACCGTTCCAAGCAAGCACTGGTACACCTTCTGCTTCAACTGTTCAACAGTTTCAGCCACCGAACCATCATAAGATGTATCCACCTCGTCCTGCAGCTGGTCGAGCCAGTTACTCGTTTCCTTGAGCTGCGAGAGCCGGACCGCGATCCGCCCATCCCCGCCCTTGGACTGTCCCCGCGCGCGATCTCTTGTGTTCTTAGCGATTTGATCCTCAAACTTGAACCCTGTTTCGAGAGCATCCTCCAAGAAGCTCAGGAACCATGACTGCGATTCTTTTTTCAGTGCGAGCCATGACATGCAGATCTCCTTGAAACCGTCTTCTCTGGCCCATTCCACCTTTTCGCTTGTCTGAGCGTCGTCGGAATTCTTTGCTGTATTGCATGAAGCAGCTTTGTTGTGAGATGCAGCAGCTTTTCTTAATGGCTTTTCCTTTTCTGGTCGAGATTCTTTGCTGGTCTCCGGTGAGTAAGCTTTCCAAACAGCACTTTGCTGAAGGATGAGCCGTTGAAGCAGAAAAAACTTGGCGATGGCAGCATGTGGATCCACCTCAGATGAATCGTTTACCTCAGCGAAAATTCTGTAAAAACACATAGGATTGGATTCATTATCATTCGCAGAACTAGAATAAACCATGTTGTTCATATTAAAAGGAATAGAAAGAAAAATTCTTTTTATGCATTGCAACATCAGGGGCAAAACTTATTCCATGCCAAAATCATGCATTTCAAACATCTGTGGTTATTCAGTTCAGAGAACGTGCCAGTTTCTAGTAGGAGTAGTTCTTTTCTGCCAGTTTCTAGTTCAGTGGGTTTCAGTGAACTGCAGCGTAAAGGTGCTTTTGCCATGCGATGCAAACCTTACAACTAGCATTGAACGAATACAGTTCTGCAAAACACAAAAGCTGACGTGCTCTAAAAAAAACACATGCTGATGCTCATTTAGATAGCTTATAAAACCTACAGTGCTGAGGTTACAAACTGTACAACTCAGATAGGTTCCAGGCAACACAGCAAAATCCAAAATAAAGTTTGTTGTATATCGAATTTGAATTCATCCATTTCAAAAGTGCCTGAGTCTTTCCCTACTTACGAAATCAATCATTTTATTTAATGAGATGGATACATTAGATAAAAAAGAAATATCTGAGCTATGGACATACTTACCCAAGGCCTTTAACAAGAGATGCAGCTGCAGTGGCCTCCCTTTCTGCCTCAGCTGCTACTATAAGAGCAATATTCTTCCTCCGGAGAACAGCCTAAACACACAAATGAATATTCAACAGGTATAGAACAATCTAGTGAAGTTAACTAATTACTGCATAAATTTCTTATATGCAAGTAATGGTTCAAAATGATGGCTCCTTAGCATGCGTGCACAAAACATACAGAATACAACACATTTAAATCATATAAGTTCCTTATACTTGATACAGTACATAACTAGATTTATATAATTGCTAAAATTATACCTTTCCTGATTTGATTAGGCTTGCTGGAAGGGAGTTCCAGGAGACAGTTTCCATGGCTCGTCTCTTAACGCTATTAGACACCGGAGGAATCGGACTGGAGGTACCATTCTGCTTTTGCAATGAAGTCCTGGCTGGGGTTGGAGAACTATAAGGCTCTGGTGCCGATTGTCTTTCAGTTCCAGAATCTTTTTTGCTATCCTTAGTTATTTGCTTCTTCACTGCAGCAGAACCATTCTGACTAGGTGAAGTGACACCATTCCTTCGTACATCTTTGGTAGTTTCTTGCTTTGAAGAAACTAATTTAGCACGATAAGGAGATGCATTATTTGGGCGCTCCTGCAATACCAGCAGAAAATTCCATCAATGAACATTTTATTTTTTTTCAAAAGTTCAAGTTGTACCTCTTTGTTAATTTAGAAGAGCATACATATTGGAAACATCATACAAAATATAATAATCGCAATTTAAATTATGAATTCTAATTGGGATCATCAAATACAATATATTATAAAGATAATAGTTTTGTTCTTAACATCTCACTGCAATTAAACCTATGAACTCAAACATACCTTTCCCTCTTGTTTGATTTTCAGAGCAGTAGACTTTTGAATTCCATCACCTGTGCTACTGCTGCCATTACTTTTCTCACTATCAGTACTGGAGTAGAGATTTGTAAGTTTTCCGTTGTTGCTTGACACCCCAAGCATATAGCGAGAAGCAACGACGGCCTTCTGCTCTTTAATAACTACCTTCCTCTGCAGATTTTCCTTTTCGCCTTCAGATAGATCAGATGACTTGGAGGTCCTCCGTTGTTGATCCAGTGCTTCCAAAACTCCACTGGGAGTTGACATTTGCATCAAATCCTTTGGATTTCCAATGCAAGGGTTCCTTCCCGGAACTGGTCGGACCCCAACAAGAACTGGAACAGGAATACTTGATTGAACCTTCTCAACATATATAAACTGTCCAAGCTGTAGTTTGTTTGATAAGATGAGTTCGTTGTCCTCCTTTGACAAAGAAACATATGTCGAGTGTGATGAATCAGAAACTTTGATAAAGAAACCATGGTCTGGCCAAAGCTCCGAGCCTGTAATTGCAGGGACTATGCTAATAACTTGGAGAAGAATTGACCGATATTCTCCACATACTTTCACATCGGAGTTAATATTTTTTAGAACCTTCAATAATATCCCTGGAGTAAGAGATGCCATTTTTTTCAAGCCAGCTTATTCCTTCTCTGAAAGAAAATGTAATTGTAAGTTAATTCCATATGTATTATTCTGTGATATGTGAAATTAATGCATCAATTATTGTCGCCATAGAAAGGGTAACTAAGTTCAGCATCACTTGTGAATTAATGGGTACAACAGGAAAATGGCTTCCTGATGGTGGGTCAGTATAGAAGAATATCAGCTTGAGCATTGATAATTAAGCTATATCAAACTAATATTCTTGAGTTTGATTACAGGAATTTAGCAAATTCGAAGAAACAAAAGGGAAAAGCGTACTGGGCGAAGCTTCAAAACCACATAAAGTAGCTGAATGGAAAAAAAAAACTATTAAAATAGAAAAACCTGAAGACAAAACTCCAAATCTATCCAAGATGTATGAAGAATAACGAAAGCCAAGGGAACAACAACCAAATAGAGGAAAAGAACAAACCACCCATAACAATGTTATTCAACACCAAACAATGTACAAACAGCAAAAATTCATTGACAACATAGCAAACCCAATAAAGAACCAATAAAACAATTCGTTGTTTGCAGGAGGGAGGAAAGTAGTTTATGAATAAATGGAAGTATTGGGGCAGGAAAAAGGGTTGCATCAACTTTTCTTAGCTTTACAGCAACGATTAGTAGACCCCAACCCCATCAACCAAAAAGCAAACAAATAATTCTTGCATAGCTCTAGCTTCATGGCCACGAGACCCACAAAAACGGAACCAACTTTCCCAATTCCTTCATGCCTCAATCCCCAAATAAAGGGATTGTGAGGAACAGAGGAAGTAACAGTGCGCCAAAACATTGTAGTAAACCGTCCTCTCTGGGTTTCTTGGCTTGGAAGCCAGGAAATGAATGACCTAACGGCCCACCAAACAGGAATTCTTGGGAGGGGCAAGAATTGTGTCGATTATTAAACTTCAAGGTCAGAATAATGCAATAGAGAAAAACAACACAAAAAGTTTTGCAGTTGGTGGCTTATGTGCAGTGCTACAGTATTGATGCTGCTGAGGAACATTCTGTCAACCAAGTAGAACTGCGTTATTATCAATTCGTCCTGCCGATGGCCCTTTGAAACCTCTGAACATAAGTTATCCAAGATGACATATCATTTCGTAGCAGAAACGATGCAAATAACAGGCCGCGATTAGAGCTAGGCTAAGGAAACAAGGGACGGCATCAAGAACGGCGAAAAACAACCAAGTAAATCCACAAAGGTTTCAGTGAACTCACCTCTGCCTCACACGGCCCTGCAAGCTTGTTCAGAAGCAAGGACAACAAGGACAGCGGTTGGGAGAAGAAAGCCGGCCAATTCCTCGAACAGTTACACAACAGAAGGCGGAGCTCGAGCAGGAGCTCCCTGTCACCGGAGGAGAATCAGTTTAGAAGCACTCGCACACGAGAACAGCAAGCAAAGCTCCCCTTTTTTTTCTGCGGCCGCGCCGCTCCCTCGAACAGGTAGCGGAGACGACAGGGAGGGGGAGAACCAGGGAGACGGAAGCAGGAGTACCTTTCGGTGCGGGAAGACGTGGAGCGGGGCACCCCCAGCCCGCGCGGCCGTTGGCCTCTCCAAGGCGGGCGGAATATAAAGGAGCGGAGATGACGAGGCCGCGCCCGCCCAACTGCCGCAACAGCCTCTGACACCCCGGGCCCCCTGCGGCCGAAGCCCAACTGCCGAGAAGAGTCGAGTCGAAGACGAGGAGGACGCAACGACTCGCACGACAAGCAGAGCAGAGCAGGCGAGCTGCTCCCAGCCCCGACGTGGCACCGGTGCCCCGCCGGTGCGCGTCGGCGTCGCGGCCGATGGGCCGTTCGAATCGCCTGACGCCTCCGCCGCGGCTTGGCTCGTGCGCGCGCCACGGAACGAACGAGCCGTGGTAACCGCAGCAGGACGACAACGACGATCCCGTCAGCGCGCGCAGGATTTGTATATCCGCTTCGGCCGCCGCGTGCGTGCGCGCGGTCGACAGGTTGACCTGACCGAACTCCACCCGGCCCAGTTCAAGCCAAGATCATCCTCGCATGTTTGCAACGTGCCAAGCTCTACACACAACCTCGCCGATCCAACGAGAGGACAAAGGCAAAGATTCCTCCTCTGCTCGATTAGCTGATCTGTTCCAGCCGTCCGTCCCGCTCTCGGGTTCGGCAGGTAGTGGAAGGCCACGAGGAGTTCGTTTCGCCGTGACGTGGTGGCCAAACGTCGCGGCCTCGGTCGTGCTAGCGTGCACGCAGCTCGGGTTTCTGAACGACTGAACCTTCACAAACAGTGTCAATGTGTCATGCCACCATTCGTCTTCCTGCAACAAGCAAACCTGCTCATCGACGTCATCGTGCCGTCGCTGGCTAGCAAAAGTGTCGACCCGGATTACGCCAGAGGTGAGGACGTCAAGAATGAGGGTACCGGGTAGTACAGCATACTCCTCCTACCTAGAATTGATTGCACCGACGAGCTTGAGGATGATGCTGATGCTAAGAGGGAATTGTTGAACTTTGTAGGATGCCGATCTCTGATGTCTCACCTCACGAAATCGACTCGAACCGGCATGTCAATTTCGGACGAGAACGACTGCTCGTTTCCTCTACCTCTCGCGTCTGAACAACAGCTACGGAGCAGAGAAGTCTGCTACTCGTAGTAGTATACAAATAACAACACTAAAACATATTTGACAGAGCTTTTAGTTCTTGATTCTAATCACAAGAGTTATGCCAAATGTTGTTTATCATTGATTTTTGTCTGATTTTGTCTAATTATGTGAAGTGATTCTCTGAATAAACTAAATTAAAGTGGTATGAGCTAGAAAAATAAATTTCTGATTTTAAAAGTTTATAATAGATAATCAAAGAGAATCATTTTTATCTATAGAATCACTTAATAAAAAAATCAAAAATAAATTAAAAAAATTAAAAGCTAAAAGCTCTATAAAAAAAGCTTTAATTTATACTACTATTGTTTGGTTTCATTTTACCTTACCCGTTATGTACATAGGAGTAACTGGCATGGCCTAATACTGAAGATTGACAGACACACAGAAATGAACCTCACTTTCGACGAACTCCCATCAACTGCAAAAGGATCCGAGGCTCTGTCATCTACAACACGGCCCTGAACTGGCAAACGACGAAGCGTCAGCTTCTGACGAAAATGACTGTTCACTTCCTATAACTTTCGTTCTGAACAACAGCTGACACAGCATACGTGCTTCAACAAGACAGAACATGCCATAGCTCGATTCACTTTGTTTGGTTTGGTTTCGCCTTAGCGTGATGCTAATGTGACGGTTGGTACGTCCTCATATCATACCGAGACGGCTTATGAGCAGTTCGTACTGAACATTAGCAGCAACTACACTGACACGGACCTAACTTCCAATGAACTCCACAGTCTGCAACCAAAGCATCACGCTGATGCAAAGGCATTACCCTAAAGAAACACTCCTAAATAATTCACGCAATCATTAGAACAGTTCAACCATCGTGCTAGCTCTCTGCTCATCCGAATCGGATCGAAGCCGTCGGAAACAGCAGCTCGCCGGTCATGTCAAAGCAAGATTTCTCATCATCATGTTTCCTACTGCCACAACGTTTCCCTTTCCCCGTTTCAACTCTCTCCTAATCTGATCTGTGATTTGCTTGCATCGCCGTCAGGAGTCGGGGAGCCGAGCAGTGTCAACGTGGACACTTCATCTTCTGATTTGAAGGTTTGTGTAGACTTGCAGTTGTGTAGCTGAAACGTTCAAATGAAATGCAACCAACATGCATAAATAAGCCATTGCAGGACATTGACTAGTCTCCTTATATTTCAGGATGCTGATTGCAGGGGCCAACTAACACCGTCTAGAGACAGAGCTTACTCGGTTGTCCATTTCTGATTACACCGAACTGCAAAAGGTTAGATTATGGAGTACGGAAGAAACAGGATATTCAGTAGCCTGATTTTGGAACAGTTGGTCCCAAGCCCCAGCTCGTCAGAAACCTGTTCCATTGCAAAGGTGAAATGAAATCTCTGATAAACTGTTGCTGCTGCATCTCAGCTACGGGAGCACAGCCCTGTCAAAGAACAGAAATCAGACGTAGAAGAAAATAATCTTCTGTGCAGTACTACCTCAGTTTCAAAATAAAATCATTTTTAGATTTAAATAAAATCAAACTATTTTAATTTTAACTAATAATATCTAAAAAGTTACATAATTTTATAAAAGCTTATTTAATGCTGAATTCAAAAAATATAATTTTTATATAATACGACATTATTAATTGTATATTATTAATACTCAAAGTGATAAAATTTGACTTTGACTAAATCTAAAAATGCTTATATTTTCGAATAGAGAGAGTACAAATCAGAGGGGGTTTTTAACTAGTCATTGTGTAACAAAACATCGTAGGTGCATCACATTTATTGGACGTCTCGATACTCGTGCTAACGCTACGATCTAAAAAAATATTAATTTTAAAAATAATATATTAATATTAAATTTTGAAGTTTCACATTTTTATCATAAAAGATTAAATATAAATTAATCATTTAAAGTTTACATGCATCATAGCTAAAACAACTTCACATGACACGGCGACACGTGCAATGGTAGACAGAGAGCGCGACGCGGTTGACAGGGTGGAGCGGACCAATGTCGACGAGAAGCAATGCAGTGCGGACGAGGCGGAGCTAAACTTTACCCGATGCGGCTTCACGCGACACGGCGGCATGGGTGTAGTGGATGGATGGTAACGGTGTGGAGTTTTTTTGCTATTATGATACTCACTTCGTGGGCTTTTTCAAAATATTGCTATTATGATACCCACTTTGTGGGCTTTTTCAAAATAATGCCCTCGTCGGTGAGGCTTCTAGATCTGAACTCATTTTCATTTGATCTTTGAATTTTTTACATGGAATAATGATAATACCCTTCAGCATACGATAATCTAATTAAATTATTTGATGTTTTTGCTTTGATATATCTGATGGCATTTGAATCAAATTAAAGCTGCTCTAGATACAGAATAATAAAGCATCTACCATAGGTCGTAAAACATGCTTTTCTAGCCAAGTTTAGGCTCCTTTTAACTTAACATCGAATATTATAAATATAAATTATAAATAAATTTAAATTTTAAAATTTTAAAATATAACAAATATATAATTAGATTCATCTTAAAAAATATTTTCATAATATATATAACTTTTTAAGTAAAAATATAAAAAATAAATAGAAAATTGTTTAAAACGACAAAAAAATTACGTGTGTTGTAGGACACGTCACCCGATCTGTCCGTGCACGTAATTTTTTTTACATGCAAGGTGCCCTTGGGCGTATATAATTTGCATGATGAGAATGCACCATGCATCCGTAATTTGTTTTAGATTGTTGTATCAAACAATTTTTTTTAATGATGTAATTTGTTTTAGGTTGTTGTAACTAATAATATTTTTTTGTGTACCTTAGGATTAGGGAGACTAGAAGAGCTCGTATGTTAGATTTATAAAAAGTGTATGTGAAGAGATTTTATCCGTCAAATTTGTAAATCAGATTTGTAAAAAGAGACAAATTCAAATGCATTTTTCATGTGCACATAGTTAATTTATCTCTACATAGAAAAAAAAACTGTGATTTTTAAATTACAGTGATTCCATGGACAGGGATCCATTGGCGGCAAGAAGATGATGCGCAAATGAGGAAGGTGGCTTGATCATCCTTCAAGAAAGTCAGCATCATGGAAGAGGACAATAGCTGATCGCTAGTTGCAGACCGCATCAGGAATACGGAGTACGTCTGATATGGACACTTCTGATTTGAAGGCTTGGGCATGTGGAGTAGCGTCTGATATAGGTGTTCTCAGTAATATCTGAGTTGGGCTTGGGCATGTGGATAGGGATCTCACTCTAATGGCCCATCAAATAGCAAACTGATGGGTCAAATCTAAAACCAAAATGATGAACCATTAGTGTAAGGCATCCACTTAAGCTGCTTCCGCGGCCTGTTACGCCTCAGGTGTCAACAAATATACTTTGGAGACAGTCTGTAGCAGTAGATTTTCATCCAAACTTTGGTTAAACAGTCACATGTATAATAGCAACATCTATTGCCAAGTGGTAAGTCTTGAACAGATTACAATTGCACGAACTGAGTTCAGAAAGACACGACACAACAAACATCCACCGCGCAAACATCTTATGGTAGTCTCTCGACTCTCCTAACAACTGATAATTAAACGAACACAACACAAACCACGTAGAACCTTAACGACACTCGAGTAGGCTGGAACACCCAAACAAATCGATAGCTTCATCCTAGTATATATCGATCGTATGGTCCATGCATCGCCATTAGTGGAGCAGCAGCATGCTTGCAACTTGCACGGCATGGGAGGATCGATAGATAGATCTCACTTTGTTGTTAGGCGTCCATGCGCGCCGGGTACTGGTCGATCGAATCGAGCCACGGGCTGCGCGACAGGCGGCGCACGCGGCGGACGGCGCGCCACACGGCGCTGTTGCACTTGAACCCGGAGCCGAAGGCGAGCTGCCAGACACGGTCGCCGCGGCGGACGCGTCCCTTGGCCTCCAGGTACGCCAGCTCGTACCAGATGCTGCTGCTGGAGGTGTTGCCGAAGCGGTGCAGCGTGGCGCGGGACGCCTCCAGGTCGGAGTCGCGGAGGCCCAGGTTGCTCTGCAGGTGCTCCAGCACGTCGCGGCTCGCCGCGTGCATGCAGAAGTGCTCGAACGCGCGCTTGAAGTCCGGGATGTACGGCGCGGCGGCGGACGCGTCCCCTGGTGTTGTCGCCGGCGGTGGGGTGGACTCCTTCGACGGGAACAGGTGGCGGAACAGCACGCCGGCGAAGAACAGCAGCTGCTCGGAGAAGGGCAGCACGAGGGGCCCGAGAGTGGTGATGTTGGTCTTGAGCGCGTGGCCGCCCACCTCCAACAGGTCGCGGCTGATGGACAGGCCCTTGATCCGCTGCTCGTCCTCCTCCTGGTACACAGACCTGAAGGCGCGGTCGTCGGCGCCCTTGTGCGTGCGCACGACGTGCTCCAGCTGGTACTTGGCGCGGTGGAAGTCGCGGCGGCGGTTGGAGAGCAGCACGGCGGCGCAGCCCGCGCGGAAGAAGGCGTTCGGGATGAGCATCGACCGGCGCTTCCCCGGGTACCAGGTGAACGACACGGCCTCGGTGCTGACCACGACGGCCAGCCCGGCGCCGCTCGCCTGCAGCATGTCGCGCGCCAGGTCGACGGCGATGACCCCCGCGCTGCACCCCATCCCGCCCAGGTTGTAGCTCAGGATGTTCCCGCGCATCTTGTAGTGGTTCACGATCATCGCGGAGAGCGACGGCGTCGGGTTGAAGAGGCTGCAGTTGACCACGAGCACGCCCACGTCCTTGGGCCGGACGCGGCACTTGTCGAAGAGCTCGTCCAGCGCCGCGAACATGGCCGTGGACGCCTCCGCGCGGCCCTCCTTCATGGTCGCGCAGTTGACGTTCGGCTCGAACACGCAGCGCGGCATGTAGGACTCGTCGCCGATGCCGGACTTGGCGAGAAGGCGCGACTGGAACGCCAGGCTGTCCTCGTCGAACTTGCCGGACTTGCGCGCCAGGTCGATGAACTCCGCCTTCGACACCTGCGCGTACACAGCAGCGTTCGTTCACTGAACGAGAGAAATTCGTTTGTTTCCATGGATAAAAATTCTCCTTTTTCCCCTAATTAAAACGGCTGAGGTGTTAGGCCGACTGATCAATCCATGCAGAGTGGCACAGATACCTGCACGAACAGAACTACAGCACTGTACAACTACTACAGTTAGGTGCGTCGGTATATGCATGAGTACGTACAAACTTTTTACGGCTCATTGATTTGCAGCGGCCAACCGCGTCGCTGAGACGAGTAATGACACCGATGGCAGCCCATGGGCATGGTCAGGCGCCGCGCGCGGCCCACCCATTCATACCGGTGGGCCCCAGGCCCAAAATGCATTACTCATGTAGCAGATGATTATTTTTGCATGACTAACCTCACTTTACTTAGATCGCGAGTATTAAGTTTTTTTATGAATTTAAAATGTTTTCTGTGACTTCTGTCCATGAGAGCACTATGATCACAATTAAGGAGCTAGCCAACCACAGTACTGCCTACAGCGACTACGAGTCTTCCATGAAGCTACCATAATCAAACGTTTCAACTCGTCCATGTACTGTACCTTCGTAAAACGGATAGAGATTAACAAAAATCCAGCAAGAAAGCGAAGTTAAGCTAACTTGAAGCAGCACCCTGTGCTATATACCTACGCACAGATCTGCGAGAAAAAAAGGCGCACGTAGTACAAGGACTGCATGCAAATCGTTACCTTGAGCTCGTCGGCCGGCTTATAGCACGCGAAGTCGATGAGGTAGACGGGCCTAGGCCTGGACATGATGTAGACGGAGATGGTGAAGGCGAGGACGGCGAGGAAGGCGAGCACGGTGGCGAGGTCGTAGGTGTCCTCCTCCCAGAGCTTGCGCCACAGCTCGTCGCGGCTGAGGCTGCCCACCTCGGCGCCGCACACGAGCACGATGACGGGGATGGTGGCCAGGTACACGCCGTGGCTGAGGAGGTAGTGGTACCCGAGCCGCACGTACTTGAGGTTCACCGACTGCAGGAAGTCGGGCAGCCGGCGCCGCACGCGCACCGAGAACGTCGGGGACCCGGCGTCGGGGCCCGACGGCTCCACGCCGCGGTTCACGATCTCGGTAGAGAGCAGCGCCTGCTCCCGCGCCATGGCCGCCGCGCTGGATCTGTGTATCGTCTCGCTGGTGGAAGAGGGCGCTGCTGGTTGCAGTCGCAACGAGGCAGAGGTGAGGGAGAGCAATAGGGTCCAGGACAGGAGTATTCATACAAGCGGCTGGCGGAGCAGGAGGTAGAAGAGGAGCTGGTGGGTGGTGGATGGCAGTTAATGCCATTAGAGGCGAACAGGCTGGGGAGGGACGGACGGACGGAGGGGGTGGTCGATGGATTCAGGGCTCATCAAGCATGGCGTGCTTGTGCACTGAAATGCTGCAAGCATGTGCAGAGTTTAACCCCGAGTTGATACACGTTTGTGTGGAGTTTGGGACGGAGATGCTCGGCTGGTGCAATTTGCGCCCACCCTTTCGAGGGTGAAATCAATTGCATGATCTGTTTGGCTAGCTGGGCCTGGGCCCTGTTCATTTGATGAAAGAACGGGGCACGATCTGATCTCACGGACAGCGTCTTCACTAGTGGCTGTGCAGCGGTATCGGCAAAAACTGTGTTTGAGTGCATGAAATTTCTCAAGAGGATTTTTTAAACTGATCTCATCATTAATTTATTGACGCTCAGGATCTCTGGAGCAGGGGAACTTCAGGGTTTCTGGAGTACCCCGTTACAAAATTATTGCAGAGGGTAATCTTGGAATAAAGTTCTACTAGTACCATTTTCTGTTATTATCTTACAAAAATAAAAGATTGTGCGCAACAGGGCATGCCTTTTCCGTTTAAGAAAAAGACTGGGCAATGCAATTTGGCAAGCAAAGACATCATGCTAGTAATATGACAGAGTGAACAGGGCCACGAGCAGCAGCTCATTCATGGCGAAAGCAACAGCTTGACCCCAGTCAGCAAGGCTTAACCACCCTTGTAGTGACAATTATCCTCGGGTGCACGCGAGCAGTTGGGACCTCAGCTTGCACTATCACTCAAAGTCTTGGCTTGGTGTCATTGTCTCTGTCCTCTCTAATTTTAAATTGATGTTGCTGTTGATTTTTAAATTTAACTTTGATTATTTGTCTTATTAAAAAAATTAGTTTAAATATGTAAAATTTTAATTTGTGA
Source organism: Zoysia pacifica (assembly GCA_001602315.1). Taxonomy (NCBI): domain Eukaryota; kingdom Viridiplantae; phylum Streptophyta; class Magnoliopsida; order Poales; family Poaceae; genus Zoysia; species Zoysia pacifica. Next base: position 53,003 of record BCLH01000060.1, read on the forward strand.
TTCAAATAACTCTAATGATTAATCAAATTATAATAAAATATATAATTTTTATCAAAAAAAAATTTAAATAGAACGAATTGTCAAAGTTAAAATTAAAAGTAAACGATGACATCAATTTAAAAACGGAGAAAGTATTTCCTTCTCAGATCTGATTTTTTTTTTTGTCACAATCTAGAAGATAACAATGGTTTCATGACACCACAAGGGAGAGAAACGGTTGAATATCTTGGAATGTGTATTCGTTTGCCCAGTCAGCTGCAAATATAATTTTCTTGTGGAACATGCATAGCGATAGGGACAAAATTAATGTGGATATTGGATTTCCGCAACTACTTCCAGCCCCCTAAATTGACAGGTCCCGTTCACGCTGTACAGCATCATAATGGTACAGCTGCAACAGTTTAAGCTGAAGAGGTATCCCGATTTGATGATGAGGTTGATGATCGAGAAGTTGGATTGATCCGGACATTATCCATCGTGACAGGCCTTTTCTGCACATGAAATTCATCTTTTTGTAAGAATCAAAACGCAACCGTCTAGTAACTGAATGTGGAGGCGGCTTGGAAATTAAGATTCACTGGACGGGAGAAAAATAATATAAGAACCCTGTTACATCTCCTTGTATGGACAAGCCGCCATGGAGAAATGGCCGTTTCTCCGAGTGACCGCAGGGCCATACCGGCCAATAAATTCAGGAAACTGAACAATGGGAGAATATTTCTGGGTTATGCCGAAGAGAATGCAATTGTCAACAGCATGGTACTTCAGCCTCAGGACTTGTTTCCGTGTGAGCCCGGCCCTTCAATAAGGATCATGGCTCCCTACAAATACGAATCAGTAGCATGGACGGGTGGCCGGGTGGGAGATCGCTGGTGCAGGAACAACATTCATGGTTGTAACCAAGTGAAGTAAATGGAGACATCTTGCTCCCATGTGGTTGCATTAAGCAGCGCCTCTGATCGCCATGTGAGCATGTTTGCAGCACAGGTGCTGGATTTCTCCCGTGGACTGACCAGTGAATGTCAGAGTGAAATATTTCCTGGTGAAATACGCAAGACGAGTGAGTTGACGATTGCAGATCATCGATCAGAATAAGCAGAATACATATCCTACATAAATCTGTTGTTATCAGGTTAAGTCTAAGATGACAGATAAAACAACACCAGCAATTAAACAGCCAGCAGATTGCAGTGAGGGGCAGCATTTGTGTTGCTTAATTGTCATGACCAGCTGATTGCTTTTCCTTTCTATTTGCGGCACTGTAGCACAAAGCAAACCACATAAACAGATTAAGGGGGCGTTCGGTTATTCCTGGGGTAGGGTTGGAATGACCGGGATCGAGGAGGATTCATTTCCGCACAAGCTAGCCCTCTCCATTCCTCCTCTAATCCTTGTCAATCCAAGAGAACCGAACATGCCCTAAGGACGCAAGTTTCGACAAGATCCAAGTGGTGACCGGTAAAGTAGGACAGCATCTAATACTGCTTTAAAACCGTCAGAAAATTTGCTGGACGTTGCAAGAGATCGCATATTATTATAGGAGGACAAAAGATGACAGGTAATGTCGTCTTCAGATATTCATTATTTGGCCAAATTGCTGAAAATGTACACCAGCTGAGCGAAAACGAAATACATCACCTCATGCCTCCTCGAATGCTGAAAGACTGTTCAGTTGGGGATATCTTGGACAGAATCATTTTACCTGAGTGCAGCAGCGCATTACATGCTTTGCCTCAACCATCTCTTCAAAGAAATTAGCAGACAGGCAGAGCCAACTGATCTCAAACAAAATGAGCAAGGAATGATTGAGCAGTATGCAACCCAGCCGTATCCAATCAATGTGATCTGTTTGAGATTAAGTTCACATATGGGTGTCCAAAATATTCCAGTAATGAGCAAACTAGTATCCAATCTGTCGCAGCCCATTTAAGAAAGGCCTAATATCAGGAATTTCAAATATGTCAACTGTAAAGAAACAAGCCCATGACTATGCATGGAGGAATATATTATATCCGCAATTAAATGATCATAAGCTACCTGTGAAAGCAGCAATGAATCTAAAACCACAAATTCTGCTACATATGCACAATTGCCTATTCACTCTCTGCAAATTCACTCATATCACCTAAATCCATCTCAGAACCATCTGAAATTGAAGGATCATGTAAGATATCATCTGATAGTTCACTTGCGACATCCATTAAGGCATCGTCATCACTACTAGCACCATCAACACCGAGAAAACAGTCTTCTGACTCAGAAGATTTGCCAAGTTTTCCAAGGTTCTTTATCCTCCCTCTGTAACCAGTAAGTTGAAGGACCTTTTCCCTCCACCGCACCAAGGGGCACTTGTCTATCAATTCTGTTCCGTCATATGCCTCTGTTAAGAACACGCTCAGTCTCTTCCCCCTCTCAGAAACGTAAAAGATGCCGTAATGCTTCAAAAGCAACCTCATCAGCTTCTGCGGCATAACAAACTCACGACGGAAATGTGTAAGATGATCGGTCACCAGCCTCCTTTCCAACATGAAGCTCAGTATCTCGTGCATCACTGCAACAGCCCTCTTATCGAACTCTGGAGATCCAGGAGTCAATCCCTTTGCCTCCGCATAAGGGGATAGGTACGTGATCTTCTGAAACTGCTCGGTGTTGCCTGTCTTTACATAATGATGCACTTTCCCACGGAATTTGTAGTAACTTGTAAAATTTGGTGGGAACTTCATAGGGAATGGAAGCGAAAGCTCTCCAGGCGTTCCAGGGTTGGGCTTAGCATTGGCATTGCCGGCCAATGCTGTTTTCATCTTCTCAAGCTCAGTGACAGCCCATTCTGGGTTCCAGGAGTTAAGCTGCAAGTAATCGCCATCCTCCAGTCTGACTACCCTGAACAGCTCGGGGAACATGTGCACCCAGCGTGTCCGGAAGTCATGAGGAAGCCCCATGTCGCGCCTGAAGTGCGCGATCTTCTCCACGGGCAGAAGCCGGTCGACCGACATCATGAGCATCCTGGCAACGTACTGCGCAGCCACAGGCGCGTGCTCCTCCAGCAGGCGCGCCTCCTCCTCGACAAGCTCCTCGGCCCGCGGCGAGAGGCCGGCCCACATGACGCCGCGGCTGTCGCGGCACACCTCGAACATGCGCGGCGAGCGGCGGATGAAGTGGGCCACCTTGTGCGGCTTGGTGAGCCCCAGCTGCGGGCGTAGGATCTCGAGGCGCTTCAGTGGGGTGACGTGCTCCTCCTCCTTCTTGAGCGCGTCGACGACGGTGAGCACCTTAGACAGCACCTTCCAGCGCTCCGTGGCCACCTCGAGCGCGTGCACGCGCTTCTTCTTGCTCCGCTCCTTCACGCTGCGGCCGCGCGTCATGCCCCGAGAGGGGGGGATCAGGAAAGGGCATCGGCGTGTCCCCTGCCCCGGGTCCGCGCGGCGGAGCAGCTCGGTCAGACAATTGCGCGAACGGGTGCCCTGCATTGCGCACGACGCGGCGCGTCGAAGAGGAAGGGCAACGGGAACCGCTGGAAGGTGGGTGCGGTGGAGTTCGAACCCAGTAGCGCCGCTGAATAGCAGTGAGAAAAGGACGAAAACGAGGACGTGGATGCGGCCGGGAGCGCCGGTGAGGTGAGCGGCCGAGGCGGCGGGACGAGAGAATCATAGAAGCAAGAACCGAAAAAAAGGCCGCCGGTGCTGATCGTTTAACAAGAGGAAAGGTTTGAATACGTAACCCATCTCCTTGTTGAGCCGTATGGGCTCATTGTGATGGGCCTCTTAGCTGAGCCCAATATAAAGGGGTTATAGGCTGCTATCACTGGGCCAGCTTCTCTGTACCCAAGGGGCCGAGCGCGGTGACGACTGGGCCCAGTAGTCAAACCTGCTCTGTTGGGTCGTCGTTCGTTGAAGCTTACGCTGCCGGTGCTCCGTGCACCGGCACTACCTCGACGCTTCCACATTTTACCCCAACAATATTAAAAAAGAAAAATAAAACAGGAAGGAAAAAGAATCACAAACACCTGTTGACCAAGTTAACATGCTTTTGCTGGCCTCCGGAACACCGGCAGGTTCCAGGAACTAATAACCAAGGCGCCATGTACAATTGCAACTTGTATCCGAGTTCTTATCCTCGTTTGTACTATCTGTTGCATTCTTTCCTGCTGACGACGGCGCAACAAAGCGCAAGCTTTCCCTTTTCAAAGAAAGGGAAGGCGCCTAGAAGAAGCGAGCGGAGGTGAACTCTCACGTCGCGCACGGTTCACGAGTCACCGCGCTCGTCACCCGCAATACGTCACAAGTACCTACCTACCGGGAGGGGCCAGGTCTCACCACACATGCACGTTGCCTGTGAACGCAACGCACACGCGCCTTGCCTCGTGCGAGGAAGACGACGATGGAGGCCGGGACGCCACCGTGGTCGTGGTTCTGTCGCGTCCTTGTGAAGCTCCTTTCGTTGCAGTTCCTTGCCGCCAACGCCCAACGAGCCCGATCGATTCGGCTGCCGCGCCCTGCCGGCACACGGTCCAACGGGGACGGACGGTCGGACGGATTCCTCTCCTCTTCCTCGTCGTGCGTGATCCGTGGTGGCGACCACACGGAGAGGGAGGCAGAGAGCCTTCCGCGCACGCACAGGCTTCTGGCGCGGAATAAGCAAACTGACTTGCTCCCGGTGGTCTGTTCGTTTTTTTTTTTCTTTCCCAAACTGCTTCAGACTTTTGCAGCGATGGTGCCGTGGATCACTGGCCTCGCGCAGCGTACGCGTCAATGCACATGCAGCTATACTCCTACCACCAGCTCGATCGCATGCACGTTTTGAATCGAGTCTCTTTTGAATCGGTGAATTGCGTGGGGACTTTGAGTTCAAGGCGTTTCAAACTTTGGACTATCGACTACCGTGCGTGACCCTCACGACAACAGCTACGACCCATCAAGGCATCCTTTCTTCTTTAACAATCGCACGCCCGAATAATAAGAACCGTGATGCGCGGATCGCGAATAAAGAAAGCATCGTGCTACCGCATGCGGGTTACTGTCTGAAACGTGCGGGAATCGCCGGAGTATATTATTCCGGGCGGGGCCCGTACAGTACCGACAGCTAGCAAAGGCCCCATTCTATTCGATTCGTGGAATGCGCGAAGTTGACGCGAAACACGGTTTCGTGGGCACGTTTTCGTGGTGTCCTTTTGGACCACCTTCGATATTTTTGAACCGTAAACTATTTGTGGACTGTGGGCGGGGATGGTTCGGATCGCTTTCCGGATCTTCTGTTTCAGCCTGATGACTCGAGAGAATTTTAGTACTCCGTACATGAATTTCGTTTCGAAATTGATCAATCTATATCTTTCTATCAAAGTTTTGCTAGAGAGAAACGAATTCTCCTGATTCAAAAAAATATATATCAACAAGAATACAAACTCTACAATTCTATCTTCTTTGTATGAGACGAGACGAGACGAGAGCGCAAGCAACCGCTCTGGCTCCTATCATGGATCCAATTCCAATCCGACCCCAAGAACCATCGCAGCTAATCAACCAACCAACTAATCGATCGAGGAATCGCCGTTCGTTCACATCGCGACGGCGGTCCCCAGCCCGAGCCGTGGAACCGCCTGCTTCTTCTCCGATTTCTTCGCAACGTCGCCCTTGGCCTCCTCGGCCGGAGACGGGCGGGCGTACGGCGCGGCGCGCTCGACGATCCGGTCCTTGCGCTTGGCCAGGAACCGCTGCAGCGACGCCTTCCGCGCGATGGGCAGGTCGTCGCGCGGCGCGGGGGCCGCGCGTTCCACGCCGGCGGCGGCAGCCAGGCGCATCACCTCGGCCGCCTTATCCACCGGGAAGTCCTCGAACACGACCACCCGCCCGCCGTAGACGACGGTGAGCGGCGCCGCCTCCTCGGCGGGTGCGGGCGCCGGCGTCTCGTCCTGCACGTCGGCGCCGGGCATGAGGCTCAGCGTCGTGGCCGGGGAGCGCGGGACCGCTGCGGTCGCCGCCGCGGCCGCCGCGACGGCGGCCATCTTCTGCTCGGCCTTGACGTACTGGCTCAGCACCCCGCAGGCCAGCGCGAACCTCCGGCTCTTCGTCCCCTCAGCTGCAGCCATGGCCATGTCGATCAACTGTCAAAGACCCCTTCTTTTCTTCCTCCTCCTCTTGCTGTTGCAGTTGCTCCTTGTGGTGGTGGTGAACTGGTGACGCGCTGTTGAATGTATGGAATGGTTGTGTGGGGCATGTTTTATAGGAGCAGCGAGGCGGACGGGAATGGGAGAGGGATTACCGGGTGGAGTGGAGTAGCGGTGGACAGTGGACCTGCAAGTGGTGGTCGTGATGGGCACGAACAACACGTGATTTTTGTGGGCGGGGGAGCAGGGGTGATGGTGGGCCCCGTGTGTGAGGTGGGAACGGTCGTCCTTGGACAGTGGCTGAGAGACGTGGCCAAAGCAAATGTTTTTCAGTGCCGCTTTTTTTTACAACCTTTTATTCTGTAGAATAAAATAGCTTCAAGAAGAAGGAAATACTCGCATGATAGCCTCGGCCGTCTGATGTTCATCCTCTGCCACGAGTAGCCACGTTGCTTTAGAAAAAAAAAAAGCTGGATTCCCTGGGTTATATAAGTATAAACTTTTTATATGTACAACTTGTGGGTCCATAATTTCGAAAGACCGTATCGATTTTATACTCACGAGTTCGGTAACGGGTTGGCCGCCTGCTCGGTGGCTCCGCAACGGCGTGAGCTCCATTTGTTGTTCTCCTATTAGCATATATTCTTTCCCGACAATTTAGGTTTCACGGGACGGAATTACCGTGAACGAAAAAAGGTTCCACTTGCCGTCATGCGGTTCTTGTGCCCGTTAAAGCACTGTAGTACTTGCGTGCTACACACACGTACGGTACCTGCGCGTATGAAAAGCAACGGGGACCGCGCAGCGCTTCACGATCTTGGCCAACTCGCACAAACATTACACAGCGCCAAGTGCGCGCGCGCCTTTCCCCTGTTGCCTGCTCACACGGTCGCGAGAAAGCCGTCGGGGCGTCACGCCTCACGAGCCCACACCACGGCAGCAGCCTTTATCCCATCAATTGTTTGGCGCGCTTATGAATCACGAGGAGAGAAACGGCAACAGATCGGGTCATCCTGTTTCGCGGCAATGGGGAGCAAGCAGGACAGCGACGTGCACGACACCACCTGTCGCCTGACTGATTAATCGGAGCCCGGCCCGCCGCACGAAAACAATCGGAACATTTTCAGATCAGCTAGAGCTTGCTAGGACAAGTAGTACAACAGCGGGTGGAGGAAGATGCCGCGCGCGTCCGTCCGGCAATATGCGCGAGGAATTAATCTAGTCGCGTGCGCGGCAACGGGCGCGGATAGAGATTTGCAACTAGCTAGACCGATCGACTTATCACGACGCGATTTGTTCCGACGGAAAAAAGATAAGAAATGCACCAACAGAAAAGGGGAGCGAATATCGATCGCTTTCTCGCGCACGACAGCTGCTCATCAAGTTATTGTGAGGGTTGATTAATTGATTTGATTCCAGTCTCAAAATTTTTTTGATTTGATTCCGTGGACCGTGCAGGCGTGCTCAGCTGGTGTTAGCAAAGCACGTTTGATTTCTTTCGTTAAACCCCCGTCTCGATTCTTCTCGTGTGTTGACATTTCTGCCACGACGATCTGAATAGTAGTAGAAAATAAAAGTAAATGGGAACTGAAGTCAACTCTGTACCTAACCCAGAACCATGCATATTCCGATCCAGGAGCAATATTACCATGGAACAGTCATTTTTTTTTTTTTGGTGAACGAGTCACAATGATCGACGACCACAACATGTAACCACAATCAGTCATCAGCCACGAGGAGAAAGAACTGTCAACAAGCAAAGGCACGTACTCCCTCTACCATGTAGAGTTCTAAACGCAATTCTGACTCTAGGAGTACAAATCATGGCCGCGCCTATGGAGACCGGACTGTGACGCAGCTGCAGCCTACGGAGCGCAGACACATGGGTTAGCGGCTGCTGATTGATGATCTAGCCCTTTTTTAGACCGAGTGTGCAGTCAACTGCCCGGGTGGGTGGGATACTGGGATTAACATTTGAAAAACATGCGGATCATTGGAGCGACATGCCACGTGTCCAATTCAGCAGGCAAGCTAGGAATCATATACTGTAGGAGCAGCAGACCCTTGCTTGCAAAACAGAACCACTCCCTCTGTTCGCTACTGTTAATTGCTCCACTTAATCAAGGCTAGTGCGTACAATCCCGACAGCACCGGTCTCTTCGAGAGTTTCTTGAGTGCACCTGTGAACCGGAATATTCAAGCTGCAATTGGCGAGAGAGGTGGCCGGGTCGACTTAATTTCCCAGTCTCATACGCGCGCTCAAGTTTTGACCACGTCCGTGTGCCAGTAGTAGTGGACGCGCCACGATTCCAACAGGCGAGGCGTCTGCTAACAACAGCAGTGGTGATGGTTCACGCGGGGATTTTCAAGGTTTGTCGGAGCTTTGAAGCGGTAAACATTGTACTACCCCGACGGATCGGGTCTCGAGATTTGGCGACGGGACGTGTAACGACTGCACTGACCACGCGCACGCAAGCACGTTTCTCCTTCCTTTCTTGCGCTTTCCTCCGGCGTGTTCCTGCTTCCCACTCCGCCCGGTCCCTCCACGGCCACGGAACATGAAACCTTTTAAGTCCCCGTTAAAATGTAGAAATTTTATAAGAAATTCATAAAAAATTTACAAAAATCAGTTTAGTTTTATAAAGAAAAATATAAGAACAGAAAATTTTCTTCCGTTCCAAAGAGGCTCAGCTTTTGGCCTCGCCCAGCGCTGATACGGCTTGATTTAATTGATTGAATAAGTATGAACTTTGGCTATTGTTCTGGTTGACAGTTGTTCTTACTTTTGTATGACCATTTTGTGTTCAACCAGGACTTTGGAGAGGTTCCAGTTAACACGTCTGTCGATATGTACTCTCTTTCCACATGTTTTCTTGAAGTTAGATTTGTTAAACAGATCATGTCGTATGTTTTCTTAAAGTTAGATTTGTTAAACAGACCATGTCGTACTCTTTCCACAGACCAACCACCACCGATTCTGGAAAGCTTGAATAATACTACTAGCACTATAATGACGCAGGATGCATGTAAAAATCATAGGTATAAACATATCCCACAGGTTTATTTTCTGAATTTACAAACAATGAATACATACGGCTGGCCAGATGGATGAATATCAACGTAAAAGAAAAGAATCCTTTCAGTCACAAAAGAATTCTCAAACAGATAGAATCACAACTAATTAGCTTAGCTTAGCTCCTCCCCTGATGAGGCAACCCAGTGACCCACAACAAACAAGCAGGTGGTGCAAAATCCGACGGGGATGGAAAACAGTACTATGCAGTAGTAGTAATTTCCCTTTGCGATCTACTGGTGTCGTCTTCGTCAGATCCTTCAGCTCAGGCTGAGCGTGGAGTTCACGCTGAGGTACGGCGCGGCCTCGTCTTTCACACGCTTGCTCGCCGACTCGCTTGCCGCCGCCGGGTCCGGACCTGCGGTGGTGAGCCTGTTCTTCCTCTTGGCGAGGAACCTCTGGAGCGACACCTTCCTCGCGACGGGCATGTCTGCGTAAAGAAAGAAAGAATCATGAATGTTGTTAGCAGCCGGCCGGTAGGTATACTAATCTAATCAGTATACTAACTATATGTGTGAACGCTGCATGTATGTACGCGTTCGTTCCTACTACCTGGTAAGCAAGGCTGTCCAGCTCCGGCGGCGGCGGCGGGAGAGACGGCGTTGCAGGAACCCGCGACCTTCATGAGCTCCTCGGCCTTCCCGGCAGGGAAGTCGTCGAACACCACCATCCTCCCGCCGTAGAACATGGTCAGCGGCGCTGTCCTCTCCGGCTCCTTGCTCCTTTCCTGCGACGCGCCTTTCTTCAGCGTGCCAGGCTGTTGGGGGAAGAGGTCCAGCACGGTCCGCCTCCCCTCCTTCGGGGCCGGGCCACCAACAACATCCGCTCCCGGCACGAGGCTCACGGCCATGGCCGGCGGGAAGCGCGCGCCGGTGCCACCGCCGCCCTGCTCCTTCATGTACTGCCTGAGCAGGCCGCACGTCACCGCGAACATGCTACCGCCGCCGCCAGGCTTGACGGACTGCTGCTTCTCGGCAGCCATGACGTCGTACGTACGCTTCTCCTTTGGCTCACGGAATTGTCGTTGCTGTTGAAGAAGAGCACGAGACGGCACGAAGCGGCTCACATCCGAAGTCCAGGGATCGATCTTCTCGCTCGCTCGCCTGGCTGCCGCTTTCCCACCCGCTCGCTCTGGTTTTATAGATGCACAGCCGGCTGGAGAAGTGGAGAGGTTGATAGGCAGGCAGCTAACTAGCGCGGACGCCTTCCTTGGCAGGGGAAGGCGGCACGTGAAAGGTGAGCGGGCCTAGGGGCAGGGGGAAGGTTGGGTTGGGACGTCTCTGCGTTTTCCGCGGCTGATGGGTTCCGCTCGGTTGGTCTCCCCGTCGCCTCGTACGTCGTCGCTGGAGTCGCGTGTCGTGTGATGCGGTGCGGGAGTGGGGACTGATGTACGGCGCCAAGCAAGCAGCAAGGTTGTTGCGATGAACTCAGCGAGAAAATTCCTGGGACGACGGGCCGACGGCTACGACGCGGGATTTCTTGCTATTGATGAAGCGGCGGCTTGCTTTCGCGATGGCTAAAAACGAACCCAAAATAATGGACGAGACGGAGGAGATCGACCTCTCGGAAAGAACACGTTCATGACGACGCGGCGAGGTTCTTGTGACACGCACAGCAAAGGCATGCATCCAGCCGTGTCGCCGAACGCACCACTTGTCCAGCATTGAAGTTTTCAATTTAAAAAAAAAACGCAGAAATAAATTTTTTTTCCTTCAACGAAGACCTAAGCTAGATCCTCCAAAAGCAGCAGCCGCGCGCGCGCGCGCTCGTGACCGCGGTCGAGGAAGACGGTGACGTCGATGGGTATGCCTTCCGTTTCGATCTGAGAGCAACGCTCCCACCTCGCGGCCGTATTGCTGGTCGGTAGCGTGACAACGCGTGTGTCGCATAATGCTGCAGCACAAGTAGAGCCCGTGGTTCCAGTGTGGGGCCGCCGGGTAAACGCGTTTTCAGACCTCCGGTTGTTTTCCGACCCGGCCGGAATGTGAAGTTACTGGAACGGATTCACAAACAGGAGAAATAATGTAGCGGCAAAAAAAAAAAGGAGAAATAATTTTCTTAAAAAAGGAGAAATAACGTTTTTTAGTTCAAATACTCCCTATTTCTTAAGAATCAACCAATATTAGGTGGAGTACCAAAGAAATCTTCGCTTCGTATTGGGAAATAGTAGATCCTAATGGACGTTCTCGGATACGCTGTTGCTCACCATGACCATGGAGGCATGGACCCATGTATTTTGCTCATCTCTAATAGGACCTCCTATAATGGATCCTAATGGATGGTTACGGGCAGTGGCGGACTCAGAATTTTTGTGGAGCCTGGGTGAATATTTGATGGATAACAAATTTGTAAAATATATTTGTTATTAAAATAAGCATAGATACTAACCGTAATAGTTTTTTAACATATAGCTTTAATAGTTTTTTAACATATAACCGTAATAATTTTGGAACTAAACATCATTCAGTACATTAACTAGATATGACACAAATAGTCTCATTAGAGCACTAAATTTATTAAATTTTTTGCTACTAATTTACCATCAAAAGTTCTAATAAATATCCAAATGAGACTACGCAAGCTTAGGTGTATGAAAAAACAACATTTTTTATTCTTAATTAATCTAATGAAACTGTTTAAGAACAGCAGCTTCATCAAGTGATTTAAATAGTTTCCTCTTAGACCCGGTAAAAATATGTTTTTACATTTTTTTCTGTGAAATTAAACTAATTTCTATGTTTCAAACAGAGGCTTTAATGTAGAAAACAATTCATTTGTGATACCAAGCAACCTTAACAGCATCAGTTTCAAACTGAAAACAAATGAAAAGCGATCCTTTTTCTTTATCAAATTAACCGTTGACTAGGTATACGAGTATCTTCGTGAATCAGAAGAAACAACTCACTAATCCCACATATGAGAATTGAACCATTGGACTAGCTAGCACTCGGCGTTGGAGCCCGGGCAGCCGCCGAGGCTCGCCGGGCCTTGGGTCCGCCGGTGGTTATGGGCTCACTTGATGCACGGATTGCTCACACCCCAATTCGACCCGATCCTTATTGGGCTCGGTGCTCTGTTAATCGAAGTGCTAGTAAAAACCTTCTGGCCCGTTAGCAGGCCTCCTGCCAGTCCTCATGGTCCGTTCTCCGCCGGCGCCGTACACAGCACACGAGTCCGCACGCGCTCCGCCCGCTGCTGGCTCGCCGTTGCTCCGGCGCCGCTCGCGGAAATTCCAAGCTACTCTTCTCCCTGCTCCTCCTCGTCACGTCAGCTCGTCTTCTCCTTTGCTAACCTACCCGCAATCACGTTCTAGTCCCACCGCTGCGGTGCTGCACCTGCGGCAGACCTTGGATCAGGGGTGATCTCTCTTCAACTGTGTTGGATCTGTTGGCCTACGACGATGGCATCGACGGCAGCGGTCGGAAGGAGAAGGCGCGTGGCGGTAGTGGTGCTGGGCGACATCGGACGCAGTCCGCGCATGCAGTACCACTCTCTCTCCCTCGCCAACCAGGTATGCAGCTCCAGAAGATCAGAACAATCCCTACCCCCACCCCCCCCTTTTCTTTTTTAGATTAGACTCCACGCTCTGATATTCTTCTTCACAGGCTCGTATGGAAGTGGACATCGTTGCAAATGGAGGTATATTATTCACAATCCCGCATTCAAGTTTCAGAACTCTGTTTAATTTATATGACCAGCTACACAACTTACAAACTATTATGCGAAATAAAATCATGTTAGCGATGGTGTTAACCTCCATCGCTATTTTTTTTCCTGACGGTGATCTGATCATGTCTTATGCTTTGTGCAAACGAACAGGAAGTGATCCTCACCTGTCATTGGGACAGAATCCATCAATTCACATCCACGAGATGGTATTGATTAGGGATACTATTCTGTTTTCTTCTGTTGTCCTTTATTTTGTTCTTCCTATGTTAAACCTTGAAGTTCTCTTTTCAGAAATCAGTGCAATTAATAGGAATCTCAAAGATATCTCGTGCTCTGGCTCTTATACTTAAAGCTGTTATCCAGTTTGTCATGCTGATTTGGTTCCTTTGTTTTAAAATTCCTCGCCCTGATGTCTTCCTTGTTCAGGTTAGTATCAGGTTTGCTGGATTATGTATATACTCAGAATTACATGAACAGTAGGCATAATCATTATCAGTTAAGGTTCCATTTCCATCATACATCTGCCCTGTTTCTTTTTTAGAGTTACATCTGTCCTGCTTGATGCATGCAATGGTGGCCTATTTTTGAATCTTTTCCATTTAGGCAATTCGTAGTATAGTGCATCTGTGAAGCTATCTATCCTGACTTAAATTTCCTTAGCTGCAGAAGATGCCCCATTCTTATTGGATTATACTTGCACTTTTGTTATTATATATTTGTACTTATTTCCATTGATGTTGTGCATTTTAGTTAGATACAACCCCTTTTTTATGATTTTGCAGTATTCTATTTTATCTATTTGAAATGCTAAGTTTTTTGATATTACGCTTCCTAGAGAATGGAAAACCTGATATTTTATTTGATTATCTATTCTCGAACAGAATCCACCATCAGTTCCAACGCTCGCCGCTGTAAAACTGGCAAGCTGGCTAAGAGGTGCTAAATTTATTGTGGATTGGCATAACTTCGGATATACATTGCTTGGGATGTCTCACGGTAGAAGTCACATAATAGTCAAAATCTACTGCTGGTAATCCCCTGCCCTGTCTGTTTATCTGTTGAGATTAACATAGCATATTGAACATTTATTAATATGCTGACGTATTCTTCTACACTTTGATATACTAACTTGTTCCTGTATTCTAGGTTTGAGAAGCATTTTGGTAAGATGGCTGATGGTGCCTTTTGTGTGACAAAAGCAATGCAGCATGAGCTTGCTCAAAATTGGGGAATCAGGTAGACTGATCAAATTCCATCATAGTCTTCTTACGTGAAAAGGGTGCTCTGAGCACTATAGTTTATAATTTTGACTAAATGTTGATCTCAGGGCAACAGTTCTTTATGATCAATCGCCTGATTTTTTCCATCCTGCATCATTGATGGAGAGACATGGGGTGAGCATTTATTTTATTCTCTGTTCCTCCATATATTACCACATCTGTGACCTTATTGTAGGAATAGTTGTTTAGCAGATTGGGAGATTCCATCTGTAGTGCGATGGGCCATGCTGACTGCATCTCTGTTGGTATATTTTCTCTAATCAGTCAATCATATTTCATGTATAAGTTTATCATTTTTTTTTTTTTCTGTGGTTTGCTGTTACAGAGAAAGAAGCAAAAGATATGAGCACTACAGTCTTTACCAGTAAGATCGATGATGAAATTTTTTTGAAGCCTAATAGACCTGCACTTGTTGTGAGCAGCACAAGCTGGTTTGTTCCCTTGAACTGTGGAGTCAAAAGCAGAAAATAATAATAGTAGTAATAAACAAGATAAAAGATTAGGGGGTTAAGTGGACTCTTGGTATACTTCAGGGTGTAAAATGGACTTCTTCCTAATAATACTGACTTTGGCTATATATTCCAGGACAGCAGATGAAGATTTTAGCATACTCTTGGAAGCGGCTCTGATGTACGATAGACGTGTCGCTGCAACTTTAGGTGAAGAGGACTCGATGGACGAGGGACAACTTTGGATTGATATCAAGAATGGGAAGCAGTTTGCATATCCAAGACTGCTATTCGTTATCACTGGTATCATCTGCTCTGACATGTTACTTGGACCACCAAATTTCTAGAATGATTTATTTTCATGTATTTATATTTTAAAGGTAAAGGACCTGATAGGAAGAAATATGAGGAGCAGATAAAAAGGTTGAAGTTGAGACGTGTTGCCTTCCGGACTATGTGGCTTGCATCAGAAGATTACCCTATATTGCTTGGTAAACCAGCCAGTTACCTAACTATTTCATACTTGAGTATAAATGTTGATTCTTTTAGTATCACAGGGTCAGCTGATCTAGGCGTATCATTGCATACATCTTCATCAGGGCTGGACCTACCTATGAAGGTTACTCTGAAGTATCTGTTTTCTCTAATGGATTAAAGAGTTTTGTTAGCTGGATTTTAACCTGAATGTATTCAGGTGGTTGATATGTTTGGATGTGGATTGCCAGTTTGTGCTGCTTCATTCTCCTGGTAGCCCTTCTTAGATGTTTGATTTGAAGTATTTGCTTTGTATATTTTTTCACTCAATCATGTCTCTCTATTCTGTTTGCAGCATTGAGGAGCTTGTGAAAGTAAACAAAAATGGTCTTCTTTTCTCAACATCTTCGGAGCTTGCTGATGAACTTATGGTTAGTCTCACCTCAACAATTTATTTCCCATTCATTTCATTGTATGGATATTTGGACATTTTTGGTAATGAAAACTTGAGGTTTCTTCTTGCCCAATGTGAAGAAAACAACATCCTTAAGATCATATGCATGGTGCTCCTTTTAGAATATGCAACTTTCTCTTCTTGTCTTTTTTTCGTTTCTTTTCAAACATGTAATGTCTGCATTGCAAATTAAGTCTTATCATGAGAAGCATTGTTAATATGCAATAGCAAAAATGCTGCAGATGCTTTTCAAGGGGTTTCCTGAAGAATGCAGTGCCTTGAAATCCCTCAAGGATGGCGCCATGAGTACAGGGTCATCATCCAAATGGTCAACAGAATGGGAAACTTACGCACTTCCTGTAGTGAACCAGGTAAATATCTCCTGGTTTAATATTGCGGTTATCACACTCATCAGTTTTGGTCTTATCTTTTTTCATATCCAACAGGTTGTAGGATGAGATGTTGACCAGATATCTCTGAGACTGATAGACATATAATTGTATATAATTGTTTTATTTGGGAGCATCCCAGACCAGAAGTGCATTTGAATATCCTGTTTGCTTCATCAGCTGCTGCCAGTTTTAACTGGTACCATGGACTATCTACGTCGCCACTATTAGTCTTAGCAGAACATATAGCTAAAGCTCTTAGGCCTTTTACTTAGCCAACATGTATTAGTTGGAACCTAGCTCTTTTACTTTTTGGACACAAAGAACTCTTTGGTCTTTGCTGAGCACGTCCATGTTATTTCGGATGTGTGACTAACTGTAGCTTAGCATTTGTATTCTATTACATACATGATAAACAAAATATAGAAAATCCTACTGTAACACTGGCTCAAAGGTTCAGCGGATAGGATTTTCTTCAGGTGTACTTGTACCGAATAAATATTTTACAAGGAACTCAGTCTTCCGTTTCTGCTGCCATACTGGCTCTCAGATCTCTAACACGATATCTGTGAGAATTGAAGGAATGTATCAGATTCTATGTTCAGTTGCATATGCTGCTGCATGTCTGATTATGTTTCCAGTTAGATGAACTTACATTCTGAATCTGTTCTGATCCACTTGCCCCTTTCTTCATGTACCCCAGCTTCTTTTTGTGGCATCTGGGCAACTCGATCATCCCTGATCTTATGTTCAGAGAGCGCCGAGTTCTCAGAAAGTGCGGTCTTGTGGAGCAATCCCCAAATAATCTGTGAAACAAGGAAATCATACTTGAGTCATTCAGATTTCTGTACTTTCTTGGTTATGAAAGCCAGGAACAGGAACAGCTTCAATTATGACGCACCTCGTTCAATTTTACTTGAGGTAGTGGTTCCCGGAAGCTCGGTCTGCGCATAAAACCGTTGAAGGCACTTTTCAAGGGTTTCTGGATTGATCTCTTGTTGACAAAGCCGCCAGTTTGAACGTGTGAACTGCAATTGAGAAGCCTCTCCAGGTGCAGATGGTGTGGCCTTTTGGTTTCTTCAGCTGTAGTAAATCCTCTGCCTCTCTTGGGGTCGTCGACGGCGACCGTCCACGATCCGTCAGAACCATCCAAAAGTCTCTGCTCATCCCTCATTCCGAACGTCCCAATGGACAGCATTGCCGTACTCCAGCAGTCGTCGGGCTCGCAGGTCTGATGAAGTCCGATAAAAGTCTCGACAGCTGCAAAGAGGTAGTGTGGAAGTTTCAGATAATGCTAAATCTGAAATATTGCTATTTTGGGCTTTCAGCTTACGAGACAGACTGAGAAGTTTTGTTTTTAGTGTCCTCCATCCGAGTTCTTAAATTGTTATCGTTAGGACAACTAAGTCTAGTTCATTTTTAACTAAAATTCTTGTCCTAAGGACACAGTTAAAAATCAAGAGGGAGTAAACTGGGAACCCGGTCTTTCGAAAATAAGTAAACTGGGAACCCGAAACTGCTAGTCACTATCAGTGCCCACTTACATTGAGCAGGAGCAGCGCTGAACTCGGTTTTCCTTTTGCTCTGATGATGCGTTCCATACATCCTGTTCTGCACTCAGTTCAAGACCTGCAGCAACAGCAACAGTACAAATCAACTTCTATCTCATATAGAAAGAAATATCATATAGAAAGAAAGTTCTGGTTGAAACAAAAAATGCATCTGTACCCCCATAAAAAATTTGCACACTCTTGTACTGGGAGTGTTGACAAAAGCAAGAGAAATTGACCTGCTTGCTACCAAGATGGTGTTGATAGAGGTGTTTATATAGGAGGAGTCGAGTAGTAACTATGCTTTTTGTGTTTGGGATCAGAAAAAAATAGGTCTCCTAAAACCTGGCAATTGGCATCCACTAGCCATGAGAAGCTCATGGCCAGCGATGTGTCCAGCAAACTGGGATGCAATTTTCTAGTTCAGCCTACAGACACATTCCTCTCGCAGACCTATGGGAGTTAAACACAAGTATCAAGGAAGATCTCAACCTTTTCAGGAAACTTGATGCGGTCAGTAAAACGGAGGGACAAATCCACCGAGAGTCGAGTTAAAAAACGATTAGGTCGCGTGCATTTCGATGCCTACAAGGAACGTTGGCGTGTGACAAACTTGGCCACAGATTCTGAGCTGAAGTACTGTGCCGTCCTGCCTTTGACCTACCAATGGAGCTGCAGCTTCCAGCACCCATTTGCATTCGAGTAAGCAGGGAGATCAGTGTGAAGCATTGTCAATTTTGCAAACAAAATTGTTTGCCTTCAGATCGGTCATCGATCTGCGGTAATGGCACCGGAGACTTCTAAATTCTAAGGCTTCCTCGTAGAAATTTTATACTCTCTCCGTACATAAATATAAATTATTATAGCATTTAAAATTTATTCTTTAATATATGTCATTCTCACTTTTCAATACACTTTTCTTTTTTTCACTTTGTCTCTTCTCAATAAATCTCTATCTCTATCTTTTTCTTTTTTATTTTTTTTATGTACTATATTTTTTCACTTTTCTTTAATTCTCGTGTTTAAAGCTAGAATGACCTATAAAAGTGAACAGAGGGAGTAAGAATTATATAAAAATTTTACAAGAATATTTTTTTAAACCAATTTTACAATAATCAGTTTTACAGGAAACGTAAGATTCAGAGATTTTCCCTGCAATTGGACCTAAACATGCATCAGCATTTCCTTGCGGGCCCTGGGCCGTGGGCTCCGCAGTGGCAGAGCCCTGGTCTGAGCCCGATGGGCCGGGCTTTCTTCTTCTTGCGGCGTAAGAAGCTGCGGCCGCTGTATAGTCGCTACGCCCAAGGTCCCACGCGCTCTCACAGCCTCGCCTTGCTCGCGCACATCACCAAACTCCGGCGAGATCTTCCGGCGGCCGGCGAGATGAGCCGCGGCACCGGTGCTGGGTACGACCGCCACATCACCATCTTCTCCCCGGAGGGCCGCCTCTACCAAGTTGGTGCGTGCAACGCCCGTCTCTAAAACCCTATCCCCGTTTCGTTTTTCCTCTCGCTTGCTTAGATCTGGGCGGCGCTTGACCTGTGGTGTGCCTGGTGCGCAGAGTATGCCTTCAAGGCGGTGAAGTCGGTGGGTGTAACTTCGATCGGCGTGCGCGGCAAGGACTGCGTATGCGTCGTCACCCAGAAGAAAGTTCCGGTGAGTTCCTCGCCGACGCTTGTCCCGATCGATCCGGGCTGGTCCTTTCCCTGTCTGCTTTTCGTGCCACTTTATGGGTTGGATTGGTTGTTCTGTTGTGGTCGTCGAGTCTGAAATATGCCTTTGTCTTCAGCTCACTGATGGGTTGCTTGTGCAGGATAAATTGTTGGATCAGACGAGCGTGACGCACCTGTTTGCGATCACAAAGTATATCGGATTGCTTGCAACTGGCCTCACAGGTGTGTGCTTTGTTAAGTGCTGAAGTACAGAATTTGTTGTAGATGCGATGAAATTTTGCTGTCTTGATATCTATCTGAGTCTGAGTTAGATAAGTTGAATTTGACTGATGGTATTTCTGGCTTAACTAGGATCACAGTGCATGTAATTCGTAGTTTTCAGTGTCTTAGCAATGATTTTTGTATGACTGTATCAGACAGTATCGCTGGGTTCCTGATCATCATTAGATTGAATCTCCATCCAGTTCAGGACATCGAGGCTTGTTTGCACGCACATATGAAATAGTAAGGTGTCAGGCTATGTTTCAATGTCGTAACACATGAGGTTGTCTTTTGATAATTGAGGAAACAAAAACAATGTAAACTGTGACAGATAAATTTTCAATTTATTTGCGGTTACGGATTTACAGTTGCTGTTTGCACAGATTTGCCAGAACATCTTTTGTTGTTGCCTTGTCGGCTGATAATGGATTTGTGGTTATCTTATTTGCCAGCTGATGCAAGGTCATTGGTTTACCAAGCAAGAAATGAAGCAGCTGAGTTTCGTTTCAAATGGGGTTATGAGATGCCTGTCGATGTGTTAGCTAAATGGTATTGAGCTCTTTCTTATTCAGTTTCTCTGATACTTGTTCTTGGTGCAAATAACTAAGCAGCAGCTGTTGTGTTGCTTATCTGTTTTCAGGATAGCAGACAAAGCACAAGTTTACACACAGCATGCTTACATGAGACCCCTTGGAGTAGGTTAGTATCATCATACAGCACATGCTAGGTCTTCCATTAAGGTTTTATCATCCTACTATCATTCTCTAGTATTCATTTTCTTCGGTTATTCTTCAGTTGCGATGGTCTTGGGCTATGATGAAGAGAAAAATGCTCAACTCTTCAAGTGTGACCCTGCAGGTCATTTCTTTGGTCATAAGGTATATGGACTATTTTACTATGCTAGTTAACATAGTTTCTACCTTCCTTAATTAAGTCCTGCTGAAACTATCTGCCAACATTTTCTTCAGGCAACTAGTGCCGGACTTAAGGAACAGGAAGCAATAAATTTTCTGGAGAAGAAAATGAAGGATGACCCACAATTCAGCTATGATGAAACTGTTCAGGTAACCACTGCATGTCTTAGGCCGAGCAATGAGCTCTATTCTGTATAAGATACATGCTGCACAAGTTAGTGCGTCCAGACAACTATTGCACTGATATAGTGTTGTTGCACATTGCGCCACACTACTCTTAATTTAGCGAACGATGTAGATGCATAAATCTACATCCAAGTGCCCCATGTTTGCTTGTAGTTTTTAACCCCCATACTGTTCACTTTATTCTCAGCTTTCATGATGTATGTAAAGTTTGAGATCTGGGTCCTTGCTAACTTGTATACCGTGCCTTTACAGATTGCAATTTCAGCACTGCAATCAGTTTTGCAGGAAGATTTTAAGGCCACTGAGATCGAGGTATCATGCCTTTTCCAAGATACATGCTCTAACATGTTGGTTTCTGTAATTTTTTTATGACGATGCTATGAACTTGTGTTGGCAGGTTGGTGTTGTGAGGAAAGAAGATCGCGCTTTCAGAGCTCTGACAACAGAGGAGATCGACCAGCATTTGACGGCAATTAGTGAGCGGGACTGAGTTACCATGTTATGGTTTCACATGATTTGCTGTTGTGCTTGAGTACTGTCATTTAATTTCATAGCCAGCAATGAAAAGCTCGGGGGAATATTTTCATTTCTAACATTAAACTAGTCCCTCCGATGGACTCACGCGTTCAACTTTCTTTATGGTGGAACTTCCTTTATGCCAGTACTTGAAGTTGTGTGCCCCATACTCCAGCATGTACAGATTGTTTCATGCCAGTCTATATCAGGCCCTTCCCACCACGCCGTATCCAATAGCCAAGTAAAAAACCCTGATTATATTAAAGTTGGTGAAACAAAATCGGTACAATGAGGGATGGGAGTATCATTTTTGCGCAATACGCACCCATGATCAGATGTTCCGATGACGATGGAACCTGAAGATTTTTCACCGACAGCTTGCATAAACAAAATCGGTGAAAAAATAAAGATGGGGGCAAAGTATAACGAGGGATAGAAGGCGACAGCATCATGCACAGAATGTACACCCACAAGCCACAGGCAACAGATATGGGACACAAAACAATTGTGAAATAACATATCTACCCTAGCACCGTAAATTTACAGCGTATACATTTGATGACAAAAAAAGCCTGCTATACGGATGCTGCAGTAAGGATTCTATCCTGGTAGTCATCTCTGCCATATACAACGTACAAGTCAACTTTCTTTCTTTTTTTTTTTTTATTTCATCTGATCTATGTTCCTGAACATGCTCTGAAGCCTCCTATCCGTTCTACCTATCACTGCAGCAGGACACGGAAGAGGCCTGGCTGCAGTTGCACAGACTGAAGACCGTGTTCCATAAGGTACTGCTCAACAGCGAAAGTCAACCTCGCAGGGTGGCGGGCGCTCGATATTATGATGACCTGGAGCCGGCGCCCAGTAGATCGCACAATCTTCCTCCGGTTGTTGAGCTCGTAGTTCAGGACATGTATTGCCTCGCTGACATGAAGACCGCAGAGATCGATTGGGGGATTTTGCTCCCGGATGAGACCTTGCAGCTCTGGCATTTGGAATCTGGTGAGATCCAGGAAATCAATTAGCTCGCGTGAAGTATAATCTCAAGAAGATAAATTCCACTGTAGGAAGTCTATGGATGGTTTTTAAGTCATGTCACAGGAGATTAGTGTGGCCAACCATTCATAACACATGCCACAGGATTGCAAATAACTTGGCCAGAATGTGATATGAAAGTTGCTCCACGCATATTATAGTTTAATTTAGAACAAGTAATAACTCGATTCCAGATAGATAACACTCATTAAAAAAATCATGTGATGCCCACTAGCTACTTGGCCTGAGCACACCATCAAATAAACCTAGTTCAGTGTATGGACACTCATAAGAAGTGCTATAGTAGACATGCACTTGTGCAAATAGATGTGTCTATGGCATAGATAGTGCTTCTATTCAGAAGTTAGATCATATATATTTATTGCACAGATGGGATCAAGGACTTTATCTAACCTTTGACGATATGTTGTTTCTTTAGCCTTCTCCTGAGCTAACCTGCTTTGTACATTGAATAACTCCTTGAATGCTAGTTCCTTTGTTAAAGGGTTGCTGCCTGTTAGAAAAGCCTGCCTATCCTGCTTAAATTCAGTATAATAATTACATGATTCTGAGAAACAATTATCACTGATTGGATAAATGATGTTTATAATTGATCACTATTTTAGAGACATGCTGATAATTGTTCAGCTCTGGCTTTCCTGCACTTCATAATTTCACTATTTTCATAATGTGCTATTCCCTCCATTCTGAAGTTGTTGATGTTGATTAGCTCAATTTTGAGCTAAGCAACGTCAACAAAAAAAAAGAAAAAGAAGGAAAGAGTAACAGATAACACTACATCCGCAGTAATCAGCAGCCAAGCGTTTGCAAAGTTTAAGACATGAAAAGAGTCTAATCAATTAATCATAATTTAACTGAGTACCATGATATAACAAACTAATTAAAGATAGCAATGTTAAAAAAATATACAGGATACCTACCATTTCAGTTGTACTCAATAATTTGCAATGTCTGCTACATTTGACATAAAAGGATCATTCACATTATTTTACATTAAAAGGAATTATAATGAAAACAGCACGTTCTTAACTAAATGGAGGTGTGGGTGTACATCCCAACCAAAGAGGTTCAAGTTACCTTCAACTCAAATATGGATGCCCATTTCTTGTTATTTGATATGCCACCTAGTCTGTACAATGCCTTTTGCTTGAATTTTTCTAATAGTTTAGATTGTTTATCATCTCAATTTCTCATAGTGGCATATTTACCTGCTCAAGAAATGCATGTCGCAGGCTTGAAAAATCAGGGCCTTCATCCTTTGATTCCAAATATGTGCTTGCTATCACCACAAACAAGTTCAGACAATAAGGTGCATGCAACATGAATGTTCTACTGGTTCATAATAAATCATACTGTAATTCGAGAACAAGAACAGTACCCGCCAAATCATTTTCAAGCCAAGCTGGTCCTGTCTGAATTCCAGCTATGTTTTGTAAAATGTTTGATGAGATCCCATCACGTCCATTATATGAGCCACCCAAAAGCTGAGAACCTCTGCTTGAACCAAGACCAGAAACAGGCAGATTAGCTGCCTTGTACCTACCTCTTGGAGAATCCAAGGATACATGTTCGCTATCATCTGTGAGTATAGCTGAATGAGATCTATATGGACCATTTGGCAAAGCAAAAGCTTCTTTGCTATAGTTCATAAGACCATTTTGCGCATATGGTGCTGGAGATGGAGGACTTGAATGTCCAAATGACTGTGACCTGACATTCTCACTGAGTCGTCCATCAACTTTGTTCTGCTATTAAAGATACGACAATAATAAACAGACGATACGAAGGGGATTTCATGCAGGTAAATGCAGATCTGAGCATACCAATGGAGCATGCCCAAAAGTGGAATGACACAATTAGCTCTGACACATGCAATTTTGTTAGCAGTAGGTAGATCAATGATAAAACTCATTCTGTTGTTTGTGTGGAGTTACTGCTGAAGAGATGTTCAGTGCTTTCTAGGGCATAAACAATTCGATATATTTGAAGTACTTCGAAGTACACCCTAAACATATATCTAAAATTTTATATTATGAGTTACTTGTCAGTATCATTGATCATTCTCTAAAACAAACCTTGTAAATCAAATTAAAAATCAACCTGATTATTTTTTTTCAAAATTCAGATCCGATTATCTAGGATAGTAATGGCTGAGTTGCAAACAACGTAACTTTCTGAATAAGAGGCATGCAACTTCCAAAAAATAAAATCAAATAAACTTAGGACAGACCTCAAGCTGATTCATTATATGTGTTGAGCTTAAGCCATGCCTGCTTCCATGATAAGTGTCAGCAAGATTGTTCAATGAAGCTCCTGAAATTGTAAGGAAATATATTAGATTCATAGAACCGCCTTCATGAAATAAACTTCCGAGATCAGTACCAATACCAATGCTAGAATCTCCATTGTAGTGGCTGGCATCCCTTCTGTTTTTACTGTACTGTGCCCCATTGCTTCCTGTCTTTATCCACGGAGCAGCAGTCGGACTCATGGAACCTGCTGTGGGACTCATAATTGAAGCTTGTGAACGTTCATTTACATAAAGTGAGCCAGGAAGCTCAGTCTTTGGACTTGTAGTCAGTTTATCTCTGATAAATGGAGAAGCACGGTACTGCATGCTCGGTGTTTGGTTTGGAGAAAATATTGATGCACCAATACCATCATTTATGGACAGACCTCTGAGTGATAGACTGTCTGGTTCAGAAATCTCTTCAACTTTGAAATCAGGGGTAATATCATCTGGGAGCTGTTGTTGCCAAAACTGATGTGCTTCTTCGTCAGAGTTGCTCCGTGCAATGGACTCTGGTTGGGCTGTACTGGACTCTTTGGAAGGGCCTGAGACAACAACTAAAGTTCCATCTGATCTCTTGGAGGCATCACTGACAGATCTAAGGGATGAAGGAACAAATGCTTCCGCATTTGGATTTAACATGGTGCTCTTGTTTATCATACTTAATTTCCCCTCTTCTATGGACATACTGTGGATGAGCAGATGTATCCCTTCTCAAGTCTCGAGAATAAAATATTAGTACTGCAAATCAGGGGCTACAATTTCTCGAGAGAGATTGTTTGTTTACCTGTTAAAGAATTTTGAAAAGGTAGTAAAGGTTAGATTTCTGCAAATACAAACGAACAAATGCACAAAAACTTAAAAGAACGAAACAAACAGCCTAAACCACAACATTCTAGTGGAACTAACAAACCCGACAGTTAGAAAAATTCCTCAAGATCAGTAGATCACATGCTTCTTGAGGCAATGCTACCATAGATACTACATCCCTCAGAAATACTAAATAATCAAGGAAATAGCTGTCAGATAAGCCATAAACCCAAATTCGCTAGACGAATGGGCACATGAATGGGAAAAAAAAGGCCTTGTATCAAACAGAAATGAGCTTCCCTAAGTTTTGTGTCAGGTAATATTGGAAAAGGTAAAATGGGAAAAAGAAACAGATCCAAACACAAATGAGCGAAACTATGCTGTGTCAACTATCACTAATCACTAGAGATAGGTAATACTTAACACTTCAAAATCATCTCAGCTGATCATATTGCACATTGCAAATAGGGGTACCAGGTCAATAACCACTATGGCTTGGAAGTTCAGTTATGAGCAAATGATTCTTATTCTAGCAATATACATCGCGTCTCTAGTACACTCATTTCTACATAAATAGCTAAAAAAATATGATACTAGGATAGCAAAACAATACCAGGCAGAAGAAAAAATATGCACACCGGACTCCTCATTGCTATTAGTTGATTGTAAGCAGAAGGATCCTACCATCCTAGTACCATCATCAACGATTCACTGTGCATCATCAAATGATAACCAAGTACGTGCTCACAAACTGTTCTCATCTATATAAAGTGACTGGCACAGCCCCTATGTCCATTTATCATCTGAAGCAAAATTAACTGATGAAATGGAACTTCGACAGACGAAAGCATACAAAACCAGCATCAGCTCAGGCGGTAGGCACTACCCAACGAAACACTCTTCCAAAGCAGCAGCGGACTTCACGTGGCCCCCAATTTTTCGGAAAACAGATAGCGCCGTCACCACAATTAGCACCACATCAACTCCCCTGTAGTCAACTCATGTTGATCTCGTGCGCTCAAGAAGGACAAGAACAATCTAACATGGCACCACACAGCAGACGAGTCCAAGACAAAACCAAACGAAGAAGACGATGGATTCTGTGGATTCGATTGAAAAAAAAAAAAACACTCTTCCAAACTAGGTATAGTCCGTCCAAACAAGCTAGAATTACATACCGAAGCAACGGCGAGACTAGACAGCGTCCGGACGGATCTCCGATCCAATAGACCGAGACAGAGGAGTAGCGACGGCAGCAGACTTGGAACCAGCGGCTGGAGGCTCCGGCGGAGAGGAGGAGCGAGGGAGCGGCCGGCGGCCGCGCGCTCGGCGGCGTGGGGGTGGAAGTGAGGGGGAGGCGGATTGCAGCCACACGTTGACACTTCACCTGTTGCCTTTACCACATTGATTTCAGGGATTTTATTATGCACCATTGGAGTAGATTCGATACCACACTTCGCGAAAATCAACATATTTCGGCTGAATTATACCAGTTTTTTTTTAAATTTATCCAAGAGACATTCTTTCTGCAAAATAACTACAGATTCACAGTTTTTACGATACTTAGAGCATCTTCAGCAAGCCCTCAAAAACTCTCCCTTAAACATGTTTTTTAAGGCCATCTCAAAATATTTTAGGATCAAATTTCTTCCTCTTCTCCAACAACTTACTTAAATCTATACTAATAGTATTGAAAATTTAGCCCAAATGAATAATTGACCCACCTTGAAGGCTTGAAGCCCAGCTAGATCCCAGCACCCTCACCGAGGGTGAGATGGCAGCTGCCACAGGGGTGCATGCATAACAAGAATTTTAGGGGAGATAGAAATAAGGAGGTGTTTTTGAAGAGTTGTTGAAGAGTTATTTTTTTGATAATTTTTTAATAATTTGATTTAAAGAGGTTAATAAAGAGATTGTTGGAGATGCTTTAAACCTGTTTTGTAGGAGTAATATTTTTCTATAAATGACACAATTTTAATATAGAATACTACTATTTAAATTGCAATGGTTGTTTGTCTCTTGAGGAAAGATGTGGGCCACCCTGTGATGCCAAGACACGGGGGCTGGTCTGTTGAAGCTATGAAACTGAGCCGTGGATTCGACGGCCTGGTTCTTGTAGCAAGGCGTCGTGTGGTCCTCGTGCGTCGTTATATGGACGTCGACGATGCATCCGTGACGACAGATACGTGTTCTGACCTCAACCTCAAATGGACGCTAGCTGCTACTTCTGCAGCTCGTTGAAAGCGTACTGCCTTGCTTGCATTTGTCAGTGACCCAAAAAATATTGTACGTAATGTGTTGCTTTCTGTTGAACAGACGAGTTGACAATTTATTTTCTGTTTTCCAACGATACTAGTAGGGCTTGTAATGGAATGTTTAAGCTATCATATTCAACCGGAGATGAATGAGGAAATAGGTGCCGGACACACTCAAAGCTGCTAGTAGTACAAATCTTCATGACGTGGCCGATATCTGTCCAGTGCTAGTTGGCACCTGATGCCACCCAGCTTATCTGACATGGCACCACATGCTTGTGTCTAATACTGACCACTACCCAAAAAAAAAAGTCATTAGAGACGGCTGTTGTAACATCCTGTATTTCTCAAAAAATCAAAGGAATTAAATTTCATTGAAACAAATTCAAAAGCAACGGAAATCGAGCACAAATAAAATGGTTCTAGTAAAAAAAATCCAGTTTTTTAATTGAATTTGTAATTAAAAGTAAAGGCTCAAACATTTCAAATGAAGGATGTAAAGACGAATTCTTGTTTAAAAGTGCTCAAAAGGATTAACAAGTTTCGGTAAAGGATTCTTGTAAAAATTTACATCCAAAATTTTAAAGTCCAAATTATTTTATTCTTCTAAAACATCTAGCTGCATTTCGAATTTTATAGAATTAAATCCTTTCCGAATTTTAAGATACTCCCAAAATAAAAGTTGTTCTCCATAAAAAGTTAAACGACCCTGCAAGCTTTCAAATTC
The DNA here is from genome assembly GCA_001602315.1 of Zoysia pacifica. Lineage (NCBI taxonomy): Eukaryota > Viridiplantae > Streptophyta > Magnoliopsida > Poales > Poaceae > Zoysia > Zoysia pacifica. The sequence goes on from BCLH01000060.1 coordinate 81,129, forward strand.
ATTCGATCTCAGGAAGATGAGATTTTGAGAGAAAAATAAAGAGCTGCTGGAGGATTTCAGAACATCAGAGACCTCGAACCACCTCACCAGTGACAGCTGCCTATGGCCGTTTCCGGCTCAATATTCACCCATGCCGCTCTTCTTCTCGACTTTGCGAAGTTCCTAGCGCCCATGCCGCTCTTCTCCTCGACTTTGTGAAGCTCCTCGCGAAGGTGAAATCGAGTTTCATCCACCAGACCGGCTGAGCGCCGCCGCCGAAGTCCGTTTCTCGCCACCGTTCGCCGCCGGCTTGTTCCAGTGAGGACCTCCGCCCGATGACCCACCACCCAGTTTCCCTCATCCCATATATCCTGTTACTTCTTAGCGCCTTGGCTCCATCGCCGGGAAGCCACGCCGGCGAGGTGCGCCGCCGTGCGCCAGCCGCGCCCCCATGGCCGGCTGCGTGAGCTCGCCCGGATCTCGTGCGGCAATGGTCGGATCCGGTGCTGCCAGGTACCTGGCCGCGCTGGCTGGGTATATTTTCCTTTCGGAAATCAATTTCTAATTACATAAAAATTCAATAAATATTGCAAAAATCATAAAAATCGCATACTAGCTCTTAAAAATATGAAACCAACTTTATTAGGACCCTAAAATCATGAAATTTTTATTGAAACTAATAAACACCAGTAATTATTTATTTAAATAATTATTAATTGCTAAAATTGCATTTGCATATTTAATTCATAATAAAATTTGTATGTTTATTTAATTAGTGGGATTTTGCATCCATGTCACTTATAGGATTACAGACAGTATAAAAATATTTTAGGCCCATGTCATTAATAATTAAATAATAATGTATTAGTCTCTAGTTTATAGTAATTAATTCATAGAAATTAGTGAAGTAGTTTAAAATTCACCAAATTTAATCCTAGATGATCTTTAATTAATAAGCATATTGTAGTTACTTTTAATGCAGGAACTTTATAAAATATGATTAAATTAATTTCTTTCTCAAAATTTTGTTTAATACCTTAAGTGGTTAATTAAGCCGCTTTATCACACTTAGTTAAATTATGTTAGATAGTTATTATTAATTATAATTAGGCCTTAATCCCTACCAGTATTTTTGACCCCTAAGTTTAGTTGGATTTATTCACCGTATACAGTTTTAGAGTAACTAACTAATTAAGTTAAGTATCCACTCCATCTAATACTTGGAAATATTATAAATACAATAATCAATTGAGTAGCTTTCATAATTTTCAGCACACTGTATTCCTTAGTATATTAATTCAATTAATAATTATTGGTTTAACACATTGCATTTGTTATCATTGCATTGCATGGCATGCATTTTTATACTAGTGTTCATTTTCTTGTTTAGTGAATGACGCTATAGAGAGCGATGTGGGTGATGGGAAAAAGAGAGATGCTTTGTTTGATTGTGTGGAACACAAGCAAACTAAGGCAAGCACTTTGATCAACCCTGTTTTGGATCAGTTGTCAATATTGACTTGTTTCAGTTATGGTTATATCTTGCATTAGGTCGAGTATTAACAGTATATGTAGGTTAAATTCTAATTGCTGCATTATTTATTCTTTGATTATTTCTCTACCTCATCCTGAATGTTTTTGTTTAGGGTGGGAGTTTCTTATTTTACAATGTGTCTTGCTTAGTCATGCTTAAAGCGGTAGAAGTCGAATCAGTGGATGGTCACTACTGTTTTGCGAGTATAGGATCTTTATATTATCTGGTTATTTATATGGTTGGACTAAACCTGAGAATGAATAAATTTGAGACCAGACGGGGGTGATATATAGGATGAATTTGGAAGGCCGAGCCTTCACAGTGGTAGCCCCGTCTGTGTCGATTAAAGACCGACCGTTGTTAATGTTAGCCAAAGCAATTTTCATTCATATCACATATCGAATATAATGGTAAGAAAAGCCGAATATCTCATTTGCATACTAGCGTTTGGCCCATAACGACATGTCTTGATTGACACGCACGAGTGACCGTTGGGCTCCCACAAGACATGAGACCGGTCCTCTCTGACTTGTCGATTGTCCAACCGCTTAAAAATGAATGAGAGAAAAGTTGACATGATTGCCCCTTTGTGTAACTTTAACGGGTTACATAAGCCGGATGGTTCTGAAGTCATATGGGTACAGTTGAACTTCTCTGCAGGGTGTATAATCGATTCGAATCGCCGCGGTTTCAGTCATGACCAAGCTTAGTGTCTATCATCTTAGTTAACAACTTTACCTAATTAATCACCTGTGAAAAAAGTTGTGAGCTAGTATGAAGTTGATATATTGTGAACATATCTCAGTATTGTGGTTTCCCTGTTAACTTGGGATACTTAGGGATATAGATTATGTAGGTGTTTTATACCCGTAAGGCTATTTTACTTTATGCTTGCTTAATGTCACTTTACCTTAATCATCGCTTTATGCAAAAAAATTTAACCTATGGTCTTATCTTTGCTATTTAACACTATACATTATCTTTAGAGTCGGGACTAGCCCACGGATAAGTTTTGCTGAGTACCTTCGTATTCACATTTGTTTTGTTGAAGTTTTGCAGATGCTATTATTGGTTGCTCTTTTTTTTAGCTTGATGGTGGTGTTCGTGAGTTGGGCACAACTATCTCTTTTGGTCTGTTTTGAAAACAAAATTTTTGTTGCTTGCATTGTCGTCAATCCTCGTTAGAACCTAAACTGAATTAGCCTTTGTTGAACTATGGTTTTAAAAAGTTTGAAGTTGAAAGCCATGACCCTACTACTCTCATTCATGTAAGTTTGTTATATCCTATGAATTATAATGATTTCTCCAATTGCTTTTAAAGTATGCTTATACTTTGTGATGTAACAATATTGGTTATCGATATGCTCTTGTTCTGGACGATGTTTGAGATGCGTATCGAGAAACTACCGAGGTTGATTTCTCGTTAGTTAAATTTTAAGCTTGCATATCACTTATGAAATGCGAGCTAATTTGACTAATTGAAACTCAACTTAGACGGTTCCTGACAACTGTTTTTTCTCATTAGCGATGGGATCACAACCGTCTCTAAATTTACGTCACTAATGTGAAGTTATTATATTAGAGACGAGCAAACAGCCCGTCACTGATATAACTTATTAGTGACACATATTCAAAAACCCGTCACTGATGTGGATCATTAGTGACACGAATTTGAAAAAACCGTCTCTGATGTGGCTCAATAGTGACACAGATTTAAAAGCCCGTCACTGATGTGGACACATTAGAAACGTGCATTCAAACACATGTCTCTGATGTGAACTTATTAGTGACACGGATCAAAAATCCGTCTCTGATGTGAACTCATTAGTGACACAGATTCAAAAATCCGTCTGTGATGTGAATACATTAGTAACACGGATTCAAAAACCCGTCACTAATGTGAACTCATTAGTAACGCGGATTCAAAAAGCACATCGCTAATACTATTTATGAGAATTAAAAGAATAAATAATTCACCCAACAAATGTCTTTTTCTCTTCAATACATGCTTTGGGATAAATATACAATCATATGAATAAGATGATATATATATATATAGTACGCATAATTCAAACATCATATACTATCATTACAGATGGGCCTATGGACAATCTAAAAGGGCAGTACTGCTGTGAGAAAAACAAAAAGGGATGCAAACATAACATCTTGACATCTCAACTCTCAACTTGTACTTGCATTGACCAACTTCACTATAGTTCTATCCCCACTTTTTGTTATGTACTCCAACAATGACGTTGCAAGTCAAAACAGGTCAGTGAAAAATACATTAATAATTAAACTATAGTCTGTTATACAAGCAAAGAAACATGATCACCTGGTTAAAAAGAGAGGCAAATGAGTGTTATTATCCAAGACTCAACAGACCACCCTATTATCGAAGAATAAGTGAATCAATTAACCGTTGAATCATCGAATCACTATCATTTGAATCAGTGAATTGATGAATCGATATACAGATTCTAAGTGAATCCAACTACTTAACAGTATCATAGTATTTTCCTCAGAAAAGCTACAAGAAGATGATCTATAATTTCAGTGAGCTGACTAAATTCAGCATGGGTGCTCTGCAGATTACAGAACCTAACTAACAGCCATTTCAAATAAAAAAACTAAAAGCCATCTCACAGATTATAGAACCTGACTAGATTCCAACACAGTTACTGTGCCCTCAAATATAAGAGGACAGATACAATATGAAACCAAAAGAAAGCTTCTGACCGCATAGGAAGCTAATTTAACAAGATTAACTACAAGTATGGACGGCATGATTTCACAATCTCCACAATTGGGATACTACATACATTGAATAGATAGAATAGGCAACAAAAAAAGTTTTACTGAACAAGAAGCATCACCATTTTTATTCAACTCAAAGGGGAAAAAAATAGAAGATGTTTTCAACCTAATAAGTAAAATAACAGTTTATTCCTATGACAGGTAATCAAGCACACAAGAAACATGCTAAAATGTCAGACCTATATTCAAAACATGTACTGCATGTATTCATAGTGTGGTTACATGAAAGTTTTAGAAAACAAACAAAACATGATTAGTAGACTAGCATATAGAAAATTACCAGTATCTTTACAATTTTTTGACTGATAAGCATAAACTCCTTTCTTCCTTTTCATCTTCTCAACTAGTTTGGAAATGAACTGCAGCAGAATGCAAAGGCACATCATCCTGTCCAGGTTTCACATTTCTAAGGGAAACAAAAGGAAGTGTGCGCTTATCAGATAATTCACAATCAGCATCAGCATATTCAGTCACTTTCTTTCTGTTGAATCACAAAATCATCAGCTGCTGCCCTAGTCGAGCTTCCTTGCCTGCTCCCTGATGACAAAGTAGCAATCACGGCACATCAAATCAAGAAAATTAAACAAATAGGCCTAGCTAGCACATACAGAGATATCAGGACTAGGCAATTCTAAAACATAAATCTAAACTTTCTCTAGAGATACATACTTGTAGGAAAAATTCATAGTCTGCATTACCATTCTTTCTTGCTGTGTTCCTTCTCAGATTGGATAGAAATGTTTACCTTGTTCTTGTGTTACGTCACGCTCTATCTTTCACAATCGGCTCAATTAGATGTAGGAAAGTTACTATGAGTAAGCAGGAGTGATTTGAGAAACTACCTGCAGGACTTGCACAGCGGGCTCAGATATCTGAAACTCCGTTGATAGATCCTTGCTCGCCCTGCAAACAAACAATGAACTGTCATTGGAATCAAACCAAGGAAATGAGAAAAAAATCCAAGGCTCTAGGATCCGGTGGATTCGGATAAACGAGCACAAATTCCAACCCTTACATCTGAGCGAAGAGGATAGCACTGTAAAAAGGAGGATCAGATCTCATTGCCGCTTGCATCGCTGGAGGTGGATGGGGAGTCCCCTCCGGGAGGGTTGGAGGAGGTGTCCGAGTAAGAAGACTAGGGGCTGCGCCGCTGCCTCGAGGACGACGAGCTCCACTGGCCCTTAGTCACACGCTTCAGCACGTCAGCAATGGGCGCGGTAGAGCTCCTTGATTTCAGCCTCCTAGTCCCGCACGGAGCGCGGCGAACAGCAGCTCCGGCCAGATCCGCCGGCCTCCTGGCCGACGTGTGCACGAAAGAGCCCCAACCTGGATCCAGCAAGCGCGGCCACGGCTGTAGATCCGACGTCGGCGGGGAGAGGAGGGTTGGGAGAGGAGAGAGAGAGAGGTGTGGGCCGTGGGGTAAGGTTGAGGGCTTGGGTTTGAACGGAGCTTCAGGTTTTCTAAGAAAAAAAGAATGAAGCTGCAGGTGAGCCAAAGATCAATGCTCTAAGCTGTTAAATTGAGTTATATCAGTGACAGGTCTGTTATTCTTGTCTATAATATTACGTTAAAGACACGTGGTAATTCATCATTTTTAATGTAATTAATACATATTTTTAATATACAACATCAAAGACGTGTCGAGGTATTAACATACATCAATAACGACAGTTGTACCCATATCTCTGATGTGTATATATCAGTGACAGCTACTGAAAGCATGTCTCTAATGTGGCTACATCAGTAATGGCTATCCAACACACATCTTTGGTGTGCTCTTATCAACGACGACTATCAAACACACATATTTGATGTGCCCACATCAGTGACGACTGTCAAATGTAAGTCTCTTATGTGACCACATCGGCAATGGCTGTCAAATACGTGTCTCTGATATGCTCTCATCAGCGATGACTGTCAAAAGCCTGTCTCTAATGTGCTCATATCAGTGACGGTTGTCAAATGCACGTCTTTAATATGCCCACATTAACGACAACTATCAAACATATGTCTCTGATGTATTATTAGCGACGAATTTTTATATCATGTCGCTAATGATAATGTTTTCTTTGTATGAATATGTGATCGTGTGAATTTCTAGTGCGCGCAAGAAAGCTCACCAACTATTAGACAACTACTTTGCGGCTTTTGAACTTTCTTAATGCCACAAACTTTTAGTAGGAATTGAACTAGTGATGAATATTAGTTCCTCCGTCTCAAAATAAGTGTCTTTTTATATTTTTTAAATATTCTCTCTGATTTTAAATTATTGACACCGTTGACTTCTGACATCAATTTTAACTATTTGTTTTATTCAAAAAATTATTCTAATGTGTAAAATTATTCGCTATAATTTAAATTTCATCAATGATAAAGCAAATAATAATACAATTTTACATGTTTGAACAAATTTTTTTAATAAAATAAACAGTCAAAATTGATATAAAAAGTTAACGGTATCAATATTTTAAAACCGAAAAAAGTATCTACTTTTAATTATTAATCTTATTTAAAAAATTGTGAAAATAGTATTTATTTATTATGAAATAATTCATAATTAGAAATATTTTAAGCGTGATTTGTTTGTTTTTGCATTTTTTAAAATTTTTAATAAATAAATAGTCAAATTTTAAATTTTTTTAAAAAAAACACTACTTATTTTAAAACAGAATAATTACATAGTATTCCATTCCTACAATACTATGGTTTAAAAGAGTCCAACTAAACTAAAATAAAACCTGCGAGCTGTGTCCTAATGATAGGAATATAAAAACAGAGAGAGTAAAGCGTCTTAGATTGCGGAAAAAATTTATAAATTTTATATTTTTTAAAAAAAATTGAATTGATTTTTTAAAAATTTATATATTTTTTGCAAAATTCCTACGTTCGAAACAAGGCCTTAATGTGAAATTTGGAGACTTTTCGTCATCATTTACCTATCGATCCAGTGCGTCGATATCACTGCCAGCTCAGCATCCGCCGCTTCTAAACTCGGCTCATGAAAACTCCCAAGCATATCCTTCGCCAATGATTTGCCTGCGGGCCCCACACCAGCACCACGGCCGGCCCACCATGCTCCCGCAATTTTAACCGACGCTGCACGCCTCACTCGGTCACTCCCTCCCTCATCCCCGCTTGCCAGCCGAATACAAAAGGTCACAGAACAGAGCAAGCTACTCACTCCACCAATCGGAGCTCCTCTACCCTCATCCTCCTCCGCCATGGAAGAACCACCGCTCCCTTCAACATTCGACCCCAACCCCCTCGCTGCCGGCGACTAGCGCTTCCACTTGTCCAGGTCCTCTGAATCTCCCTCCCTTGCCGGATTCAGATTGAAAAAAAAAAAATCCCCGTTTTCTTCCACCCACAGCACCACCAAGAAGCAGCTTCTCTTATCGGATTCCTCACTCCTCAGGCATCTCAACATGCCCGCCGCGGCGGCGGGGCAAGAGGTGACCCCGGCTATCCCGGCCTCCGCGGTTGCGGCGGCTGAGGCGGAGGAGTGGACGATGTGCGCGTGCTGCGGGCTGAGGGAGGAGTGCACGCCGGCGTACGCGGCCGGGGTGCGCGCGCGGTTCGGCGGGCGGTGGCTGTGCGGGCTCTGCGGCGACGCCGTCGACGAGGAGGTCGCGGCCGGAGGAGGCGGGTCGGTGATGGAGGTGGAGGCGGCGATCGCGAGGCACGCCGCCTTCTGTCGCGCGATCGGCGGGCGCCCGACGCCGGTCGCGGCAGAGCGGCTCATCGCCGCGGTGCGGCGGCTGCTCCGGAACGTGAGCGGCAAGCAGGAGAAGGCCGTAGTGGTTGTGGAACTACATGAGCCCTGATGAGACGGATCAAAGATTCGCTCTTGCAGTTGCAAGCGGCCGCTAGCTATAGCGCTCTAGCCTTTTTCATTCTCTTTTAATGGGATTAATTTGACACATGCCATTACTATTTTATAAAGTTTAAAATAGGCCTTTTAATGGTTTTGTAATTTAATTTCAGATATGGGCATTCGCATGCTTGATTTAATCAAGAATCTAGTAAGTTCGACGCATCAGTTTTGAAGGGGCTGTGGGGGCTTCTAAACGCGAAATCTAGATGGAAGAAGAGAAAATTTCATTCTTTGACCCTAAACATTTCATCGCTTCTTTTTTTTACCCTTTTCAAATTAAACTTTTTTATGAAGATAAAATTGCTTCTTTTTTTTTTTGCCTTTCTGTTAAATTAGACAGCTAACGCTGTTATATGAGGGTGAAAATTACTATTTTACTTTTGATAATGACTTTTAATGCTGTTATATGACTATTAATACTATAATTAGCTCAATAATAATATGCTAATGACTACTATATACAATGACTTTTTTCTTTCAATGCAAATTAGCATATTATTATTGAGATAATTACCACGTTAACAATCATATAACATCATTAATTGCCATTACTAAGGGTAAAATAATAATTATAACTATCATATAACAGTGTTAACTGTCCAATTTGATGAAAAGACAAAAAAAAAATTATATCGAAAATTTGATTTGAAAAAGGCCAAGAAATGAAGCGTAGAAAATTTTAGGCCTAAGAAAGGAATTTCCTCATGGAAGAATCCCATTTCCCTGCAATTACATGAAATTTGGTTCCAATTTTACATTGTTTGTTTTACTATAACTCTTACTAAAACTTACGGTGCCTTTGGTTATGCTAGCTTTTGTCTTTTACTTTTGCAAAAGTCAAAATCACAACCAAAGAGATTAGTTGTGACAAAAATTCTTCTAAAAAAATAGCTTTCTCTTAGTTCAAAAGTAAAAGCAAGTTTGAACTTGCTTTTGTCGGCTTAGGTGCTGGTTTATATATATTATAATTATACATAATTATATATTAATACAGTTACAATTATGTAATATAATTATAATTACATATATTACATAGTTTTAATTATATATAATTATATCACATAATTGTAATGATATAATATAATTATAATTATATCTATATCATATTTATATATTATGTAATATATATAATTACAATTATGTAATATTATTATAATTATATATATTACATAATTATAATTATATCACATAATTGTAATGATATAATATAATTATATTACATAATCATAATTATATAATATAAGTATAATTATAATTATATATTACTATAACTATAATTATATAACTATAGCTATATATTATATTATATTTGTAATATATAAAATATTATATATATTATACTTATATATATTTATTTTGCAGTTTCACAACCTCACAGTTGCTTTAAATCAAATAATTTTTACTTTTCTCACGGCTCATAGCTCAATCAAACACACCCTTAAAAAATCAATGGCTTCTGAACATCCGTGCCAGGTCTAACAAAGTATCATAGATCGACAAATCAATTGGCTGATATAAGATTTAATTACAAGTTGCGCAAAATTAATTGACCACTCCTGATACAGACACTGTAGGAACAGATAATGCATGATGAAACGAATGCAGTGGATTGTCTGAACTGAATCAATACTGCTTGCAAGTTGCAGATGCCAGCCACTCAAGCATGTTGTAATCTTTTCTCTGGGTCTAAGAGTGTAGATCCGAGAGTATCCGTATCGATAATAGATCTGTGGTTCGGAGGTGGTCAATACCTTCGGATCCGGTCGCCGGAGTCGAGGAAGATAATCCGGCCATCTGCCCTTTGTCGGTGCGGTCCCCTGCTCTTAGACAGCGTCGGTCGGTGAAGAGGGCAGTGCCGTTGGAGTCACGGTGACGTCGTCGATCTCTCGGTGGCGGCGGTCGTCGTGGCGGTGGTGCTTCCCGTTGACACAGCGCTCCCTCACAGATCGGGTTTTGGGATGTCGGTGGGGTGCGACGGTACGGATGAACTTAGCTCATGAGTTCCGGCCGGCCCCTTCACCTCTATTTATTGTGGCGCTGGCGACAGGGGCCCACCAGCCATAATGGGCTGGGCGCCCCCGATCAGGGCGCGATTAGATCAAGGGCCCATTAAAGCCGTTGGGCCAAAACGGGTGGAGATCAATTTCTAACATTCTCCCTCTTGATCTCACCTTTTACTTTTATCTTTATTACTTTTAACTTTACTCATTCCATTACAGGTTAATGCATAGAACTGTCTTATCGTCACGATCAATCGCCGATAGACTTAACAGCTACAATATATTTTTCTGTTTTGAAATAGTTATTATACATTTTGGGCCATCTTTTAGTTCAGGAATCACAGGCTTTCCCTTAAACCCATGTCGGCAACATGTTCAATAAATACTCTGGGTGGTAAGCCTTTAGTAAGCGGATCCGCTAGCATCTTTGCGGTGCTTATATACTCAAGACTTATGATTTGATCCCGAACTTTATCTTTCACAACATAGTACTTTATGTCAATGTGTTTGGCAGCACCACTTGACTTATTGTTGTGTGCATACGTTACTGCGGGTTCGTTATCGCAGTACAATTTAAGTGGTCTATAGATGTCGTCAACCACTTTTAAACCGGGTATGAACTTCTTAAGCCAGTTCACCTGCCCTGTAGCCTCATAACATGCAACAAACTCGGCATACATTGTGGACGATGTAGTGACGGTTTGCTTTGAGCTTTTCCACGAAATAGCTCCTCCAGCGAGAGTAAACACATATCCGGATGTAGACTTTCTATCATCTCCCGTATAATCAGAATCTGTATACCCCACTATATAGAGTGAATCTGATTTTCTGTATGTCATCATGAGGCCTTTTGTTCCTTGCAAATAACGCAAGACTTTCTTTATCAATTTCCAATGCTCTATTCCAAGATTGCTCTGAAATCTGCCAAGTAACCCGGTAACAAATGCTAAGTCAGGGTGTGTACATATTTGAGCATACTGTAAGCTTCCGACAGCTGAAGCATATGGAACCGCTTTCATTTGATCGATCTTATATTGGTTCCTGGGACATTGAAATTCCTCATATCTGTCGCCCTTGACTATAGGTGCAGGTGATGGACTACATTTATGCATACCATATTTCTTTAATACTTTCTCTATGTATGCCTTTTGTGACAGTCCCAATACCTCTTTATTTCTATCTCGGTGAATTTCAATTCCTAAAACGAATGAAGCTTCACCAAGATCTTTCATATCAAAATTTGAGGACAAAATCTTCTTTGTCTCCAGTAGTAGACTGACATCACTACTAGCTAGTAGGATATCATCTACATACAGGATTAGGAAGATAAACTTCCCATCTTTAAACTTTGAATAAACACAGTTGTCCTCAATATTTTCTTTAAATCCAAATTTCTTTATCGTGCTGTCAAACTTCAAGTACCATTGTCTTGAAGCTTGCTTTAACCCATAAATCGATTTCTTTAGACGGCATCCCAGTTTTTCACTTCCTTCTATAACAAAACCTTTCGGTTGTGCCATGTAAACATTTTTCTCCAAATCCTCATTTAGGAATGTTGTCTTTACATCCATTTGATGTAACTCTAAATCATAATGAGCCACTAGTGCCATTATGATTCTGAAGGAATCTTTGCATGAGACCGGAGAAAATGTCTCATTGTAATCAATCCCTTCTCTTTGAGTAAAGCCTTTTGCCACGAGTCGTGCTTTATATCTTTCTACATTCTCTTGGGAGTCGAGTTTTGTCTTGTAGACCTATTTACAGCCTACTGTTTTGGCTCCTTTAGGAATTACTTCTAAGTCCCAGACTTTATTAGCCTTCATGGACTTCATTTCTTCTTCCATGGCCTCAAGCCATTTTGAAGAGTTTTCACTTCTCATGGCTTCTTCAAATGAGGTGGGATCATCCTCCATTTGAAATTCTTCTGTCTGATAAACTTCATAGTCATCAGAAAT